>CM021765.1:186756813-186853224 GCA_011076525.1 Nettapus auritus
CTCTCCTCTCCTCTCCTCTCCTCTCCTCTCCTCTCCTCTCCTCTCCTCTCCATCCCTTCTCTCTTCCCTCTCTCTCCCCTCTCTCCCCTCTCTCTCCCTTTTCACCTTTTTCCTTTCCCCTCTTGTATCTTAGCTTCTCCTAACAGTCCATCAATAACTACTTCCAGGGTATTTAGCTGGTAATTTGCAAGGAACTGCTTATAGGCCTGTGCAATTGGTCTACTAATTGGGTGCTGAATAATCCCTTCTGGGGAGCAACTTGTTGGAGCTGAACTGCTTGTCAGATACAAATCCTGATTCTGTTAAATTAATTGGTTTAATTACTTTCAAATTTGTGTCACTCCTTTTATCCCATTATTTTTTTTCCATTTTTTTTTTCTCAAATGCAATAGCCTTGCAGTGATAGACTGCACCTCGAGTGTGTTACAAGGACTTCTAACACCAGCAAGTTGCAGAACTACCCCAGCTAAGGTCAAATATTTATTTTGTTTGATTATTAGCAGAAGAAGCAAGGTTCAAGCAATTGTTTTGTGCTAAACTAAGAGATACTTTGGAAGGATTTATCATGTGGTTTGTTTTTTTTACATAACTGTATATTTTAAAATCTTGTATTGTTTTAATAATTACACCTATTGGTCATTTTAAAACCGTATCTTTGTTGCACTGTTTTCTCCATTTTACCAATTTGTTATTGATTGTTTTCCTTGTTAGGTGTATTTTACTAGTAGTTACAGCTTCTTAGTAGAAACAGAGTAACAGAGCGTTCATATCATTTCATGCTGGTAGGAAATTCAAACCAGTGATTTTGCCTCAGATGAGGAAGAAGGGGCAGATACAAGGAAATACCTGCTTCGTTGAAGGAACTCCAGTCCCTCCTTTCCTACGTCTCTAAATGTAACACAAACATCTCATGTCAATAATTTTATAAATGGGGTGTTGGAAAAGAACTGTCAGTCTAAATAGTGATGCCCTCATATCAACAGTTTGATAAGAACTGGGTGAAAAAAATGTGAAAAAATGCTAGAGAGCCCTGACTTGAAGCAGCTTTGAGGCAAAACAGGGCAGCCTTGAATGGTGGGCCCCCAGCATGCTGGGAAGCCCAGGCCTGCACACACGGACCCGATCTTGTGAAGTGCTCTGAGGAGGTGTCAGCAAGGGAGGCCGTGGCCACCTGCGGCCAGACCAGCAGGCTTCTTGCATGTAGCTCATCAAATATTGGTTTGACATCCTCTGTCTGTGAGGAAGAGCATGCACCATTCCCAACAGACAATATCTAAAGTAGAGCTGTTGGCGAGGATGTTGTTTCCACAAAATTCAGAGGACTGTTTTGCAATGCATCATACTGCTTAGCGTTTCAGGTTTGCTGGAAAACTGCATGAGTTATCTGCTTAAAGTACATTCAGAGAAATTCTCCATAAGTTTACACATCCCTCAGCATTTTCCCTTCCTAAATAACTGTGGGCACATATGATAAAAAGTTCTGATGACAGAAGTCCCAGACATGTCTCTGTACTTCGGTGGGGACTGACAGGTCCAGCTCTGGGTCTGAGCCATGGCACTTGTGTGGCGTTTCTTCTTCAGCCTGAGTGACCTGGAGACATTAATGCTTGTCTTTGTAGAGTTCTTTCTCCTGCTTGGATTTTGGACCTGTACTCACAAGAAGTGGAGACGTACAAGGGGCAGAAGCACCCAGGATCTTGTTTATCTGTGAGTGAAGTGCAGCCCAGCATGGAAAGGTCAAGAGCCCGTACTTACATGTGAATATAGGGAACCTTTGTGCTGAAGTTAATTTTTTGCTTTTTATTTTTTAAGATTCTATCTATAGAATATAGGGCTGCAAATTTGCCGCGGATGGGATATTTGTAATGTTTAGCTTAAGCCCAAGTGACAATTACTGCCACATAATTCTGCACTGCCCAAGGGACCCTGAAACCCATGAGGGTCCAACACCTCTGGGCTGCCACGACGAAATATGGTGTTTTTCAACAGAAAGCATTAAAAAGCTTCCGTAATTTCAGCTATTGTGAAAACCTTGCTCTGTACTTCTTACAGGTTTTGACATTGGATCTTGCACTTATTTTTACAATATCGTAACAATACATACTTTCCAGATGAAGCCACAGTTGCTTGTTTTGGGCTGCTTCAAACCGGTAAGACACCACAATAACACAATGGGAGCATTTTGTGCAGTCCAAGGAGGCAGGGATGAGGCTGGAAAATCCTTGCTGTTGATCTGATATGACTGGAGAAAGGTTGTCATTTAGCTAGGAGTTGCTGGGAACAGCATTGATGGAACTGGTTCTTCTGAAAGAGAAATTAGATGGATTTTTATTTGGCTTGCCCAGTAACTGCTTAAACATAAATGAAAACTGGCACTGCCGGTGGGAACTATCTACCCTTGGGCTTCCCTAGAGCAGCTACCTTGGCAATTTACATGTCCCAACGTCCTTCCCTTCCTCTTTCTTTACCCCAACTGTTACTGCTGAGGTACGCCACGTGATATGGGACATCCCTTTGGCCAGTCTGGGTCAGCTCCTGGCTGTGTCCCCTCCCAGCTCCCTGTGCACCCCCGGTACTTCTCTGGCAGGGCAGCACCAGGAGCTGAACAGTCCTTGCTCTGTGTGAGCACTGCTTTGCAACAACTAAAACATCCCTGTGTTACCAGTGCTATTTTCATCAGAAATCCAAAACACAGCATCATACAGGCATCTGCGAGAAAAATTATCCCAGCCAAAACCATGACATCCAGAAAGTGTTTATGTGCAAAAACAAGCTGTTGGAATCAGCGATGTAACACAAAGAAGGTAGACAGAGAAGTGCAGAGCTTTCTTCTACATCCCAGAGCACCCTAAAACCACAAAGAGAGATTTTTCCGATATTACTCAGCAGTGTCATTTCAAACCCATGGAGTAATGGAAACAGGTAATTGTGCCATTTCAAACATGCAGGATAGTGGAATTAGAGAATTGCATAACCAGGCAATTTAACTGAATGGGCAGTGCCTGTATGTGATACACATCATGCCAGAGTGTATGGAGTAGCATCACATATCACTGTGTAATTCTGCAATCCAGAACCATGTCTTGCATTGGCTTTTGGTTTACTTTTTTAAGAAGAAAAGTTAATTCCAGACATCACCTCTCTGCTATCAAAGTCAGTGTTAGTGCCTACTAAAGGGTGACCACAGAAGTTTGATCCATTTTTACAATCTGAATATAGCTACAATTGCTCAGACAGGAGCAGCTTACTTCTCTAGCCTGTCATTTACAAAACAAAAGCTATTAAAAATAAGGTTATGACAAAAGAAAACACAAAAATTCTAATAAGATGCAGGTATTATTTATATTGCTACAAATAAAAGGTTGTGTTATTTTCAGTAACCTGATCTTTACCTTCTTATTTATTAATCTTAGTATCTTGATCTTAGTATCTGAATACTTTAGTGTAAATAAAACCATTAGATAGGGATTAATGCAATCATATTTAATCATTAGTAAAAGCGAGGTAATTGCTAGTGTTGTCCTGGTACTCTGTATGAACACTGCTTACTGTGTCTAACTTCTGTTCTTCAGTCTTCTTTAAAAAAATCCTGTTCAGACTTCTCTGCGCTGCTACCTTGGGATAGCGCTGCCCTAACAACTCATCATTCTGCTGTCATACAGCTAGCAGAGAAAAACTACTCAGAGTGGGTGCTGACTGGATGCCCAGGTAAGTATTGCCATGCCCACCATGTTAGCAGTTCTGTCTCTATGCAACATTTATTCTGTATATTCAGAGCAAAGGAAAGTGCAATTTCCCAGTCCTACCTCTTCTGTAACATCCCCGTGTGTTTCTGGAAAGCCAGCAAAGGGACCTTCCTCTCATGCCCAGCACCTGGCTGTGCTGGTGCAGCTGTGGTTCAGTAGATACGCAGCATGGGTGCCTTGTCCACAACTCTGATTTTTGTTCTGTTTCCCAGACCTCGTGGATCCTGCTTGACTTGCTGCCCTGTTTCTGTAACAAGAGAGTTCTGCCTGCATCGTTTACATAGCCCAGTCTGCTCACACCTGCTCATGGTCTGAAAGAGGGTAGATTTTGGTGAGATATTAGAAAGAAATTCTTCACAATGAGGGCGGTGAGGCCCTGGCACAGGTTGCAAAGAGAAGCTGTGGATGCCCCATCCCTGGAGGTGTTCAAGGCCAGGCTGGATGGGGCTTTGGGCAACCTGGTCTGGTGGGAGGTGTCCCTGCCCATGGCAGGGGTTTGGAATTGGATGATCCTGGAAGTTCCCTTCCAACCCACACCATTTTGTGATTCTATGGGAACTCCAGCCATAGCATGTTGCATAGCTAGAAGTGGATATTAATAGTTTATCCACATTGGCCTGTCTTCCAAACTGTAAAATCTTTTTTTTTTTTTTTTTTTTTTTTCCTTCCAAGATAATTTACCTGCAAATCCAAGTGAGGCCACTCTTTCTTCTATGATCTATGCTGCAGCTGTTCTGATTTTCCCTATTTTCCCTAGTGCAGGTTACCACCAGCTGCCACCCCTATGGTAGCATTATTTCTCTGTGAGGAAAGTTTAGAACTTGCTGTAGAATGAACGTTCACCTTATAGCAGCACGTGGCTCTTTTGCCAAGATGTGTGTAGTTGTAGGACCTTCTTCAGGTGGTCATATCAATGACTCAGAAACCTGTGTTGTCATAATTAAAGGGCACAAGTGATCACTACTAGATATCAGAGGCTACAGGAAGGGCTAGATGTGACCATAATCATGTTTTCTGGGGGCATAAGAAGCAGTGATAATTTGGAAGCTACCTAATTAAGGCATTGTTGAGAGACTTCCAGAACAATACATGACCACTTTGTTTACAGGTTTAATAGGTTTAATAGTATAACATGAAAACACAAAGACCAGAACCGAACAAAGCTCAGTTACCATGGGTAGCCTGGCTACTTTGTCATTAAAACCATAGTGCTCTCTTACTTTTGTAACATGCAGTGAGATAATTCTCAAGTGTAAGAATGGGACCTGCATTACTCTGGTTGCATTTCATAAATCCTCCTGTGTGGGTACATTTTCTCAAGAAGGTTTTTTGAGGAAAGGAAAACTTTGTGTTTTCCAGCCCTTTTTTAGTATATGGTCCTTTGCATCATCACAGAATCACAGAATGGTTGAGGTTGGAAGAGGCCTCTGAAGATCATTTAGTCCAACCCCCTGCCAAGCAGGATCACCTAGAGCACATTCTCCAAACTCATGTAGCCATATGGTTATATAAAGCACACTTCTTTATATTTTTTTTCTTTTTTATTTTTTAAATATTCCTCTGAATTGTCCAATCACCCTTTATCATACATCCCTGCTTCCACACTACTATCTTCTGATGACCCTTTTCTTTATTGTTAATGTTTCTTATTTGCTTAGGGGATCATCTTTAGTTTCAAAGCTACACCCAGGAATTAATTGCTGCCCAGCGGTTTTACCAGTCTCCTACTCCAGCCTCTGCAAGCAAACTGAGCTTGTGGTGATTACTGATTTTTTATTTTTTATTTTTTATTTTTTTTCATTCAATAGATGGGATCCAGCTGCAGACCTCTGGCCATCTGGATCCCATGAAACTTTGACTGTTGTCTCCAGGGCCTTTCCTGATCTTTCCCCAGCACCACGCTGCTGATCCCCAGAAGCAGTTCAGGTGCCCATTGGCAGCAACATCTCTGGTTCAGATTCCTCCTACAAAATGCCATGTGCTGCTAGTGGTGAAGAGCCAGAGTCCTTTCCTAATCCTCTCTGTTGACAGTGATGTTCGGCTGCTCCAATTTAATCTTGTGATATGTCCCAAGATTAAGCTGCTCCCCTTTTTATGGCTGACTCAGTACTTACCTGTTGACTCAGTGGCTGCTGAGATCATTGGTGACCAACTCAAAGTTATTGGCATGAGGCCTTTATATACCATGGGGGGGTTATATTTGAAGCTGCAGAGTGGTAGAAGCAGGACCCTGGTAGTGAGCATGGCCTCAGTAACTGGCAATGTTATTCTAAATTCTCATCACTTCACTTCTATTTTTTTTTTTGCTCCATCAAGTTCTGGTAAAATCCTTCTTGGTCATCACTTCTTGGCTTTCATCTGCCCTTCCACATGTTTTATGAACACGCTCTGCCTCACGGTCCTGTTTCAGCTGTGCGTTATGACTGTGTTGCGTCCCCATGCCGCTTTCATTTCCTAATCCTCCTTTTGGAGGACAACTCAACAGGCAAGAGTCCAGAGTCCTGCTTTCTGCTCCTTGATTCATACTGCTGGCACATGAGTGTGAGAAATGTCCTCACAGATCACGCTAGTAGTCCTTTACTGCCAGGAGCCTGCACCATTTAAGGGAGAAGACGTGAACCCTACTGTTTCTTGCAATTCACCCCATCATGCCACCACATTTGTTGGATGGGGGATGTCAGCCATACATCCCTGCCTATGTCTTTCATGGGTCCTTCATTCCTGTCTGGATTTGATCCTCTTGTTCCAGAGTTGGTCTTGTCCCTGTTTGAACCCACTAGTGCTCCAACTCAGCTTCCTGCGGCATTGAACTTCTGGAATTTCACTGGCCTGTGTGAAATGTTTTAAACTGTCACTTTCAGTGCCTGCCCCTCATTTTAATATTGTTTGATTAAAGAAGAACAGCTCTGCATTCCCTATTTTTTTGCTAAACTTGATGGTGCTCCCCTTCAGCCCTCTCCCCTCCCAGCTGAAGTCACGGCTTTTTGTGCTCCCAGGGCTGGCCTCCCACCCCCTGCTCATGTTGGCCACCTTTGGACTCCACATGCGGTGGGCATGCCAGGCTCCATGCCACAGATGAGCAGTGCTCTGTCTTCTGCCACACGTACTGCTGCAACTCGTCTGAGCCCCAGCTCCTTCCAGATCTCATTTTCTGTTCTTTTCCCTCCAGCCGTGAGACATATTTTTACTGATTTTCTGTTCTGCAGACACAGCCTTTCCTTTCTCAGGTAGTCTTCATTCTTTTTGCTACTTGAACTGTTATTTACACTTTGTTTTTTACTTTATTTATTTATTTATTTTGGTTTTGTGTGGTGTATCCTGTAGTATCCACCAGAGAAAACCAGTTTTATCAAATCCATGTCACCTGCTCCTCTTTTTCTTTCCTTTTGTGGTAGAATTATGAAGTGTTTAATGTATGCTTCTCCTTTTGTAGGTCTGGGCACAGGACCAGTGACAGTTGCACAAACTTAGCAGGATCCTCCATCCTTAGTCAAAATCCCCTGTTCACATGCCGGGGAAAACCACAGTAGCTGGGTGGAGAAATTATCATCTACACAACTAAACTGAAAGCTGACTCAATTAAGACAGATTTATTGGAGAGGATTTTATGACAGTACGTTTTCACCTTTGGCAGCAAGTTCACAGGAAGCCCAGCAGATAGTGCAGGGCTGCACACCCGCCCAGAGCGTGGCTGTGACATCAGCAGGCTGCTCATGGTCATCCTCAGGTGTGTGCCAGCATCTTCCTTCACTGGCCAGGAACCGGCAATGGTCCTGGGCCACTCTCGTTATTTCTACCATTTATTGTTACTCATCATGCTTTCTCATAGCTATTTTTTTAATCTGTAGCTTTATACAGTTCCTGCTTTTCTACACCACTTTCTTATATGTTTTTTCCCCAAATCCATGACTGTTTAGGGGTCCCTTAGTTTTTCCTCTTCCTTTCAGCTGCCCCCTCACTGCTCAGCTGCATCTTTGGTTTTCCATTCTCCCCACCCAGGAGGAGGCAGGTGGACACCTGAGACCTTCACTCTTCCCAGGGGCTCTGGGCTGTGGACAGATGCTGATCCAAGCCTGGTACCTTGGCAGAGGTTGTCTTCTCAAGCCACAATCTCAGCCCTGAGCCTGGAAAGTTAGAAAAGCCTGACAGGGGGCCGAACCCCATCACCCTAAGACAGCAGTAAACCAAAGAGGTTTATCACCTGCTGCACATAGTTCCTCATCTCCTCCTTCTGGTGCCCATAGTTTTGGCTGATCTTCCTTTTCCCACTACTTTATAACTGCTCATATGGTCAGGAACGTTGCTTCTACACTCTTGGACTCACTGCTTATAAAATAAGTTAAGAAATATTATTGAAGCTTTTAAAAGATTGAACAAAGTTTATCTTAGGTCAAAACAAAGCATTAAGAGAGTTTGATTCACAGCTTACAATTAAGAAAGAAAAAAAAAAAAAAAAAAAGTCTTCCTAAGAGTAAGTTAAGCAACCAAACAAGCTGCTTAGAGCAGTTGCAAAGGTCTTTGAGGTCTTTTAGGGAAGATTAGATACACATCTTTTAGAGATGAAGAAGATATAGTTAGCACAAATCAGAAACCCTTCATCCTTATAAACATACAAATTAAAAACAATTAAAATATACAACATTGCCTAATGCTTAATATAAGCATACACCCAATGCTCATGCAGCCGGCAATTAGTTCAGCTAACAAAGAGACAAGAGGAAGACCAAGAAAAAGGTGGGGTGACACCAGATCACAATAAGTAAGGGCTGCATTGCAGTAAGTAAGTGCTCGCTCGAAGAAGGTGGTTTCCAAAGAGCAATTTTGAGAGCACTTCAGGTGGTTCTAGGAAGAAAGGCTCGCTGTAAACCAGAGGAGAAATATTTGACGAAAAAATCCAAGATAGAGTGGGCATCACAGAAAGGTGTAAGCAAACGTAGCAAATCTACACAAGCCATAACAAAATTGTTACAAAAAAGGTATTAAGTCAAGGCTGCTGAGACATCACCATTGCACAAAGTAATGAAGAAATCACCAAGAACGGATACTCATACCTGTTAGAAAGGGGCAGGCATGACGGAAATGGGAAATAAGGTCAAGATACACAAATGTAGGCCAATGGCAGTAGTCATAAGGGAACAGAGATGGTGGAGGTGAAAGGGTTGTGAAAGGAGAGCTCAGGTGAAGGGTGAGACTGTACCATCCATTGTGATGTGAGCATTGGTGTGTTGAATTAATTGGGAAGCCAGTCAGGAGGGCTCAGTGTTAACACTGAGGCAGTGACAGAAGTGGGAACAGAAAAGGGAAGCAGCTCTAGAGGGAGGTGCTGGTCTGCTCCCTGGGAACCAATGACAGGACATGCAGGAATGGCACAAAGCTGCACCATGGAGGGTCACACTGGGCATGACGAGAAATTGCTTTACCATGAGGGTGGTCAGACACTGGCACAGGCTTCTGAGTGAGGTGGCTGATGCCCCGTGCCTGACAATGTTCAAAAAGCATTTGGATAATGCCCTTAATAATATGCTTTAACTTTTGGTTAGCCCTGAAATAGGCAGGCAGTCGGACTTGATGATCTTTGTAGATCCCTTCCAACCAAACTGTTCTAATCCAGGTACAAAAGGGCTGTTACGTGCCACGTGGGAAGGCAGTGAAGCAGACCTCCCTGTTTTTTCAGCGTATAGCTGGCTCTAGGGGCACGTAACTGGTATGAAAGCTGCATCTGGTATCCAGCTCGTCATCATGCACAGTCCAGCCCCACATCAACAGGATGATAGAGCAGTTTGCCTCTCCTCTCAATGGGACCCACACCACAATATCCATCTGCCCTTGGCTCTTAGAGGTCTATGACACATGAAAGGCAGCTCTAGGATGTATGAAATAAATTGAAAGGTTGAGGGTTTTGCTATTTCTGGCATGATTGACAGGAGAATCAAATAGAGCAGGGCATGGCTGTACAACTAACAGGAAAAGCCACTGAAACATCAGAAAAGATCTCTGAAAGCAGACGGAGTGAGGGTGATCTCAAGACTTCTTTAGAGACACAATGGGAGTTGGTACTGAAAGCCATGGTGAAAGTAGCTGTCAGTGGATTCACAGCAGTTCAAAGCGACTGCGGACAAGCTGGTCACCTCCAACAGCTGGGGTGGGGGCTGGAGGACAACATGGGCTGGTCGTGCTCCTTCTTTGCTGGAGGCGTTTGCTCCAGGATGCAGCACCTTGCAGGGCAAGCAGTAAATCATGCAGGCACTCAAGTGACAACATTGTCATAAAAAAAAAAATAATGCACAGAGGTGATTGCAGCTCTCTAGGAATTGGCAAAACCCAATTAGGCCACTGATTGAAGTCAAGCTAAAGACAGCCAAGGAGGTGTGAAGCTCCCATGATTTTCACCATTTTTCTGAACAAATATTTTGCAGGGAGAGGTATTCCATGGAAAATATGAATGCTCAGCAATGAGCATTGATTGCTGCAGGTAACACAGCGTAGGTAGCCATTGTGTTCAAATTAGTGACAACTCTTTCCATCGCTCTGCAAACATCAGTTTTACCATCTTGGTTTTGCATCTGCCTCATCAACTAGGTCTTCATCAAAGGAATAGGGAAAAATGTTGCTGTGCAGCAGCAGGAGTTTGTAGAGAGAGCAGATAAATGCCCTGCATGCAGGAGCTGCTCCATGGGTGATGACAAATGGAGATGTGGCTCAGCCGCAGGTGTTGAATGAGTCCCAGTACTGAAACCATTCAGTGGAACCTTTATGTGGTATCAAAGTGCAAATGTTTCTGAATCAGTGCACAGCAGGTCCACGGGCATTATTCCATGGACTGAGGTTGGCTGCAGCATGCAGAAGGCTGGGTGCATTAGATTTGTAAGTTTGGAAAAAAAAATAATAATAATAAAAAAATGCAGATTAAAAGAATTGATGGTGAAACAAATAAAGAGACTAGGTTGTAAGATAAAGGTACATAATGGAGTACAGTTGAAAAGATTATAGAGGTGATATGTAAAGAATGTCCTGAATTAATCACTTCCTTTGTGTAAGTATTTGGGCTTTGCAAACGGTTATCACTTAGCAACCTACATAGTGCTTTTTTTTTTTTTTTTTTTTTTACCAACTTGAACTGCTTCCTGGGGATATTATCTCTGTCTGGCTCAGCAAAATTAAAGCAGTATCTCATTTAACATTGCCTACAAGTAGATGAAAATAGTTGGCGCCAGATGTGTTATGAATGACGCTTACAAAATTAAAGTGCTTTAGATGACAGAAAGTGGGGCATACTTGCTGTTCAACACTTTCTTATAGAGTAGCAACCCTTGTTTAGCTTCACGGATCTTATCAAATGCTTGTTCAAGCCAAGTTACAGCTCCTGCCAAGAATACTTAGTGCTGTGTTTCTGGCCATGACACGTGCACCAGGCAGGGACCTGGAGGACCTCTGGCTGCAGGCTCTGTGTCACAGTGTCCCACCAGCGGCAGGCATTGGAGGGACCATGGACCCATGGATGGAGGGAGACATCATGGTGATGTTGTGTGAGGAGTTGGGAAGATCTCTATGGAAAGGGTCTCCAGCCTCTCCCCATGCTCCACGCCTTGTACGTTTTGGAGATGTTCCCTAGTAGCCAGTCAAAACATTCCCTGTTGCAGAAGGACAACTGGTTTCTTCATGTCTCTGTCTCAGCAGATAATATAAAATAGTCACCTCCTTATGAAAGTTGTATGCTATAGAGGGTTGTTACCATCTTTGTTCCCAGTATTCATCTCTAAATGAGCCAAGTTCCCCTAATTTTTCCTTTTGATTCCAAGATTTTCTTCTGATTCTTGTGCTCTCTGAATGTTCCTTGCTTTGTCAAGCCATATGCTGACCAGGATGCCCACTCCCATTAATTAATTCAGAGAAGATCTCAGTGTCCGTTAAAGGGCATCAAGTCATTCGTTACTCCTGCATTAGAGAAATGATGACAACATTTGTCCTCTCCCAGTCCTTCCCAGGTGGAGTTCGTTGGTGACCATGACGACCTGGGCTGGACACGGGGGTGTCCCCAGCCGGACTCCCACCCGGGCTGCCTGCACCTTTTGCCCTTGCTTGCGGCTGCCATTTCCAGCCCTGTCTAGATGAGCAGAGAGGGAATGGGTGGAGGGCAGGGAGTGGATGATGAGTGGCTTGATCCTCCTCCTCCTCCCTGAAATCTCCTGCCCAGCTCTTGTGGCCGGCACAGAGGGAAGCCTGGGCTGGGCTCTGAGTCACCCCCTCTCCTGCCTCCTCCTCAGCCACACGCTCTGCAGGAAAAAGTCCTTCCCTCTCTGCTCATGGCCACCTCTGGTGCACAAACACAGACCCACTCGGAGCAACCACCTCTCCCAGTTCTTCTGGCCGATGGGCCCAGAGATCCTCCATGGTGCCCCGCTGCATGGCCAAAGCAGCTGCCTTGCTGTGAGGGATTTGTTGCAGCACTAAACATGGGCCAAGAGTCTGAAGAAACACAGCAACCATTTCATGACATTGTAATGGCTGGTGGAGAGCTGAGATAGCACAGGTCTGCTGTGTGGACATCTGCAAACCTGCAGAAAGCCACTTTATTTGTCCTGCCTTGATTAATAACAAGGAAAGCTTCAACACGCCATGTCATTTTACTGACAGCTGCCTTAATGCCAGAGGTAGAGGTGAACAGAGGCATTAAGCGCTGGATAATTGTTAAGTGTTAAAAGCAACATGTCTGTGGCCATAGCACTCCTCTGGGAGTTCCCTTTAAGGCCTGAGCCTCCTAAAGCACCACCTAAAAACCTCTGGTGCATGCAACCCAGCACCACCCTGGGACTGATGCTCAGGTGCTACATAATACCAGGATTCTGGTATAGAAATCACACATGTTCTTATTAGCTTTTTATATTAGAACATTTGGTACATTAAGATGATATTTTCTTTATTTTTCCACAACCTACAGGACTGTGGGAAGCTCTTTTTGGTTTGACATCCACTGTTTGGCTGTGTTGTGTGCAAAGGTTTTCACCTACCCCAGGTAACCAGCAAGGTTGGGTTTTCATAAAAGGAATTCATCACCAGCCAGCATTTCCAAAAAATCCTGCAAACTGCCCTCTTGTGTTCTAAAACAGGAGGCAAATCTCCTGTTCACAGGCTCCTGAGCTAGAGGAGAGACCCCGCTTGGCCTCCAGGAGAGCAAGAAGGCTTTTCTCGCCCTGCCCTCAGCTCTAGTAAGAAGTGTCCCCTCTCACCCGTGCATCAGCAAGTCATGAAGCTGCCCTGGTGCTGCCCAGGCCAGTCTGGGGCCATTACTCATTCTCTCATCCTGAACAGACGTGTTCAACTGCTTTCTGCAAACCCCGAAGGGCTGGCAGGTGCCTGCTGCCGCACACTGCCATGAGCCTGCTCCGTGATCGGCTTTGAAGGCGAGGAAAGGCAGAGGCAACCTCGATTTGGGTGCCCGAGGAGCCCCAGCACCACTGCTCCCTCCTGGTGAAAAGCCCCGGCGATGGTTGGTAGGGCCAACCCTCTCCTCCCGTTAAGCAGGCTGGGGCCTCACCAACATGGTGGAGGGTGACCAGCAGGTCTTGTGCTGGGGAAGGTGTTGGTGGGCTCAGCACTCTCCTTCATCCTCAGCCCCATCTCAAGCCAACTCTCCTCGCTTTTTTTAGCCACCACGAGGGATTTCGGTTTGGTCTAACCCCCTGTGCAACCAGCAAGCAGGTTCCTATCTTGACTTAACCTACAGGTAGAACGACTCTGGTCACACAGCCAGCATAATTCAGGGGTTTATGTCCACACCCCTGTGGTGTGTGCAGTCCAGTATCCCTCAGGTTGTCTTTCATCATCAGTTACGCTTCAAGCCTCTGCAATCAGATACGGTTATCAGAGCAACAGGGAGAAATATTTACCTACATGAAATTCAGAGAAGCAAAAAAAGGGAAGAAAGAAAGGTGGAACAAGAAAAGAACTGAAAATGGAAAGTCAACTTTATTTGAAATGTGCTTTGGTCTTTTTTAGAAAATGATTTAGCTGTGCTTTTACACACGGGTTATTCTATACTTGAAGACTTTATCTCATGCAACGTATCCTTTGCCTTCTGGTCTGCTTGTAATTTGGTTGATAAGGTACTTGTTTCTTTCCTCTGACATGTGTTTATGTTGAGGAAAACCCCAAGAGCCTGGGATGCTAGAAGTTCAGATCAACATTTATACATTTTTATTGTTTTTCAGTAAACATCTACTAATTCTTTCCCAGAGTTTCCTTTATGGGATGTTGTTTTGGCTCTGATCCACAGCAGGTGGCTGAGATCTCGGTACAGATCACTGAGCAGAGGTTTTACCACACACTGAGGTTCCCCTGTGTGTAGGTGACCAACCCCAAATATCATTCATCTACAGAGGTCAAAGGACACCCTTTCCTTGGGACCCTTTAGCCCCTGTATGAGAAAACAAGGCCTTGGCAGCTCCTGCAGCCATGACTTTTGGCAGAGCATCTCATTGGCGTTGTGCCCTTCTACCAAACTCTTTGGGGGCATCTGTCCCATGCTGACAACCGCTTGATGTTATGGCACTCTGGTTACCTTCTCCCTGCTTAAGTGTTCCTCAGCTTTAAGACAGAAATTTCTGCATCCCGTAGGGTGAACTTGGATGGTTAATCCCCATTTCTCTGACCCCTGGAAATTGAAAGTTTCAACAAAACCCAGTGCTGTCCACAGATCTGTGGGATTCAAATGGGATTTCTGGTCTCATTTCTCTGCAAAAGTTGCTCACCTGGCTCTTCTGGACACACCCTGGTTTGTGACTGTCATCTCAGCACTTAATGAAGGGGTTAATGGGCATCTTCTCCCCCTCCCTACTCAGGGAGGTTGCAATTGCAGCCTGGACCCTTCAGGGAGGGAGAGCAAGGGTGGGTCTCATCAGGGATCTCCTTCACAACACTAAAATGTATTCCTGAAATCATGCCTTGTGAAGATCTGATGTGGCATGGGTTATGCAGACAGGTTTGTGGATGCAAAAAATGTTGAAAAGTACCAGCTTATTGTGTTGCAAAGGGCATACATTGCAAACTTGGGAAAGTATGTTAGGGAGCATAAATTCTGCCCTTAAGCAATATGTAATATGTGAACTACTTCTTAAAATTAGTATCCTGTGTTTGTTAGGATTTTTTTTTTTTTTTCATTAAGTCCCTTTGCTACCTCCTCAGAACCAGCCTGTGCACTTCTGCCATTCCTGCAACTACTGCACACTTTCTACTGGGCCTGTAGGGATCTGGGTCCCCAGGTTTTACCCTAGGAAATTGCAATCTGCAGGACCTGAGCTGTCAATGAGCACTGCACGTGCTCTGAAACAGTTCGAAGCAGGTAAGTACATGCTCAGCAGCTCCCAGCTAGCTAGTGCCATCCTGAAAGCCTTTCCCTGGCGTTGCAAAGAGGAAAGAGGTTGACTCAAGGTGAGACTTGAGTAGCTCATATGTTTTCCTTCTTAAGACATCAGCCACATGCCAGAGGGCCCCCTGAATGAAAAGCCCTGGGGAACACTTGTTCTCTGGGGTTAGGTTAGGGAATTGGGTGGTAAAGCAAGTGGATATCTGATTTTCCAAGAGGGTTTGGAAGACCTCATACATGTCCATTACAAGGTCAATGTGTAAGTGGAGATAAGTGTCATGACAAAGCTGTGGAGGCATGAAAAATGCAAGGGTCTGATTCCCTCTCCTCCATCAGCATTATACTATGCTGACGAGATGGACTTGAAGGCACAGAAAGGCCTGAGAGCCCTCAGTGATGGGGAAGTTCTGCTGATTCAGAGTTTGGGCTATATATGGATTGCATATACTTCAGAAAGGTGGTTTTTACAGCAAACATCTACAAACATCAGAAGAAAAGAAAAATAGAATAGCAGAAGTGGGAATGAAGGTCTTGTTTGCTGCTTGGAAGAGCAAGACTCCAGGTAGCAAACCAGCAAGATGAGAAAACATTTTCTACCCCTACTCAGCTGGTGGCATGGTCTGCAGACCACACAGGCTTTGGAGACCTCAATTTTGGTCCACAGAATAAAACCCTCTGGACATCCTCGCAACTCTCCTTTTAATGAACCAGACTCATCTCTCATAAAGGCAGGGGAAGAGAGTTATTTACCTCTGGTTTATTCTCTGTTTTTGTTAATTTACCATATAATTTTGTTTTACAAGTAGGCAGTGACTTTTATTTTCTTATTGGTGTGGTTATTTTATGGTTGAAGAAAGGGCAGAGATGTATATGAAGTACCAGAAAAGGAAGGAGTCACCAGTGCTGAGGGTCCTGGTGAAGGACAACATACTGGAATAGAGACAACTCCTCTGCTCTCATAAAACACAGGATGCTTCAATTAAAAATAAAAAAAAAAAAATAAAAAAAAAAAGACTCAGGTTTCCCCTTGAAATTTGGAATTTACTGGAGTCCCTTGAACCAAGAAAAATGCATCCATGGGAAAGGAGTGCCATTAATAACAGGTTTGCACTCACTTTGGGTGGTAGAAGAAAAAGAAGCAGCAATTTCCCCCAAGGGAATTGGGATTCTGAAAGTTAAACAGAATTTATAATTGCGAAGAGTTAAAAGGCTTCCTAGCCACCCTGGCTTCCCTTTCATATCCTGAACATGCTGGGGTAATGCATTAGCCCTGTGGCACAGTGGAAACAGCCCATCAAAGGGCTTGCTTTCTATGGTTCCATCTTCTGCAGGGAAACTGAGGAAACATGAGAACAGGGAGGCAGGTAAGCGTGGACAGATCCTGCCCGCAGAAACTCCCCATGGGGATTATTCACATTTTCTTTCCATGCAGGAGACCGCTGGTTTCTCAAGATATGAATCCACCTGCCCCAGTTGAAAACAACTGCTGTTATGGGATTTGCTTTGTTAAATTTAAGGCGACACATACCAAATGAAGCAGTTTGAGTGAGGTGTGGGTCAACCTTTACCCACTGGTAAAGTGGGTAAACTTCCCATTCTATTTGGACTGTTCTGTCAAACTTACATTTTAGACCTTACTGCAATGTGAATTTTGGCTTGGCACCAAACATAAAAAATTATCCTGCTCTAATGTCACCCATGTTCTCCTAACACTCCTCCTACCAATGTGCCATGCAATCTACGCAAGCATCGATCCCAAATTAAAAGACAGCATCAAAATCTGAGTCACTTCCAAACATTATTAAGTGCCCATTTTGGTTAAGCTGATGATGGTTGCCAATCCCATTTAATACCTGCCCTTCCCTTTTTTCTAGTTTTTCTCTCCTCCTGGCAGAATACTGTATATACGATCAGAACACAGTCTTTGGGTCTGGCTTTCACTTGGCTTCATATGGATTTTGCTAGGATTTTTCATATGGCTTTTGCTATGTTAATGATTTGACTTGATCATCTTAGAGCTGTTTTCCAACTTAAATGATTCTGTGGTTCTATTTTACATCATATCTTACGTCAGGGATGTTCCTTTAGCTACATTCAGTCAATCATCTCCCATCTTGCCCATCTCAACAACCCTTGCTGAGATGAGTGTCTGACAATCTTGTATGGAGAACCTGAACTCAGTAGTAAAAAAAAAAAAAAAAAAAAAAAAAGCTTATTGTTGTTTTCACAGGGTGGAGAAAAATCTACAACCAAAGCAAATCCAGTTTCATGGCTCCAAGGCAAATTTTTCCTCCTCCACAGCCATGGGAGATCCTGAAAATGTTGGATGAAAAAGATTTGCTGCATAGTCAGGGCAGGAAGTAGTTTGCAAAGGGGCACTGTGGTGGCTTTACTCAGCTGGGCAGCTGAGCTCCACCACAACTGCTCTCTCGTTCCCCCTTCTCAAAGGGAAAGGGGGAGAAAGTAGGATGGAAAGGGTTCAAGGGTTGAGATAAGGACAGGAAGATCACTCAACAATTATCGTCATAGGCAGAACAAGCTCAGTGTACGGAGATAAGAGAAATTTATTAGCTATTACTAACAAGATAGAGCAGTGAGAAACTAAAAACAAAACTAAAAACACCTTCCCCCCATCCACCCTCTTCCACCTCCTCCACCCAAGCAGCACAGGGCAATGGGGGCTGCGGTCAGTCCCTGAGGCTTCATCTCCACCACCCCTTCACGGTCCCTCTCTGCCCCTGCTCCACGTGGGGTCCCTGCCACGGGATTCTTCCTTCCCAAACTGAGCCTGTGGGGGCTGCTCCATCAGGGGCCTTTCCACGGGCTGCAGGGGAACTTGTGCTGTCTGCCTGCAGCACCTCCTGCCCTCCTTCTGGTTCTCACTCCTCATTCTCTTATAGTCCTACAGACAACACTCCCAGCTGCTGTTGTAGAGCAGTTCTTCTTCTCTTCCTTATATATACTCTCACAGAGGCACAAACAACATTGTTTGTTGGCTTGGCTCTGGCCAGCGGCTGGTCACTTTGGAGACGTCTGACACTGCCCCTTATCTAACATGGGGAAGCTGCTGGGCTCTGCTCACAGAAGCCACTGCTGCAGCCCTCCTGCTACCAAAACCTTGCCACATAAACCCAATACATGAGGTTATGTATGCAGTGACGCAGGAAGACCTCATGCTGTGAGGACACCCAGGAGACTGGAGGTTTGCAGCCACAGGAGTTGGTGGCCAGGGCCTGTTACCTCCAACCATACAAACTGCTGAGTGCTAGAGGCCCAGAGAGGTTAGCTGGTGTGTACCGCAGAGGGGATGAGGTCCCATAGGCATGATGGGCAGGCAAAATATGCAGGAGCCCATCCATCACTGGGCTGGATGGGATAAGTGGGAAGAGTCCTCCCTTGGGAGCCACATTGGCTGCTGAATGACAAGAAAAGAGGTTCCTCTGTGACCTAAATATGTCTAGCATGGATTCAATGGGGGCCTTTAAGTGTCAGGAGACAAGAAGTCTTCCCACAGCCTGAGTCAGCTCTGTAATCCCCACAGTGCAGATTACCCCACAGACATGCACACAAAGCAGGAGAAAAAAAAATGGAGATTGCATCCCTCAGGAGCCACAGGTGCTGCACAGGCCTTTCTGCTGCTTTAGAAAATAACATCATTATGCCAGACCGCGAAAAGCAGAGGGTGTGACTGCCCTGCATTGCCCAACCCCTGCCCACTCAGCTTGGCAGGGCTGGTGGAGGAGAGAGGCAAGGAGAAAGCTGAACACTGGGGCAGGGGGAGTGTGTTTGTATGTCAGCCAAAGGTTCGCTAGGAGCAGCTGTGGCCCAGGGTGGTTTTTGATGGTGTGGGCTGAACTAGGTAGAAAGGGAGTCCATCCCTTTCTGCTGAGCAGGTATTAGATAAGAGGCACTCACTGGCCACTGATAACCAATAGTGCTGGTTGAATGAAAACTCCTCAACAGTATTAAGAGGCCCGACAGAAATGCCAGAAATATGCTAATAGGCACTGGCTGATTGCAGCACCCTCTCTCCAAGGCCCACATGCAGTAGGAGATGGAAGACATCCCACAGGATTTCTGTGATGACTTCCTGTGGGGTGGGAGATATGGGGGATACCTCTTTGGGTAAGACCTCATACAGCTCATGAGGCAGGAGGTGTAACTGACCAAGTCAAAGCCAGGCTATGATTTTAACCAGGACGACTCTGATGAGACTGTCTTGACTATCCTGGGCCATCCCACTTGGGGATCCTTGTTGCTGAAGGAGAGATTACCTCTGTGGCTTTTATTCACGCAGACAGAGGATCATTGTGAAGGGATGAAAGCCGGGAAGTCCCCTTCCTTCTTTCTCTTCCTGCAGAGCCTGGCAGCCCAGTTTAGTCATTCTCAGCTAAGAGGTAGAGGGGAGGTCTGTCATGACCTTCAATTAGTCACTGCATCTGCACACCTTAGGTCTTTTTAAAGTTAGGCAAGCGTCAGAGCTGGGGACAATAGTGCTTGAGCTGGAAGATGATGCTGGCTTTCTGCTCAGCCCATACCTGTGTTTCAGAGTTCAGGTTACTCAACTCGCATAAGGAGTGTTTTCTTAGAGTGTTTTGCTTTTCAGATGCATCTGTGAGCACATGTTTGGAATGGCTCCTCTTCCTATCCAGTGACTGATGTCACAAAATCTTGCATTTGACATAAAATTTTTGCAAATTATGCCTTTGAAATCATGATCTGTTTGGAATAACTCAATGAAAACTATTATTATTTTGCCACTGCTTTTGAGCTGTTTAGGCAATCAAAATGCTTGCGAGAACAGGACTTTAGCAAGAGTGTAAAAGGTGTCAAGTGCAGTGACAAGTCCCAAGTGACAGGCAGCAGGATGTGTGGGAGGAAAGAGGACGTGGGAGGATAAGAGTCATAAGAACCCCAGAATCTCCGTCACACAGACCTCATCGTGGTTCAAGGTGACAGATCAGCCTGGTCCAGCTATGCAGGGAGAACTGGGCAGCTCCAGGAGAGCCCGCTCCTTCTGAATCTTGGAAGTCTGGGAACAGGCAGTAAATTAATGGGTAAAGTTCACTTTAAGTCATGTAGAAAAATGTGAATTACTGGTGGAGTTTCAGCTCTGCACCAGTAGGGCACCTTGCTCTTATTCCTTGGCCAAAGATGTTAAGAAACATTTGGCATTTGAAGGCAGCGGCAACCTTCTGCATTTCTATCACATGGAGTTGAGACAGATGCCATTACTTGTTTAGAGCCTGATTCTGCAAACATATACATAGGTGAATACCTGCTCATGCAAACCATCCCTTTGAATGATTTTGTCAATGGAGAAAAATAGCCTTGTCAGACCCTCAGATCTCCAGGGACAGCAGGAAAAACACACAACTGAAGCTCTGAAGGTTGACATTAACTGTTAGGAACCTCAGTAGTGATACTTCTTAGATACGATCATTTACAAAGTGAAAACAACAATGTAATAGATGGCATTTGAAGTTATTTTCTTATATTACTATCCATTTAGTGAATGGATAGCTGCAGTTACCAACTTATTGGGCAAAGTCAGAGGCCCACAAATATACTTATATAATAATTCTTTTTGCCAAAACAAAGCATTGTCTTTCATGGCTGAAACATGCATAGAAGTACAAAACATACAGGAAAACAGTGAGACTGTGTTACTGTGCAGTTTCTCTAAGTAGCCACGGAAGCAGCCATGGAAGAAGAGAACAAAATTCTTGAGGGAGCTTAGTCACTCAGGAACTTTGTGGCTAATTCATTATGGGTTTCTTCGTACTTCCTAAATTCCTGCACTTTGTAAGGACCCAGCTCTGGGTCACTAAGGCTGAATTCTGCAGGCCTATATCAGCTCACATTTAAGGTTTAATACATGGAGTCTCTGTCTTGCAGGGTACTTTGCACAGCTGCATAAAACAGTTGTAAACATAATGGCAAACAATGATAGAGCAGGAAAAAAGGCAAATCTTCAGAGAGAGGTCAATTTTTTGCAGTACACCTGGATGCTGTGAAGCAGAAGCAGCTGAACTAGAGGGGTATATCTACATATTTACTCTTCCTGACTGAGCCAGTAAAGAAGATGGACAGCTTGTGTATTTATACGGCTCTGTATTCTTTCCCAGATTCATGTTTCTAACCGACTATCAAATAGGAACAGACACGAGTGGCTAAACTCCTTTGGCCATCTTGTGCTGTTATCTACATCCAGTATGCAGCTTCTTGGCTTCTAGGCTTTTGCGATATCATGTGCATGTGTGTGTAAGAAATGTGAGATCAAGCTAATTTAGTTCTCTGTGACCTACACAGAAACCTGGCCTACCCCCAGAAATGTTGCCTCTAAGAGACCTCCCGAGAGAGACCACTCTCGTCCTTGGAAGTTGGTCCTATTTCATTCAAGTCTAACAATACTTTCCAAATCAGGGGTATTCCACCACCCTGATCAGTCAGAGAAGACAATTACCAGCATGATTCAACCATAAATTTTTCAACTCTTAAATATACATTTGCAGGTGGTGTTGTTCATATGCATTGGTGGAATGGGGCTTTTTGTTAATAGGCGTATCTAAGGTAAAGTGTGTAGGATTTGGCCTTTTCAAGTAGCTGTACTGATGTTAACTAAGGGTTGTCATGTCAGTAGCTGTACTGTGTTCATTAAGATCTTCTACCATGGACAAAGAAAGATGAAAAGATGCTGTGGTGGAAAGGGAAAATGTGGAAACTACTCCTGCTGCTGCTAAGGTGCTCCACAACCCTGGAGACATGGGAAGAAGCCACCTACCCACCCAGTGATCCTGACTCCCATCAGGACAATGAAGATAAATGTCTTGTCCTTCACTATAGTTCTGTAATTTGAAATGGAGAGGAAGGAAAACTACAGGATAAAGAGAGAGGAAGAGAGAAAAGTCTTTGGATTTACAGACGGAGGGAAAAAGACCTCAACAACCTACTAGTGCACCACGACAAACATCTCACAACACACTGTGCAGGGAAGCAGCACCCCATGCCTCAGTCCATACTGAAGGTGCTGCGCCTGCATGTTTTGGAAGATGGCACAAACTTTTCGGGTAGCAGGGTGACCTCTCCGAGCTACATAAAACACATGGGAAAGAGAAGAACCGCATCAGAGAATGGTAGAATCACAGAATGTCCTGAGTTGGAAGGGACCCTCAAGGATCAGTGAGTCCAACTCCTGGCTCCACACGGGAGCACACAAAACCAAACCATGTATCTGAGAGCATTGTCCAAACACTTTTTGAATTACAGCAGGCTCAGTGCTGTGACCACTGTCCTGGGGAGCCTATCCCAGTGCCCGACCACCCTCTGGGTGCAGAACCTTTCCCTAACCCCCAGCCTGACCCTCCCCTGTCCCAGTTCCATGCCGTTCCCTCGGGTCCTGTCGCTGTCCCCAGAGAGCAGAGCTCAGCACCTGCCCCTCCGCTCCCCTCGTGAGGGAGCTGCAGGCCGCCGTGAGGCCTCCCCTCAGCCTGCTCTGCTCTGGGCTGAACAAACCAAGGGACCTCAGCCACTCCTTGTCTTCCCTCTGGACCCTTCACCATCTTTGTAGTCCTATGAATGTCACCATGCAGCAGGTAACAACTCTTCCTTGGATGCAAGTCCTTTGACATGGTTACATCTGAACTTCTTTGTTTGTTTGTTTTTCAGTTTGAATGAAAACCACTTGCATAAATAATCTTGTAGAAGTGTTGTTTGTTGTTGTTGTTGCTGTTGTTATTTTTTTTCTTTCTCTCCCCTTCTCTTTAAGCATATTAACAACAGGGCAATTACATCAATATAATGATACCAGTGAAAAACTATAACACTGCAGTGAAATGGCTTGCACAGGTTAACTTCATTTGTAATTTCTGAAGAAAGTGCGCAGTGCTTCATAGCAGTGCTTTCCCAAACTGCAGATGTCTTTGAAGGGCAGGGTGGGGCTGAAAAAGGGAACAATTTCAGGCTGTCATTAACATTTTGGAGGACAAAATACCTCACACCAAATAAAGGTAAAAGGCCGTAAATACTTTCTTTATGTTGCTATCTATGCAGCTGTTGTTCTTGCCACAGGGGTGCTTTGCACATACAGGTGGAAAAGCTGGCTGTACATTAAAGGGTAGTTGTCCCCGTTTCTGTCTTTCTTAATCTGTGTGCCATATTTTAAAAGCCTTGAGCATCCATATTTTAAATGTATCAGCTCAGTGATGTGATGACTTTTTAATGTAACCACTATCAGAAAGATGCCTTACCAAATTGGAAGATGTCAAGAAGAGTCTAACATCTACCAATTTTAAAAAGTCTAACTTTTGATCTATTTTTAATGTTATTTTAATTACCATAATGGAGAATGAAATGAAGTGTCTGTGGCCCAATCCTATTCTCATAGCATTTTTGAGAGGATGGCAGCAGCTTTTATGAGAACAGGGCTGGGTGTCATACCTATGTATACTTGTAATGGGAGAGGGATTGCCAGTATCTGTATCTTCTGGAAAGTCAGACAACCTTTGTAAATCATGCAGACTGTCTGAAGCTTGTAATAGGAGGACCTGTAAAGATGAATTCAAAGGGGGTCACTTACACAGGGGAGAGAATGGGTGACAGAGCACCAGGGATATGACCGGGTTGCATTAACAGGAATATACAGAAGTTGTGCATCCTGCCCTGCCTGCCATGCTGAGGTCTTCCCTAGAGAGTTATTATTGAGTGTATGGACCTGCAAGAAAAAGAGACAAACTGAAATGAATTTGTAGCTGAAGGAAACAAAGAGATGAACATTTCTGGTGAAAATAACACTTGTGTGACTGTTTTTTAAAAAGTCGAAGACCCAGCTCTCCCAAGATTCTTGGGTATTCAATATCAGTGTAACCTGGTATCTAATAACCAGAGGCAGAACAAAAAATGTGATAGGAATACAATGGCTTTGGCATCCATGCAAAGCAATGCAGAGACAGGCTAATTCACTGCAAGTGAAATTGAAGAGCATTAGCCACACAGTGTCGGATGAGTAAAGATCTCCTGAAGGCTGGAGGGAAGCTTTAGAAGAATGGGCTGGAGAGATGTTTTGGTAGTTTTACCCTGCTGGGCAGCTGAACCTCCGACATTGCTGCTCTCTCACTCTCCTTCCTCAAAGAAAAAAAAGGGAGAAAATATGATGGAAAAGAATCAAGGATTGAGATAAGGACAGGGAGATCATTCAACAGTTATCATGACAGGCAGAACAGACTCACCATATGGAGATTAATAAAATTTATTACCTATCACTAGCAGTAACTAGAGCAGTGAGAACTGAAAGCAAACCAAAACAACCTACGTCCTCCCCCCAAGAAGCGCAGGGGAATGGGGAATGGGAGCTGATTAGATTAGAGAAATTTATTACCTATTACTAACAAGCTAGAGCAGTGAGAAACAACAAAACTAACACCACCTTCCTCCTATCCACCCTCTTCCACCTCCTCCACCCGAGCAGCACAGGGCAATAGGGGCTGCGGTCAGTCCCTGAGGCTTCGTCTCCACCACCCCTTCACGGTCCCTCTCTGCCCCTGCTCCCCGTGGGGTCCCTCCCACGGGATGCCGTCCTTCCCGAACTGAGCCTGCGGGGGCTGCCCACAGGCTGCAGCTCTTCAAGAACTGCTCCCACACGGCTCCGTACCACGGGGTCCATCCCCCAGGAGCAAACTGCTCCAGCACGGGTCCCCCACGGGCGGCAGCTCCCCCCAGACCCTCTGCTCCACCGGGGGCTCCTCCATAGGCTGCAGCATGGAGATCTGCTCCATGGGGGACCCATGGGCTGCAGGGGGACAGCCTGCTCCACCAGGGGCCTCTCCACAGGCCACAGGGGAACTTGTGCTGCATGCCTGGAGCACCTCCTGCCCTCCTGCTGCACTTTGGGGGCTGCAGGGCTGCTTCTCCCTCAGCTCTCACCCCTCTCTCCCAGCTGCTGTAGCACAGCAGATTTCCCCTTCTTTCAATCTGCTCTCCCAGAGGCCCAACCAGTGTCGCTCATGGCTCGGCTCTAGCCAATGGTGGGTCCCTTTTGGAGCCAGCTGGAGCTGGCTCTGGTCTGACATTTGCTCACAGTGGCCACCCCTGCAACGCCTCTGCTACCAATCCCTTGTCACTTAAGCCCAGTGCAGATATCTGTGTAGACAGTGAGATTCTCTCTGGAAGAAAAAATTGGCACATTAATGAAAAAGAGAAAGCCAGAGGAAGGATGAGCAACATACCTCAAATCAGTTCCTGTTAATATGGAAGCCATCTGTCAGTTTTGCCACCAGGTGATGGGGATTACTCTGTACAGACAAGGAATCCTTCCTGGACTCTCTTCCAAGGCACTTAACGGAGGAAAGAGAAAACAGGTAAATACAAAGAGTAAGCACGGGCCAGAAAGAGTGATGCGGCCAACAGGGCCTGGTCACTGCAAAGCCAGGAGGGATGTGTGATCACACAAGATGTTGTGCATACTCGACTGACAGTTCAGGCAGAGCTGACTTTACCTGTATGCACTGAACTGAGGTGGCCAAGGGAAGCCTGGGCTCACCCCAATCATTAGCATAAATACAGACTTACAACCGGACACACCTGCCTTGAAAAAAGTAACTCTGCTTGCAAAATTGCATGTCTACTCCTAGCATCAGATGGAGAGTAGAGCAGAACAGAAGACAAAAGAGGGCAAGAAGTGCCTACACCTCATTTTTCTGCTGAATGGAGACAGAAGGACATGCAGAGGAATAAGCCAAGGAGATCCGGGGAGACCGGGGAAATGAACTGGGGGCCAGTAAGAAACATGAGCCATCATCAGAAAAACGTTTCAGGTGAAAAACATAGAGTAGTGGAAAAGATAAGGAACAATTACAGTGGAAATAGAAATCTCAAAGGAATTGAATGAATTCAAAGCAGAGAAGGAAGAAAGAAGAGCAAAGGGCCTGTATGATGCTAGGCAACAGGCACCAAAGGAGAGGCTACCGGATGATACCTTAAAGGAAGAGAAAGCTGGGTACCAGCAACAAGTGGAAGTGAAGGTAAAAGGAAAGCAGCAGGCAAGTGCTGCTGCCTGTGTGGGATTGCTAGGCAGAAGAGGATAAAAAAATAAATCTACTATAGGAAGTACAATCTAGGACATATGAAGCAAGTGAAATACAAAACCTTTGGGGAAGCTTAGGAGCAGGGATGGTTACTTTGGGACACAGAGGAGAGAGCTCTGGGAGGAAGGCTGGAGGCAGACCCAGGGCAAAAGCCAGGGAAAAGCCGAGGAGAAGGAAAAGGAGGATTAGAGGATGAGGGAGAGAAGCTCCTTGGGTTGAGGAAGAGCTACAGGAACAAAATGGAGAAGCAGGAAAGAACCAAAGGCTGTGGCTAGAAATCAGGGAGCAGGTCCCAGGAGAGGACAGGGTTGTTAGAGGGGAGGGGGCAGAGGTAGACAGCCCAGGCTAGGAGCTGTGAGCTGTGCTGGCAGCCAGCAGCAGGAGATTGCATATTCAGCAAGTCAGGCGGCAATAAATTAAATCAAGTCAGGCAGCAATCGGTCAGTTAAATCGGGTAACAATGACTCAATTAAGTTGTACTAGGGAACAATGAACTTATTACATCAAACCAGAGAACAACGAACTGATTAAATCAGCTGGAAGCCTCCATGGTACATCCGGAGCCTGGGATGGCCACCACAGGAGCAGGGGGATTCTCTCTGCAGCTGCCTGCTTCAGGAGAAACATCACAGCAGCGACCGTGCATCGCTGCTGACAGCCCTCCTAGTCCCCCTTCGCCCAGAGCGGGTAAAGAAAGACACGGCAGACTACAGCCGGTCTGATGAAATATCTGTAATAAGCCAAAGGGGTGGGGAGTGGAAACTGCCAGCTTCCAAATTAGCAATAGTGTTGTGAAAATTACTGGGCTGCCTGAGGATGGGGAAGGCCCTCCCTTCCAAATCCGGGTGATGCTGGATATCCGGAGCTGTCAGCTTAAGAAATCACCTGAGAGATGGGTGCCTGCCCTACTACCTAGGATGCATGAGAGGTGCACTTTCCAGTGGTGTCCTGGGTGAGCATGGCACTTGCACTAAAATGCCTGTGTGTGTCCTTTTTGAAGTAAACACTACAAATCACATGGATTGGCATGAGTCAGGCTGCTCATGTACTAGCAGTACAAGGAACCATTTTCATCCCCTTTCACTGGTCTCCCTTATCATTTGAGTTTGTGGTGTTGGTCTATTCTATCTTTTCTGTTCCTTCTATCTCCACAAGCAGAGAACATCACCAAGCTCGCTGAGTTACCCTACAAGGAAGCACTCTGTCCATGGTGTGTTTGTCTTGGGCTATACCATGAATATCAGTTAACTGAAAATAAAAGAGGGAAGGTTTCATTGATGAGGACAACCAGAGCTCAAAAAGATATGGGTAAGGGCCATCTGCCCCATTGTTCAAAGTGCAATCCCAATTGTTCTGTGAAAGTACCTGTAAGGTCACTGCTGGTGGGGAAAAGTAGTTAGCCATTAGTAGCAGTACAAATGCTTCAGGAGCTGCAATGGTTAATGAGCAGCTATATTACATGGACAGCCTTTATAACACCACACGTTTTCATTAAAGTAATTACGTTGGAGAGGAAGTGACTCTTTGGGTGTCGTTTCTGGATAGATGAGGACTTGGGATTTCCCAATAGTATGTAAACCAGAGCTAATACAATCCCCATATGAGTGTCTGCCAATAAATTAAACTGAAAATAAATGTCAAAAAAGAGCAGATTCCTAAGCAGTGTACAAGAGGGATGGTGCTGCGTTCAAGATTTTGTATACACTATCAGCACCATATGAATGCCTGTTGCATCCAAACATGTGCCACGAGAGAGCATGCACTTTGAGGCGTACCTGCACAATACTTTCACACTGAGGCACAGGAGTTAATTTTCTTTTTCCTCCTCTGAATGGCTAAAATAGTCAGGCTACAAGAGTCTAAAGAGAGATATGAAGGCTTGGAAAGGAACCAGAAATCTGCAATAAGGAAAAAACTCCCGCTTCCAGTCCTCAGTGCAATTTTTGAAGTTCTAGCTGTCTCAAGCTCTGGTTTGCTTAGGGTGGTCACAACGAACACTTGAACTACACAGGCATTTTTAACAAGCTGATAATGGTGCAAATGTTATTGTAGAATAACCAGCTTTACTTGTGACTATGACCTTCCAGACAATGTTATGCACTGGCAAAGAGACTGGCTTATATTCTAAAGTTAGGCTTCAGATCTAAAGATACTCTTTGTCCTTAACATCGTGCTGTGGCGATCATCTCCATTTATGTATTTATTTATTTTCTAAAAATTGTATTTAGAAAGATGTTTCTTTTGCATGTGAATTACCATGTATCTAGTAGCATGAAATTTCTGAGCCCTGTAACTTTAATTTTCCTCTTTGTTTACATGTCAATAATAGATGGTTTCTATCTCCAGCCTTCCCTTCCTTCCCCCTTTTAACTTAAAAATTATGTCAACAAAAAGGCTTTACTCATTCACATTACAGTGCACAGCTGCAGCTCTTACAGGAGGAGGAGTTGTCATAGCTCAAAAGTAATGAATTTACATGTATTTATTTCACAGGTTTATCAAGCAGTACTTCTTCTATGCTGACTAAATTATGCATAAACCATTCCTCATCTATAAAGAAATTAGTACAATTTAATTCCAATATGTAGACAAATACTAATTATATTTCAACCTTTCTTCCATAATTAAAGAGAAAATCATTGGATTATAAAACCCTTTTAATGTTCCTTACATTCCCAACACTTACACATTTTGTGTTCTCGTATTCCTGGCATCATTACTTATAACTGGAGTCAAACAGCAGGCTGACGCTACCAGGTGGGAGAAGTAGCATCTGACACCATGTGCAAGTACATGGAAAGATGAAAAAAATGACCTGGTGGGGGAGAGCATGGCCCCTTGCTCCCCAGTCACCCATTCACTCGCTGCTTCCCACCATGGTTCCAACTATAAAACTGCTTTGGAAATTGCCTCCTTTTGGAAACACAGATAATCATGGAAGAGTTTTTTGCTGCTAGAACTGTGGGGTTTTGCTCTAGGAGAAAGGCCAGGTGTTGGCATCTGACTGCAACACCCTCCTGAAGGCAGTGCAGGTAAGACCTGCCTGCAAGGCAGAGAGGAGAGGTCCGTGCCATGTCCTGCCCTTGGCTCATCTCCGTGAGGTAATTTCACAGTCTTGTCTCCACGCGTTTCTCATAATACTTTTCATATTGTAAAAAAAGGATTTTTTGGCAGTAAATGTGGACTTGCGAAACAGCACAAACTCAAAATCCTCTGCTGAAACTAAATATACACAATCTTTTAAAAAATTTGACCTGGTAATGACAGAGGGGACACATTCTACTTTTTAGAGGTCACTGAATCAAGATGGAATGTGACTGGAGAAGGAAAGATACATGAGTCCCAGATGTCTCCTCCAAAGTTTTTCTTACATGGAGAAGTGGGCTTCCCTTTCTCAAAGTACAGCCACATGGCCAGGTCGTGAGGCACCTCCCTTCCTTGTACGCGCTATATGCATGAACCTTGAACATTGTCTGAATGCACAACTTCCACAGAAGGCAGTGAGTGACGGAAGACTCAGGCCTGAGGTATTTATGCCCGTCTAGCTCACTGTAGCATCATATATCTTGGGCCTGGTCCTGCAGATGCGGCAGTGACCTGACTCCAGCTGATGCAAGCACTGAGCCCCTGCAGATGCTGAGTAACGGCTGAGTGGTCCGAAGGAAGAGCTGATCCTGCTCGGACCAGGAGGTCAGGCTGGAGACCTCCTGAGATCCCCTCCAACATGAATTTCCCTATGGTCCTACCATGCAGGTGGTGTGGAGCAGGGATGAAGGACGAGTGCCACAGAGACAGGGGGTGATGTTTGAACCACAGCTGGTGGCAATGTCTTTACTTTCAAATGTCAGGATTGAGTTGCTTGTGCCAGACACTTCTACCTCTTAAACATGAGCATACGTTCAAATAAACTATTGACTTTTGCAAAAGATTTTCAGTGGATTTATTTTATTATTCTAGTAAGTGGAGATAAAGGACAGAAGAATTTAACTAGAAGTGGTTTGCCATCTGAACCCTTATGCCAGTTCCCTAACGAAGAGCCAACAGACTTCCAAAGCCTGAGGGAACGTACTACTGTGCTGTATGATTTCTTCAGAAATTTAGGTAGAGGACTAGAAACCATTCATCTAGTTTGGTGTGCATGTGTGCAAGATGAAGAACTCCGAGTTTCAGGCAGGGATTTTTGAACCCACAGGTTAAGAAGCTCAAGTGTTTCCTCACAAAACTGTTTCCTTGGAAACAGAAAACTCTGCAAAGTTAGGTCTTGTAGTGACACAGTTCTGCAGCCCGCTGGAAGCCTGCAAGCCTGCCGGGTGCTGCTGTAGCATTTCAATCACCTTTTAGAGCAAACTTGGGAAAGCCAGCAGCTCTGGGCTTTTCCGGCTGCCCGTTTGCCAGTAATTCTTTAATGATTTTCATAAGAAAAGGCCTCCGTTCTTTTGTCCCGAGGAAAAGGCCTGGGTTTGACGAGACGGAGCACGGGGGCCAGGCAGGAGGGGACGGAGCGGGGCAGGGGCACGGGAGAGGCCCCTCAGAGCCGGGCCCCGCCGCGGGGCCGGGCGCCCCCATGCCGGCCCCGATCCCCGATCCCCGATCCCCGGCCCGGCCCCGGCGGGCGGAGGCGGGCTCGGGGCGGGTTAAAAGCGGCGGCAGGTGAGCGGGGAGGGACCTCAGAGCCGCGGGGCGGCGAGCCGGGCACCGGCCGCTCCGCTGCCACCGCCGGACCCGCAGCCCAGCCCAGCCGGGGTAGGGGGCTCCCGGGGCGCTCGTCTCCCTCTGCGGGCACCGACGGGGCAGGTGAGGGGCGAGGCGGGAGGGAGGGAGCTGGGGAGGCCGCTCCACGGTGCCCTCCGTGCGGCGAGGGACGGGGCTGCGGGGCAGGCTCGGCTCGGGGCCGCCCGGTGAGGGGCCGGGACCCGTCTCAGCCCGGCCCCGAGCCCTGAGGCGCTGCCCGGGCGGGCTCCTGGATCCCCTCAGCCCTGCCTTACGCTTCCCTTCCCCAGCTCCTGAGTGCCTAACGACTCTTTTTTTCTCTCTTTTTTCCCCCCGCTCCTCAATCAGCAGCTCTCTGCGAGCACGTTATGTGAAGCACCCGGCCGGCTAAAACCCCGAGCGAGCTAAAGGCTTCCGCAATTACAGGTAATTTGCGACACACCTACCGATGTTGAGAGTTGCACCGAGATAAACAGCTTGCATCAGTGCAACTGACAGGTCCGGTGAGCACCTGGGCACACACTGGAAACATTCCTCAGAATCACAGGGGAATAGGAAATGAGAGGCGTGAGTCAGAAATAAACGTGTCTCTGGGCGTCGGGGTGGATAGGACCGTGTGAGGAACGAGTACTCAAGTTCTATTTCAATAAAACTCAAGAGACGTGTTGGAGTAAGAACAAGAGTGCTTACTTGGTGTGCTGAAGTGGATGGCACTCGGCTGCTTTTGGGTGGCATTCAGGGTACGGCTGTTTTTCCTGTCACTGGGCTTTCCTAGGTATTACTTTTCCCATCTCTTGTGTTGAAGAATCTCTTTCTTCATTTATTTACTTCTTATCCCCCCTGCCTCCACATAGGGATGTATTTTTGTCTTGCACACTATTAAATTTTATCACACAACATAGAAATACTCTGAGAGAGCAGGCAGAGGGTTAAAAGAAGGAAGTAGCCTTTTGTCTTAAGTGAACTATTTTTAAACCCTGTCTTTCTGCCTTTGATCACTAGTAAGCTTACTGTTGCGTGTGGGTTGTTTGAAATGATATACGAGTTTCAGTCTGGGTTGTATCTGTTTACCACAACATGTGCTATGTAGTTTCTAGTCTCCCTTGGTCTCTGGTGTTCAGCCTAGAAACCCTGCTTGCTGAGAGGCTTGACCTGAGGTAAGGTAGGAAAGGCAGCAGGCAGGAAGGTGTGCAGACATCCGCAGAGACAGCTGAGGACAAGGCAGTGGTGGCTCAGGCCTCAGCCTTCTGCAGTAAGGTTGGAGAAGACACCTCCACGTGTCATCTGGGGTTTACAGTGTGTTGTTCCAGGTGAGATTTACAATGTGCTTGCAGAGCCATGAGATTGTTCCTCTTGGTGAACATCCATCAGGACTTCAGTCCCCAGAACTGTCAGTCTCTTCATTGGTGGAAGGACTGCATATCGCAAAGATTAAAAATGAAACACTAAAAGTCATGAATTGAGAGAATTCTCTGGAATAATTTGTTTCTTTCCTGATGGGGCTAGTTCTCTTCAAACTTCTGAAGCTTGGGCCTCTGCCCATGTTGTTGTTTTGCATCCCTTGAAGTCTAACCCAGATAGATTGCTTGGGCAGCCTCATGTAATTGTTACAAAAAATAACCATACAGTGAAAAAGATAGAGCAGAAAATCAAGGTATCTGGTAAATTAGCAGCAATTTGAAGTTTAAGTTATTCTAAGAAGCATTTCATTCATTCAGTTGACTTTGTCAGTAGAAAGGACACTTTGTAAGTTGGATTTTTCTTCTTGGTGTTCCTGTGAATGGTTTCAGTGAAAGAAGTGGTTTGGGGAGTTTTGGCAAACAGGCGCATGGATTGAATTTTTGTTTTTCTTCTGCTGTTTTTCCTTCTGTTTGTCACTGCTTTTAATTGCTATTAGTGATGACTGATAACTTATCTGAAAGGAGAACTGAGTCTTGCCTGACTAAACAGTCTTTTGCGTAAAGAAAAGTCTGAAGTGATGATACACAAGGAAAGATAGTGTTGTCAAAACAAGAGGAGTGGAGGAAAAAAAACAAATACATCTATTAATTGCTAAAAGAAAGTTGAAAACTAATTCTGTTCCTGATTGCATGCATGGTTCTTCCTGTAATGGATATTTTTAGAGGAAAAACTTGATTTCTATCTCTGCTGTTGTTAAAAGAGAGACTAACAAAATACACATTCAAAGAAAAACTAGACTGCAGTATAAAATCATCACATATATACATTTATTCAGTATTTCTGAAAGGGTGCAAGCTTTGTGTGTGACAGACAGTAACTTGCCAAAACATGGTGAATTTGTACAGGGGAGTATGGATGTTTTCCTTGGGTGGGGGTGAAGGAAATAAGAATTAAATAATTAGATTTAAAAAAAAAATAAAAAAAAAATCTCTGCAAATAATGCTGCTATTTTCATGACTGGGAGCAAAGCATAGTGCACCAAACATGTTCTTTAAGAATAGGCAAATAGGATGCCTACATCAGTAAATAAATGATCCTCAGGAATTTGAGTTCTTTTTTGAAGCAAGAAGCTTTAAGCAGACTTTCCCTGCCAGCCTTTCCTTCAGAAATTGCTGACGGGCCAAATTCCAGTTGGAATTCTTCTGCCGTGTTATGCCTTCAAGCGTGACTGGTTTTTCTGATGCCCAGTTTTCCACAAGCGGAGTGAATTTTGTGCTGAGGTGCTCTGGAGGATGCTAATTCTCAATTTAATTCACAGTTGTGTGCTGGTGGGGAAGCTACATGTGTTTCTGAACATGACTGGGAAATCTGTAAGGGCATGAACATGGGACAGGCTTAATGTGGCGATCCATGTGGAGCAGAACCCTTAAAGCTGTTGTTAATTACTTAGCAATGTTTTTAACATTTAACTGCATGTGTGTGGGGTCACAATCTGTCATGTTAAAGGCTATTTCTGGGTTTTGCACGAGGCTTAGAGCAAAAAATGCATCCTGTTTCCATAAACTTGAGTAGAAGAAATGTACAATGCTTGCTGTGTTCAGACCTGCAGCTGTCAGAGGTTTCCTGTTCCTGATTAGTCTGTGCCTGCTCCTGTGTCAAATCAGATAAACTGTAACTCCTATCTGTCCTGGCTCTTCTGTTGCTCTCCAGTTTCCACTCTGATCTGCAGATAGGTGCTCAGAACAAAGTTTAAGAGCTACTACAGAAAATTGCCCAGGCTTTTGTGATTGTTAGGCTGCTCTTTTGATCCTCATTCAGCTTCTCAGTAAAGAAGTAGAGCTGTTGACACTTAAGGAGCATGCAGCTGGAACATTCTGAATGTACTGCTGTAAAATTAAAATAGCTGGAAGTTGAATAGTGAAATGAAAGGATTTGGGTTTGACAAAGTCTTGAATTTGAAGCTGCATCTTACAGCGTGAACTCTGCATTGAAGTTATAGTAGTGTGGGGAGTTGTGCTCTTCAGTAGCGGGAACATCCTGAACGGATTTAAGCTCTGTGCTTCAACCTGAAGCTGGTACTTACTTATCTGCCTTGGTTCACGATAACGAAGTATGAATCTGTGAAGCCTACGGTTGTAGTGGGGCACAGCAGACCAACCCTGTGAGACTGTGGGACTGTTATCCCACCTAGTGTCTGGGAAACTGAGGCATGGCACAGGCGTAGAGGTAAGCAGGTAGTCTGGGAGATGGCAACTAAGGGCTGTAGCCTCTGTGCCAGCCTTTCACGGTGAGGTAAAATGATGCAGTCTCTGGAAGTTAAATATCTTTTTATTAAGAGCTTCTTGGGATCTCTCCTGGTAATACTTCTTGTTTGTTTTCAGTACTGCACCAGAACTAACTCAACAATATAACAAAACTCTCACGCTTGTGCTCTTGCTTACAAATAACGTCACTCTGCCAACACAGTCTAGTTTATGCCGGTAACAAGCTGCTGAAATGCAGGTTTGGCTGTTCTGCAGACTTGGATAGGAGACAGCTCGAAGACACTTTGATGCTGGTGGCAGCCCCTCTGCTGGTGCTTCCAACGTAACTGTCTAGCTCAAGACCCGAAGGAAAGATTGTATCAGCCGAGCTGTTAAACATGTGCTGTACCTCAGCAAACAGTAATACTTCTTGTGTGAACGTGGGCCATAAAATAGCTTTTACCTTGTCTGTGGGCCATAAAATAGCTTTTACCTTTTATCTGAAGCAGATCAGATGTTCTAAAGCTTTCTCCTTGGATGGAATTATGCGTTGAAACTGCCACTCGCAGGCATCTGAGTTACCCCTCTGTCCACAGCTCTGGCCAGGACCAGTGAGTGCTTTTTTGCTTAAAGCTTATCTCAGCTAATGTATTCCTGTGTTGAATAAAGTGACATTTTTTGTAACCTACTGATCTGTAGGCTGGAGCCACTACAGAAAGTGGCAGACTGTCACACCACACTGGTGACTCTTGGTACTCTTAACGTATTTTATGTTGTTTTCACCTTTGCTGTACTTGTAACTGTGTGTGCTGAAGCCATGGCTTTAACCATTGACTAATGATTTCTCAGTGTAACAGTTCTTAACAGAGTGGAGGGGGGGGGAAAAAGAGCATCTGCTAACCAGCTGTATTCCTAAATGCTGGTGCTCAATGGCATCTGTCCTCGGTCTTGTGAATTGCAGAGATTTTAGAGGGTGTACGCAGAATGCTGTGATTGCAGTTTACGTAGGCTTACAGGAACTATTTTAAGTAGCAACCTGTCTACTCGTGGCAGCACAGAGCTCAAGACCTACCCAGAAGCTGGGGAGGTTAAGCTTTTTTTTCCCCTAGCAGACTCTGGTACAGTTACAGGTACAGAGAGCAGCAAGATGAGAGCTACAGTGCATGTTCCTCACCGTGGGTTGTGTGATCATCCAGAACTACTTCGTTCATTGCTAGCTCTTCGGTGGAGCATGGTGATCTCTAATGATCACTTTTAACTCCTACTGAAACAGCCACAATATCCTGCTCCTCTGATCTCTCAGGTGGAGGAACACAGGTTCAGCAGACAACAGCACAGTGATTTACACTGAGACATGGAAAGGCTTATTTTTGTGCCCAGTTTTATTTTTATTTTTTTTAAGAAAATGTAACAATATAGTCTCATGTGAAGATGCACTCTAAATGCTTCCATACTCAGTATCACTGGCTTATTTTCTGTCCTTCCCATCTTCCTCTTATTTTCAGTCCTGGTCCCTACTATACTTTACTTCTTTGTGTCCCAAATTCATCCAAGTTTGTGTGTCTAACTTGTGCTATGCTCTGCTTCTGGGATGAGCAACGCAGGTAAGTCACTGACTGTCTGCAAACAGTAATTTCTGCATACATTTAGGTGGATTGGCTCACAAGTAAATAGTATCTGGAGTGACTCTGAAAATAAGAGTTAGCACCCATTAAAGGGAAATAGCTTTCCTGCTTTCTTCTCCTTTGGTCAGCCAGACAGTTAATATTTTACTTCCTAGTAACATGGTCTTGAAAGCAAGTATTTGGAAGAAAGATAACCTCTGATCATGAGTCAACACCCTAGCTTTTGAGTAAGTTAGGAGTAAATGAGCCATCGCATCACTACAGATAGCCCAAGCTGGATGTCTAGCTGGAGCCATCTGCACTGATGGGTTAATAGTGTGAAGGGCCATTCTGGGTTACCTTAAATTCTGCTTTGGTCACTGTGTCTTTATTGGACAGAAAGGTGGGCACTGCACAGCAGTTCCTGAATTGCCTTTATTAGATTCTCTGAATTGCGTTGTTGTTGAGAGATGTTTAAAGCAAGCTAGTAGGAAACACTGGTTCCAGAGTACTTGGGTGGAATTCAGGCTGCCTGAATATGGCCCTGCAATCTCAACTGTGTTGCTCTCCCAGCGTTTTACTGGTTGCAGTATCTGATGATCAGTGCTTCTATCGATCTCTCGAATGCCTCAGAAGTCACATGCCTCTCCACCAGCGTAAAATTGAGTCAAAGGCAAGGAGGGGCAAAGGTTGGTGCCTAGCTCTGCAAGCAGCAGGAAGAACAGGGGATGGTGGCAGGAGGAGTAGAGGAGATAGTTGGAGGACTTGGAAAGGTGGGTGGGAATGGTGAAGGGGGGAAGGTTTGGGCAGATGTAAAAGGCAAAGACTTTTTTGGGGGGAAGGAGAGGAAGTGGCTCAGTGAGCCTGAGGCTTGTTTTACTTGCCGATCAGGTCAGATGAAGAAAGACTGCCTCTCCAAAGTGTAGTGGCTTTTCCTGTGTACATCCAGATACAAACATGCTTTTGCTAGGATTGAAGCACAATGTACTCTCAAAGGAGATGGAACAAGTCCTGTGGATGATGTAGTTTCATAATATATTCTCTTTAGCAGTGATACTACTTCAACCACTCTTCCCTACTGGCTGCTCAATCTAGTCCATGAATTCCAATGTGTTTAAGTGCCTTTCAAATGGCTTGTGAGGACGTGTGCTAAAGCAGATTAGTGAAATGGATCAGGTTGGGGGGGGGGGGGGGCGGAACAAACATACTGGTAATGGGAATAACTTCTGAACAAACTAGTTGGGTGTTCTGGGTTGTGATGTGCCCCCACAATGCTGCAGGAGATGGAGGGCTGCGGTGGAATGACCAGTGGTGGGGAAGCATCTGTGTCTGGCTCTGCCCCCGAAGACAAGGTACCCTTTAACTACACCCTGAGGCACTTGATTTTGGAAGGAGTGATTTATACCTGGAAACAAGTTCTCGTGAAGATGTACCAGCAGCAAGGCAGCAGCTTTGGTGTGTGTTGATAAAGGAAAGCACACAAAATATCAGGAAGGAGAACACGTTCCGCTTCTCAGACCTCCATGTTGTAAGGAGGTGGTCATTATGCCCACTTCTGACAGCTGAGACGAGAAATGCAAGGAGTCTGGTAGATTTAAATGATGGGGTTTTGGTGTGCGTAATGCCACAGCTTACATGGTGCCCATTTTGCACAGGACTTATACTCCAGTGTGCATAAGCATGTAAAAACAACCTTGTATTCACATCGTGGTTCAATTTCCTCAATTTGCCTGAGCTATCACATTCTTTGCTTTGCATTGCATGTGATTTACAGGGTGTATGTAATTCAGTTGGAAGGCACTAAGGTTTTTCCCATTGTTCAAAATTGGAGTGCAATGCAGGAGATAGTTCCAAAGATATATCTTCATTTTATTCCTTGTGCAATGTGACCTAGCTCAGAGTTAGTAAAAATCTTAACTACATCATGTGAGGACTGCAGTGGCCTTTGCACCAGTGGCTACTGACCTTTCTCCAAAAAAACAGGATTATTTTTTTTTATTGGTGCCCTGTGCTATAAATGCCAAAGGAAGATGACCTCTGGAAGGTGATGGAATTCATAAAGTTGAGAAATGTCTTGACAAGGCAGTTCAGGACAGAGGTTGCTGAGTCCTTCAAAGGATCTGCCTGATGGGCACAAGAAACTTGTTTCTTAATTTCAGAGTAACGTGCAAACTACCTCTCTGTAAATCTGTCTGAAGGGGGTGGAGGTGTGGAATGCCTCTTAACGCTTTCTGTCAATGGTTGGCTGGGTTTGCTTGGCTTCCACAAACAATTGCAGTGTTCCTGGGGAGGTGTGGGGGAGGCAAAGGTGAGAGGTGCCCTAGGTGATCCTGCTTGGCAGGGGGGTTGGACCAGCTGATCTTCAGAGGTCTCTTCCGACCTCAGCCATTCTGTGATCCTGTGATTCTCTAACTCATTGCAGTGCTTTGAACGCTGTTTCTGTTGAAGTCTCTAAACTACTGTTAGCTTGTTTGAACTTTTCAAATGTTGACTTCAGCTTTCTCCCAGCCTCTTAGACTTCTGCCCTGTTCCAGTCAGTGTTATAAGGGAAAGTCACTTGGGCAGGCATGGAGAATGAAGTCCTGCATCTGACTGGTTATCCAAGGCTATTTTTTGTGGTTAGTGGAGAGAAACACAACTTTGGGATGAATTTCATAATACTGATTTTTAAACATCCACCTCAAGATAAGAAGATGGAACATGACCAAGGTTTCCCTATTGTGGAGTTTGCTTCAGCTAACAGTGCAGAGCACCCTACAGTCACATCCTTAAAAATTTGGAATGCGGGTTATCCAGACCTTCTCATGCAAGGTAGAAGCAGCTCCTCAAGGTCTCTCTCTTGTTGCTGGAATGTACTCATGAAAATGGATCATACAGGTTTTGTTTTCTGTAACTTTAATAGAGCTTCCCCCCCACACACACCCCGAGAGTTCCAGAGGCTCTAGTAGTCTCTCATCCCGCTTACATTTCTGCGTAACATCTATCTTACTTTTGACTGATGTCATCTTTTATTCTTCATTACTGTTGTCAAAACGTATTGGTGTTGTAGCTTTTAAGGCCATTTTCATCAATTTTCCCTGCCTGATTTTCCTCACTGATGCGGCTAAGGGATATTTTCAGTTGCCGAATACACATTGAAGTAAGATGAAGTTGATTCCATCTGTGTAATCAAGTAACGAAACACAGCCTGCTGATGTGGTTACGGTGTCACTTTGCTTATAGGTAAGACCACTCTATCAACAAGATGTTACCACAGCCCGTTAATGCACTGCAATTACACAACGTTGCCTTTATTTTGTAACGTATGCTTGATAACGTTTGTTTCCCATCCTGATTAATCTTGGTTTTGTTTATTTTTTTGTCTTGTCTTAGGTCATACGATTAAAACGAGACAATGGATTGGGGATCTCTGCACACCATTTTGGGAGGGGTAAACAAACACTCCACCAGCATCGGGAAGATATGGCTCACGGTCCTGTTCATCTTCCGCATCATGATCCTGGTTGTGGCTGCAGAGAGAGTCTGGGGAGATGAACAAGATGACTTTGTCTGCAACACTCTGCAACCTGGTTGCAAAAATGTTTGCTATGATCACTTTTTCCCCATCTCTCACATCAGACTCTGGGCCCTGCAGCTGATCTTCGTCTCCACGCCTGCGCTGCTGGTGGCCATGCACGTCGCTTACAGGAGGCACGAGAAGAAACGGCAGTTCAGAAAGGGAGACAAGAAATGCGAGTACAAGGACATTGAAGAAATCAGAAGCCAGAGGTTTCGTATTGAGGGCTCCTTGTGGTGGACATACACTAGCAGCATCTTCTTCAGACTGATCTTTGAAGCAGTCTTCATGTATGCGTTTTATTTCATGTATGATGGGTTCCGAATGCCTCGCTTAATGAAATGTAATGCTTGGCCCTGCCCCAACACAGTAGACTGCTTTGTTTCTCGACCTACTGAAAAGACAGTGTTTACTATTTTCATGATTGCAGTGTCCAGCATTTGCATTCTTTTAAATGTGGCTGAATTGTGTTACTTACTGACAAAATTTTTTCTCCGAAGATCTAAAAAAGCTGGAAATGCAAAACATCACCCCAACCATGAGAACAAAGAAGAAACCAAACAAAATGAAATGAACGAGTTAATATCTGATAGCTGTCAGAACACAGTTATAGGATTTTCAAGTAGCTAAGGTAGTGTCAGTGCTGGTATTTACTCTTTTTGGAGTAAATGTTCTTTGTTTAAAGGCTGCAAATGAAATTTGTTACGCTAAACAACACTACATTGGGTGTGATTTCTGCTATATAGTAGCACGTGTCAATTATGCACTTGTTTGGAGGAGAAAGAAAAGCCAGGGCAGCCTAAACATGTGAAATTTAAATGAGGGTTAAATAGGGAAGTGTATCTTCCTATGAACATCCTTACAAGCTAGCTGACAACTGGGAACCCCCCTAATACCTTCATGCTGATACAGTTTCTGTAAACTATCTGCAACAGCAATAAGAACAACATTCTTTCCAAGGTAGACATTCTAATGTTACAAGATGTTTTGCAATAGCGATAGTTTTTACTTGCGAACTGACAATTAAAATATTTTTGTGAAGTCTAAGATTCCATGTTACTTAAGGTGTTACAGGAAGTAATTGACTCTGTTTTGTCTAGCAGGCTTATGCAAGTAAACCCTGAAATGCCATACTTGTAGAGAGGAGATGGTGGTAAGCCACATCTTTACAGTCTTGCAAGCACTGCTTGAGTCTGGACAGATAACCTGAGGCGCCTGCGTAGCTCCTGCTTTGGGGGAAGCTGTGTGAAAACCCACCACAGGTAGTGGATAATTAGGGTAGCTAGGTTCTGAGTGCAAAGTCATGCATAAAGCCAGCATGACAGTACTAGATGCAGGCTGAGTAGACCCACTTTGAACATCTAGCAGACAAGATACAAATATTCTTATTAATCTTTTCATTGCATACTGCCAGTTTTATAGGAACATACATAATTTTATGTAAATATTCCACTTTCACATGTTTGTCTGTAATGTTTTAGCTGTATTTAATTCTTTATGCTATATCACATCATGGAATTTTTTTTTTTTTGGTAGACTGGTGCTGTTATGAAACTAGGGCCTCGTTGGTTTGAAATGCATGGAAAAATATCTTAAACACTGGAGATGGAGAAAGTCTGAATAAAATGTAAACACTTTAAACTTTCTCAATGAAGTGAGAGTCTATATGTGACTGCTAGTGAAATCTTGAGCAGTTTATGAAAGGTTCTGTTTTTGAGCAAGGACTTTACATACTAAGTACACGTGGGCATGCACCACTCCTTCCAAGCCTGAGTTGATGTCCAGATTCTGTTGTACCTCCACTACAGGGGGGAAGCGTGTAACTCCTGTCCACACAGTGGTATGTGGTTTTGAGAGGGTTGTGCTGTTGAAAGTGAAGGCTCCTGAAAGGATCTAGCTATGGTGCTTTCTCTCCTATTTTCGGTTGCCTCTCTTCATAGTAATTCATGAATCCATAGTCCTTGTACTTGTTCTTTTTCGTACTAGAGCAAATGGGTTATCATTGTTCTTGTACCATGAAGCAACTTTTCCAAAGGGCCAGTGCAGGTATCCCTAGGAGCAGCGATTGTACCAGGTGCATAAATCACCTTCAGTTTTAAATTTCCCTTCTCTTTTCCCATTGCATCTCACTTTTTCTTACTTTGTGTCCATGTTCTAAGAACTTAGGGTTTACTTCTTGTTTTACGTAGGATCCTAATAGGGTGCAGGCACAAGCAGCAGGGAGAGAAAATATCTAACATCGGCTCTGTCCCCAAATGAGACCCTAAACTGATGGCTGTTATTTATTTTATCTGTTCTCTTTTACTGGCAAACTCCTGATCTTCCCTGCATTTTCACTTTCTTTCATTAATCGCTGTTGTGAAAAGAAATTGACAGTCTTCTGAATGCATCTGCATGCCAGCTTGAGGGGAAAAAAAGTAAGTACAAAACTGTAAGTTTGTATGCTTGGATCATTCTCTCTGCTGACTGAAAAGCCAAGCAGAAAGGAAGAGCAATACAAGAGCTTGCCTTTGTAGGCGTTGTTACTGATGGCCTTGCAGCTGCTCCAAGTAGTACAGGCTACATGTACTGCTACAACGATGGTATAAACCTAATTACTGGTATGGAGCTGCTCCTTTACAATGGGTAAGGTCAGTGCTTGGGCAGTACCTCACCGCCCCTGCCCAGCAAATTGCCTCCCCCCCATTCTGTCACAGAACAAACAGATTTCAGGCTTCATGCAGTGCTGGGCTGGAGGTGTGAAGAGGCAGCAATTTTTGACCCAGAGCTGTATTTCACAGAGCTGTGGACTTTCATCTGGGCATGCTCTGAATTGTGCCCTGTACAGAGAGATTGGTTAATTATTATGCTTGATCATGCCTCATCACTTGAGGTGATCAAACTGAAATAGCTTCATGCTGAATGTCAATAAATATGGAAAACACTTTAAGGTAAATATGTCATCCTCAGATGGAGGACAAGTATTTTTGCTTGGTTTATCACAAAGGGCATGCCAGTTAAACCACAAACTGGAATGTAGCAGTACCTCTCTATATGGTATTTTCATTTCCCACTCACATTTTCAAACAGTGGTTTTATTCTAGCAGTTTGTTATTTTAAGCCTGGATAAGTGGGCAAAGCTTAAATGAAGAAATTGGGTGAATGTGAACCTTTGTGTGTCAAGACAGCTGTATGTATGGTGGTGCTGTAAATGGGTTTGGGTTGGTTGGTTGGTTCATGTGTGATGAGTAGGACCTGATAAGATGCTGGCAGAAACAACCCTTCTCCACTGCTGGAGTGTCATGACAGCCAGTTGGACCAGAAACAAATGTGCCATTCCCTGTCTAACCTACACCACAGACAGGAGCTAGAGCTTGGCCAAGGCTACGCTAGTGCAAATTTATTGACTCAACAGGGAGGACCAGTTGTGACTGAGATGTGTTTAGCCGTGATGTTTCCTGTAACACTGCTGTGCAACCCTAACCACATGCACTCTATCTGAAACATCATCTGGCTTTTGTTATGGCCAAGGAAAAGTCCCTTAAATTTTAAGTGCCCTCTGAATTGTATTCCCAATCTCCCGTTGCATTAAGCTAAAGTACATAGGATAATGAGGAAATTGCAGCTTGCAGTATTTGGCAGTTGGCAAAAGTAGGCTCTTGTTCTCGTTTCTCCAAGTCACCTTTCTACTGCCTGCCACATCCCATGGCCTCATAAGGTGCTATGGGGTCTCTGACCCACTGGCAATCGGTGCTGTGCTGACACCACCACCCCATGGCAGTTCAGTGAGTTTCTTAGCTGGAGATGGCTTAATTGTCCCTGCCCGTCCCTGGCATTGTACCCCACCCTGTGACTTTCCCCTTTGTTATGCCTGGGGCGGAGATTGCTTAAATTGGCTGTGGTGCCAAATGATTAATCAGAGCCGCTGGAAAAGCTCTCCTACAAATCCCCGCTCCCCTGCTTTCCTATCAAACAGGTACCAGCCCTGACTGGCTCTTAGAGTCACAGGGCTGTCCTGAGTTCGAAGAGACCCTCAAGGATCAGTGAGTCCAACGCCTGGCTCCACACAGAACCACGCAAAAACCAAACCATATGCCTGGGAGCACTGTCCAACTGGTACTTGAACTCCAGTAGGCTCAGTGCTGGGACCACTGTCCTGGGGAGCCTGCCCCGGTGCCTGACCACCCTCTGGGTGCAGAACCTTTCCCTAACACCCAGCCTGACCCTCCCCTGCCCCAGCTCCATGCCGTTCCCTCGGGTCCTGTCGCTGTCCCCAGAGAGCAGAGCTCAGCGCCTGCCCCTCCGCTCCCCTCGTGAGGGAGCTGCAGGCCGCCATGAGGCCTCCCCTCAGCCTGCTCTGCTCTGGGCTGAGCAAACCAAGGGACCTCAGCCCTTTCTCATACGTCTTCCCCTCTGGAGCCTTCATCATTTTTGTGGCCCTCCTTTAGACACTCTCTAGTAGTTTTATATCCTGATACTGTAGCACCCCAAACTTCACACAGTACTTGAAGTGAGGCCGCACTGGCACAGAGCAGAGGGCTCTGTGCCTGCTGGGCTCTGCTCCCATTACACAAAAACATTGACTCCAGCCCCACTACATGCTCTCTTCTCTCCCTCTTTCTTCTCAGCCCAACCCTCTGCAACTCTGGTTTTGTTTATCTGTTCACCTAACCCCTTCCCAGCAACCCTGGATGACAAAACCACAAACCAGACCAGTGGTGGGATGCTCCAAAACCCCTCTTAGCCTCCTGTGTCGCTAACCTTCCTATCCCAGCCCAGTGCCTCATTTGTGAGCTCCTTGCTGTGTTGGTCCACACCAGGTCAGAATGTGGGTACCCAAGCAGGGGCCTGGGGGTGCGTACCACACTGCCCCACCATGCCACCTACCATCACGCTGCCCCAGCATGCCAGAAAGGATTGCCACCACCAACCTGAGGCAGACCTCTGCTCCCAATTGCTTGGTGTGTTTTCCTAAATGCCACTCTTAGCTCTATATCCATCACTAAACTAAGGCTTTATTGCTGTGCTTCTGAAATAAACCTATTTCTATCCTTCATAAAGTAGCACTCCCTGCCTTGGTGCCTCTTCCCTTTGCCACTTGCGATGACCGTGGCACAGCAAGCCTGGAAAGGCTGTGCCCAACAGCCTGCCCAGGAGGAGTCCCTTTTGAGTGGATCTTGGTAATGCTCACTCATAACTCAGATTAAGATTTGCAAAATTTTATTGATTTGCAAAGGGAGCAGCTGTGGACCTTGGCTAAGAGCAATTGCCCTGTTTCTTTTCTTTGTTACCTGATGCTGCTCTTACCACGAAGGGCAGGCAGAGGGGCATGCATTTAAGAGTTCCCCATGCCCTTTCTGATATAACCTGTATCTGGTGAAGTTGCTTGGTGTTGCAATCATTACAGAAAAAAAAATCTGCTTTGCTCTCAGAGAGCACAGCCTCTGAAGCCACTGCTGGATCTGAGATCCTACACCTGCTGTCTGTCCCCTGCTGTCCCCAAGGGAGTCCCATGGGCAGAGACCATCTCCACCCCAGCAAACATCCTGACGGGGACTCCGCACCCTTGATATGAGCTTATGGAGCATGGCTGCCTCTTCAGCCTGCAGGGCTCAGGTGGGTTTCTCCCAATGGCTTGTTTGACACAGAGCAATGGGCAGGTGGGTCCGTGAGAGGAGCAGACAGGGAGAGGCTCTGGCAGGGGCTTGACTCAGCCTTCAAGCCCTAGCAAGGGCTGTGGCCAGCACCCTACCTTGTCTGTGCCAAGAAGCACAGGGACCGCAGCACCGCTCCCAGTGCCTTGTCCCCACCCGGGTACCTCCTGGCTGTGCTGCCAGGCCACCCGCCCACACCAAAGCTTCTGCTCCAGCCTCCTCCTGCAAAAGCCACATCAGCATTTTCCGACTGTTTGCAGAAGTTTCAGGGCTTGATCCAAGGCTCCTCACTGCCACTCAGAAAATCCCTGTTGATCTCCCCGGGCTTGGGCCTGGCCTGTGGGAAGGGTGTAACTCCTTAAAATCTCGGTGATGCCACCCAGCCTCTCTCTGCACAGCCCTTTTTGCAACACCAGATCCCACAGCACACCGCAGCCATGACCTCCTCGCAGCACTTCTGCCACCTGGGTGAGCAGTCCTCCTTGACACCAAGGCCACCCACTGCAAGCAGTGCTGGCCGAGCACAACATGGACAGGCATGCCCATACTGACATGTAGTCATGCTCACAAAACCACAAAAACACAACAGCAACATCACGTAAAACATGACAACAGCCTCCAGGAAGAACCAGACTGTGTCCTTTGGTGCCACCGACGAGCCTTGGGAAGGCTGGAAAGGAAAGCAGCTGGTGAAACCCTTGGACCAGGTAAAACACCATGCCTGTCCCTGGCACTGAAGTCCACAACAGCGACACCTGTAACGACTCTCACGGTGTTTAGCTAGACCTGGGTGACACCAGAGGTAGAGTTTACTGCTGTTAATAGGGTGCATGACTGGGGTTTAATCAAACTATCTCCCAGGTAGGTGTGCAGGACAAGTTTTGTCGGTGATAATAAAAACCAGTTTAAAAGCATCCTCCAGACCTTTAATAGACAGTCTGAAAAAACAGTCACGGTTACTCAGTATCCGGTTTCTTATCTAGTCAAAATTTAACTAGTTCCCGTAAAGTTTCTCAGCGCAGATAAGGCTGGAGCAGGGAGCAGGGGTGCTCACACCTCACACACCGCAGCCACCTGGGAGGCTTTGAGCTCCCCGGAAAGCCCTGGCCAGGGGGTATCATGCAGCCAGGTACTCAGCCCCACCAAGGACACCAGCCAGGACCACCAGTGGGCTGCTGCTACCAGACATCACTTCTCCACTCCTCAATAAAACATAAAACCGCACATCCGTCTTCTCACTCAAACTGCAAGGAAGCATGGCTGTCCTGTGTCCTCACAGGCCTTTCTGTTGAAGCTTTCTCTATATGAAGTGATTGATATATATACACAAGCATTTATGCAGGTGCACAAATACGACACATGGTTAATATTTTGTACTAATACAGAATAAATTAGCACTCCCTGCAAACACTTAAAACACTGGGTTGGAGGTTCAATTTTATTTTGGCATCCCTGGTTATTATTGTTAAAGCAGTATTTAAGAGGCTGATAGAAGACAAAATCATCAAATGGCAAGAGTGTATTGGACAAGATCAGAGAACTGAGGCTCTTTGGAGAAAGATCATTTTAGCAGCAACACAAGGACAGGGGGTCAATGGAAATTAAAATGCACTTCTAGGAATAAAATGAACTCCTCATCCAAGACCCTGATTTCCCATGAACTGAACTGAGTCAGGGGTGAGAGCTGGCCTGCTTGCCTCTGCTCTGCTCTGTGCCCAGTGATGACAAAAATCAATTTATGCAGATGTATAAATGAGAAAATTAATAATGAAATTGATAATTATGTCATCCAATCATGCTGGCATGGAGGGGGGGCAGATTATGATATCCACAGAGGGTCAAATGCTGGAACTGCACTGACTATATTAAATTTCGTGGGGGCTCAGGAGTTATGCATCAAAGGGGAATACCACGCTACTCAGGTTTCCTTCCTTGCAGCCTGATCACCTGATTATTTTTGTGTTTATCCACTGCTTATTGCAAAACACAGTGTCACGGCTGAGGCTGCTTGCAGCTTGCTGCATGCTAGGGGAGAGCAGACCTGCCCACACTTTCTCCCACTGGTTCATGGCATCTCCCCTCTTCTCCTGCCAACACTGCTCTCCATCCCAGGGAAAGCAGGTACTTCCATCTGAAGTCCTTTGTGCTAATTAGGAACTAAAACAGATTTCTCGCTTGTGGGTGGGTGTTTGGTCACTCCAGGATGGGTGATTCACACCCTAAAATCCACGGCTGCCATTGCACCGTGAAGGGGCAGCCAGGCCCTGGCACCATCAGGAGACACAGGGAAGCAGAGCTGTGGGTGCCCGGGGACTCACAGGTCATGCTGGAAGGTGCCAGGTGAATTTAATACCTGGAGGGCTGGGTGGCAGCTGAATGGGGGTTTCTTTATTGCAGCTCTGAACATAGGTGTCTGATATTTATTTAAATCCTAAGTACCTGAAGAGTCTTGGATCTCATCCCAAACCTATCTAATGCCTTTATCACTGTGCAAGAAAGCCTGGACCAGCAATCGAAGGCTTGGGCAGTGGTAGGCATCCCACCATGCTGCTCACAGACCCAGAGCTATGCTCTGCCCTGAGGCATCCTCTCTGCAAGACTCAGCCAAAGGACGGGGCCTGGCCTCCCCTGGGCCTGGGGACTTGCAGCTTTGCCTGGTGCATGCATGATTCACCAGCTTAACTCACTGCTCAGCAAGCTAGCGCTCGCTGCTGGCTTTTTTAACAGTTCTGGTTTTACACAGCCTCCTTCACCAAAGAGCTAGAAGGCATTATCCAGTTAACCATTGAAAAATTAATCACTAGAGAATAACCATGCATTAAATGTCATTACAAAACCAGCAGCAAATACATCTTTTCCTAACGGAACTGTTAGGAAGATAAACTACTTTTTTTTTTTTTCTTCTCTCTCTTTTTTTTTTTTTCTTCTCTTTTTTTTTTTTTTTTTTTTTCCCACACACAAGCAAAACTAAAAGTAAATACAAAAAATGAGAGGGCCAAGGGACTTCACGAAGTTGCATGGCCCAGTCTGCAAGTCTGAAGCAGGATTTGGCTGACATGGCACGCTTGAGAGATAAAGACTATCTGTTTTTCTTGGGCTATGTCTAAAGCAGAAAAGCTGATCAGATTAACTAAACATTATATTTATCTCAATAAATTTATGCAAAATTGTGGTAGATATGTTTCAATTCCTCTAAAGCTTATATGCTTTACTCTAGCTTCATTTGTTGATGCTAAACCAATTTGAACGTATGGTAAATTCAGTGCTTTTTCCCCTTTCCCAGATGAGTCCCAGTCCTTAAGGAATCTTCTCACACAAGTTGTCTCATTCCCTCCCCTGTCCTTTTGTGCTTCTGACTTATTCCCCTCTGCCCAGCTGAATAAATCCTGCAGGAAGGGTGGAGAGAAACACCAGCATGGGCTAACCTGCAGCCTGGTGGCTACGGCATTGTGTGGGGAGTATGAGGTAAAGGTTTGAGTCCTCTCAGGTCGAGCAAAGCAAAATCTCCAAATTATGGGTGAGTCTGGGAAAAGCTAAGGGTGTCTCTACACTGTCATTTTCACCAGGGATGGGAACACGCTGATGAAGTGAATTTCCTGATTATCTTCACCCCACTGATTTAGATTGCACTGTGGAGTCAGAATCACAGAACCAGCCAGGTTGGAAAAGGCCTTTCAAGATCATCAAGTCCAACCATCAACCTGACCTACCAAGTCCCATCACTACACCAGCTCCCTTTGTGTCACGTCCACATGTTTTAAATGCTTCCAGGGATGGTGATGCCACCACTTCCCTGGGCAGCCCATTCCAATGCTTGATCACCCTCTTCATGAGGAAATTCTTTTTAATATCCAGTCTAAACCTCCCCTGGTACTACTCCAGACTGTTTCCTTGCATCCTATCACTTGTGACCTGAGAAAAGAGACCCTTTCACTCCAATCTCCTTTTGGGCAGTTACAGAGAGTCAGCCTATGTCTCTTTTGGACTGAGAAAAACTGCAAGACACACTCTTGGAGCACAGCCCATGTGCTCTGGCTGCCAGGGGGATCAGCCCCGGGGGGGCTGGCCCAAAGCAAACCCCCTAAGCATGTATGCTGTGTGATGCAGTGCTGTGTCCTCTGCACCAGTCCTTCCTACAGAGTGCTCTTGCTGGGCTGCAATACTTAGTCTGTAGCCATCTCCTGGGCCTGTAAGTGTCCTAGCGCAGTATTGTGTACTGCAGTGTAATGTAATCTACTGAAATGTAGTGCAATCTACACGTAGACAAAAGCTACTCATAAATGAGACAGGTGTGAAAAAAGAGAAGATCCTTGGTTTGGGATTCTATTCCTGGGACACTTTATGCATTTAGCATGAAATCATCAGCACCAGCAGCTGCTCTTAGGAGAAAGCAAGGTGCTAAGCCTTTGGTGGCAACAAGCGTGGCAGTCACTTTCATGCCAGAGGAGGTCTTCTCTGCATCTAAAGGGACATTGGTTGTGTCTAACCTCAGAGAGGTGAGAGCACAGCTCCCAGGGACATGGCTCACAAGCCTTAGCTATTGTAGGAAATGGTATAGAATTGTCACGTTCACCAAAAAGTGCTGGATATCAAAAATCTTGCCTGTAGCATACTGGAGAAAGTTTAGGCAACTCTCCCCATATTTTGCTTTGCTTTCCTGAATTTCAAAGGGAGCACACGTTGTTTTATTCCTGAAGTCAGACTGTGGTCCCAGCTCTGTCATAGCACAATTCAAATGAGCTAAAGGAAAAAGAGAAAACAATGTGTCTGTTTTTATTGATCTTGCTGTGATTTTCACATCAGCAGGCAGTACGACTATGCTAGTGGGTAGTGCTGGAAGTGTGCTGAGTGCCACAGAAAAGAAAAAGAGATGCAAATCCAATTAAGTAGGCAAACTGGAGCTACGCATAGCTAAAAGGGCAAGAACAATCTTGTTTTATGCCAACATTTCATGTCCCTGGAGCTATAGGCATGCATGTGTATTTTGCTGATTTATAGGCAAAATTCCTGTTCCCAGCATGTACAATAAGCTTCACTACAATGCAACATGTCTTGACACAAGGAAGAATGTACTCACTTGTGACTGTGGGCTGCAGTTTGGAAATAAAATGTTTCTACAGCAGTCCCTTTTGGGAACGGGAAACTGCACATATTAATCCCGCCTAGAATTTCCTTGTAGCTTCATGGAAATGTTGTCTGTCGGACAATTTCCAGTAGATTCTATCTCCTTTGAAATTATAGAAACTACTGTGATTGATTTACGAGCACCCTTACACTGACACACTACACATAACAATTAAACACCTAGCAATAACACCTCTTAATAAGCTTAGTCCTGATTCATTTCACATTTTTTTCCATGAGCTGAGCATGCAAGGAGCTGCTGTAAAACTGGGGGCTGGGGGCTGAGACAAGAGGAGCTCTGTCAAGGAAGCTCCAGCTCACACAAGGCTGCAATCATTCAATGCATGTGGTTTGGGCATTTTCCCTTCAGCGTTCCCAAAATCCAGCCTCTCTTTCAAAATGTTTTATGTGGTCAGATACCAAAGGAATAGATCTGTTTTTTTTCGTAGTCAATTTATTCTGCCACTGTTTACTTGTAAGAAAGTAAGGTTGTACGGGAACATTTAGGCATTGTGAAAGAATTTTGAGTAAGAGTGAGTAGTAACCTGTCAGAAACATATTTCTTAACAAAAGAAATGATCTACTGACCCATAAAAATACCCCAGCAAGTCATCAAGTACCTGCTTAGCTGGAGCCTTCAAGTGCTCAGAGTACCTGGGTAATGCAAACATTGCAAAAGACAGTAGTTTTCTTGGACGTCCACCTTTCCCTGCCCTTTATGCTGTATTTGAACAAAGTGAAGGGCAGAGGCAGAAACATTCCTGACCCAAGGAGTTTATTATTTCCTTTTCTTGGGGTATTGGTTGAAAGGGATACGTCGTGTGTCAGTCTGGCTATTTTGTAAGCCTGAATGCATACGTTGCTCGGGAACAATCTCGGTAGCACATCTGAAGAGATGCTGTGTAGCTCTTTGGCACTGCTTGGCATGGTGGCTCTGCTGCTTCTGTGTCTCCAAGATCCCTCCCCACAGATCTCTGCAATGGGCTCTGCTGGGACTTCTGCATCAACAGAAGAGATCTTGGTGCCTGCAACATTGACCTTCCCTGGGGCTCCATCATCCCCAGGGGAGGGAGGCTCCCTCCTTAAATGAATTTAGCAGTAATTACTGCTCATTTCCTTAGTGATCTGGTCCTTTCAGCTTGGTCCAAATCCAGATGCTTTAGTCTAAGATTAGGGAACCCCCTGAGCTCTTTCACCTGGCTCTGTGCAGCTCCAACACACCTGCATTTGCACAGAAATCCTGGAGAGACCTTCCAGGGAAGATCCTAGCAGTTTGCAGCTTATCTTTTTGAATACAATTCTTTCCCCAAAGAGCTTGGAAGTCCCTTTCCACAGCTTGAGCCAGGCCCAGGGAACAGCCGTTCTCCCTGGTGTATTCTGCACACTGGGGATGACTTGGTCCTCTGCAAAAGGAAATGCAGAACTGAGGCACGTTCTTAGTTGTTGCATCCTGTGGCAGCTGCTGACCAAAAAAACAGCGAGAGTGACAGGGCTGAGAAGGCACTGTCCGTCAGGCAGGGAAATGGGACCCTTAGGAAAGCCAGGACTGGGATGTGCTATTGTGAGGTGCATAAAGATGTCAGGGAGAGGCTGAAACAGCAGCCAGACAGTTCATGCTACAGAGAAGGGGTCCAGAGACTTTTTCACCAGCAGCCCTTGTACCCCAAGGATACTGCTATTCCCAGTCTTCTCCACCTCTTGTTGCCCAAAGCCAGGGAAGAGCCAACATCCTTACTCCTTTTCAACCAGTTACAGACAAGGACTATAAAAATTATATGAATACAAAGCAACAACCACTTCACACTTCCCGGAGGCTGTTCACAATGATTTAAACTGTCATTAATTACTGACTCTTTTTTGAACAGCTCATTCAGTCTGGCTATTATCTTCTATTTTAGACCAAATTTATCAGAGTGTGGGTCTTAAATCATAAGCATTGGTCTTATCAACCAGTCCCTCAAATACTGAAAGTCTATCTGCTTATATTTAACATCCATTTACCACCTGCAGGAATGCAGCAAAGGAATGTAGCACAAACAAAAATATGGGCACAGAAAGGGTCACACTCACTGGCCTCAGGACATTTTAGTCAACTGCAGAAGAATTATTTCATTAGAAATGTATATATATGTGTGTTTCTTTTGTTTGTTTGCTTGTTTTTTTACTTGTGTTACCTAAGTATCTAATACTTCCTCTGGATTTATTCTTGTGTTTACTTACTAGCTTTTACATATCAAGTGCAATACCTGCAACTTGTGTTACCAGCCTGGGGTTTGTATATGCCATAGAACCCAGAGGAGTCCTTCCAAGCAGCAATACCATTCCATAGTCCTGCCTCACCTGCCCCAAGAGAAGCAGACCCTGCCTCCCTCTGACAAAGAGAGCTGCCCTCAGCTCAGCAGCTTTTTCCTGTCCTTTGCTGTTGGGTTTTGTCTGCTTGTTCTAGGTCAGCACAATCGTTCCTGCAAGCTGCCTTCGCTCCCCACTCTGCTGCTATGAGGTGGCGTACAGATCATCGCTGCTATCTTTTCAAGTCTGTGGAGCATCGATGAGCACATGCTGTTTGAACCCTTCCTGAACGCTGTCTGGTGTCCAGCGTAGACATTGATGAACCACAGCATTCACTCAAAACAGCCTACTCCCAAAGAGGAGGGGCAGATACGGGCAGACACTACCACCTCACCTACTTTGTGTTCTTTAAGGTGCACGTCGCTTGTACTTCCCCAGTGCTGCCTCTGTTACTTCATGTGGTAGGCTTCCAATTACCACATGTATAATCTGGGAATATACCCTTTTTTTCATCATGTACTCAATAGCCTTTGGTCAAACAGTTCTTCCTGAAGCCTACTGCTTCGGTTTCCTTTATTACTTCCTGTACAAACCAGAGTCTCACAGTCTTGCATAATTTCAGTTGACTTTCCAGCTCCAAATTGTTGGCCATTGACTAACAGCAGTCAAGCTTCAGCATGCAGCTGCCTGCTTGGTTTTGTCATCACAGGCACCCTCCTGGTGTTGTTTCTGCACAGGAGAACCAGTGCCAGCTTTGCACATAGCTTTGCATGCTTCGGTGCCCAAATGCTCTGCAGGCACTGTAGATTTTCCCCCACCAGCATCAGTATGTGAACCTGTCACGCCATGCTCTCCTTGAATCTGCTCCACTGACTACAGATGGCCGACAAAACTCAGCAGGTTTTAAGCGTTCTCCAAATTATGCATGCAACCACCTTGCAGAGTGCTAAATTATTTTCACCCCTCAGTGGTAACGGAGACCTTGAATAAAGAAAGAACTTTTGGCCTTGAGCTCTGAAGGAGCCATCTGATGGGATGAGTGACAAGCAGCAGAAATGCAAGTGAAATAGTCTAAAATCCGGGAATGCAGAAAAAAACAGGGAATCAAAAAAAAATAAAAAAAATAAAAAAAAAAATGTGTGTGTCTGTGAAGTTGACCTCTCCTTATTTTCTGGAACAGTGCCCATATGCATCTCCTATGGCTACACATGATCCAGGGGCATTGCTCCAGTGAGAAGCACGGGTCTTGGAGACTTGGAGATGACACCCAAAGGGTCCTGAGGTTGCAGCTGACCCTGAGAGCCACACAAATAGATACAATCTCAGATCACAGCTGTCACTCAGCATAGATTTGTTAGTGGCACATTTTGGTGTGTAGCTTCTGCCTGGAAACCTCTTTGTAAAAGCAGTTTCTTTTATCCTTCTTCTTGTATTTTTTTCTTTTTCTATTTTTTTTTTTTTTAGAGCCTGAGATGTTATCTGTATGCTTTTAGTTCCTCATGACTCTTCCTTCCCAAACCCAGTTCAATTCCTTTGTCCTCGAATAGGTGAGCAAGAGGAAGTGTTTCCCACCATATATTTGTGCTCAATAAATGACTGGGCTAATATGATGCATACATAGGTGCAACCAAGTCGTTACTGAATCATGCTGTCCTTGTTTTTAATCTGATTCAGGACTTGCACTTGAGACCTCAGCAAACTGCTGGATTAGTCACGTAGTCAGTGATTTGAATATTGACAAAAGAACCAGAGAAGGCACTTTTCTCAGATTTAATTGAAACAATGCAAAACATGAATCCAGCCCACTTTCCATAGTGGAATCATCAATCGTTTCTGGATGCTGCCTGCTCTCCCCACCCTTTCACTTGAGCTCCTGTCACTGAGTCCAATGATTTACAGCAGAAGTTTTATTTTGAAAGCTTTCCTCTCACATCCTCCCTTCCCTCTGCGGGGGTGTACAGAATGGGCCCTTCTCCCACTGCTGGCATCCAGCCTTTCCTTCAGAAGCACTGCCCAGCCTCTGTCCTTTACAGCTTTCATTGTGCTCCATCAACCCTGCCCTTAGCAATTTCTCTCCCCAGTCTTCAGTGCTTGCCACCGATTTCTCTCACTGGCTTCTTCCTATTCTTATCTCTGAACAAGTAAATTAATGTGGGCTTCTTCTAAGCTCTCTGTGCTCCAAGAGATATGGAAGAACAAAAGGTCCTCAGATAAACATCAAAGATAAAAGTGTTCTTGGCAAACCTGATAAAACTCTAATAGCCTGAACACTAATAGCTCATTTACAGGTATGTAATGTGCATAACAAATGACAGGAATTAGCCAAAAGGTAGGTCTGCCACTAGTTCTGGCCTGTATCCTGCGCCCGCTCTCCCCTGAGGGGAGATTATTTCTGAGGGACAGAGGAAAGCACAGCCCCAGAAGCAAAGAACATCACGATCATCTCATGAACCTTCCTCTGCCTGGGTCTGCGGCACATTGCATGATAGAGCTGGGGGTGAAAAGGGACCCCTCTGTGGAAAGGGACCATCCCACCTGCAAGACAAGAGACCTGCAACCCTCTCCCAAAACATTTTTAGAGCAACAGATAGGAAATTTAGGTTCTATCCACCGACTCTGTTTTACTTGTGAAAGCGTTTGAGCTTTTGTTCACAAGCAGGGCCAGCAGCTCGTGTGAGATGTGGCCAAGGGAAGGTGGGCCTGTGGACACCCCATGAGCTGCGAGGTCTGGCCATGGGAAGGTGTCCTCCAGAGCCACATGGTTTGGGTGAAGGACCTGGGATGGCAAGGCAGCCATACACACCTGTCTGAACTAAGGAAAAAAGGCAGACACTACAAAACTGAATCCTTCTGGATGCCAGAAGAGGGTGAAACAAGGGCACAGGCTGCTACTAACACTTTAAAAGTGTCACTTTAAAGTGTCACACTGTTGTTTTGTTTTACAGCTGGTGTAAAAAAGCCAGGTTCTGCGTCCCTCTCCAGGAACCTCCTGAATTTCTTGAGCTGGGCAGTGAGTGAGCATAAGGAAGGGTTGATGTCTACTGCACTGCTTTCTTTTTGCAGCGGTCTTTGTGGTGCATTTTAAGAATTCAGTGCCATACAGTAGACTTGGAGGGTAGGGTTTTAGAGACTCCAGCTCCTATGACTGGGTATTTGCCTCAGCCTGACTTTGTCAACAATACTTCAGGCACTGTTGCATAAAATGCAAAGGCTCATTTGTGTAAATGCTGGGATGGCAATTTACGTGAACATGAAAATAATGTTTGGATACGTGTTTCAGACATTAATGTGTGTGCAAAGATATCGAAGTAGATTAAACAGCCAGCTCAAAGGCTATCAAACTGTGGTGGTTTTGGTCTTAGCATGACTAAAATGAGTGTTTGAAGAATTAATGTGGAGACAAACCGGTTACACATGCTGAGTTGAACTGGGAAGATGCTTTTATTGCTGATGTTGGTGAAAAATGTCAGGTGTAACACATTTAGCTCAGCCTTGAAGAAACGAAAACTACTTCCGAAATACAATCTGACTCTATAGCTATATTTCCAGTTGGTCAAAAATAATTTTGCGTGACAAGTAGCAAGGAAGCTGCTAGGCATTGAAAGAGCCTCACTTTAAGCAGAAGTGATGAATAAGGAGGTTGCTACACATGTGAATTAGGAAAAATCAGAATGTTTGTGAATAGCACATAAAAAAACTGATGCTTCATCGTAATCAAAACTAAACCTGGCCATGAGGGATAGTAAAGATATTTTCCATAGTGGATAGTTATCCATAGCAGATAATAAAATGGCAAACAAACCTCAGTGTCAGCTGGTGTAAACTAATACACAATGAGGAAAATCAATCTGAAGTATACCTGTTCAAGTATACGTATGTACCCCATGAGGTACCAGTTCTAGCTGCTAGAAGTCCTAGGAAATAAACTTGGAGTTACTATGGAAAAGTCAACTCCTTGCTCTGAGATGCCTGAAAAGTGGAAACAAGTAAATAAGGATTACTAGAAAATGATTGAGAATGCAGCAGAAAACATTGTTTCGTACATATATAAACTGTGCATACTGCAGGTACTGGTACCATCCCCATAAAAAGGCACAAAAATTTGTGATGATTATAAAATTATACAGCAGCCCTGAATGACATGGATGCAACAAATCAGGCTTCCCGGTGCAAAATAAGATAGAGAGAGGATATGACAGAAATGTCTGTGTTCATGAGTGCACAGAGGAGTTGAACAGGGCAAGATGACTGGCTATTACACCTAGTAGTGAGGAGTCAAGAGTGTCCCATAAAATTATATAAAAGCAGGTCTTAAATAAATGATATATATTTTTTTCACAATACATAGTTAAGCTTTTCAGATAATTACTCCATGATTTTGTGGATTTTGAGATATAGATTGGATAAACGTGAAATACTTTTATAATCCAGATGCAGGCAACATCAAAACATGATTAAACAAAGCAATGCCAGAAAGTGAATCAAAGGCTATTAAAAGTATCCATCCAGACAGAGCCTTCGGAGGTGCCTATGGGCTGTGAAATGAAGAGATGGAGACGCAACCTTTGGAAATCTTTAAAACAGATTACTGGAAGATGATGCCAAGAATTCTGCTATCTGGAAATAAGCTAACAACTGTTTCTGCACTGAGAAAGTTACAAGAGTTCTTATTTTCCATTTTTTATGAAATACTTTTATTTCTGCATTATCTTACAACCCACAAGAACCAGTGTACTGCACAAATATGCACACTTTATAACATTCACCACTGCCAGTGCCAGAATAACCAGTCCCTACAGCTGAACCTTTAAAGTTGCCAGAGATGGTAGCACTTGGCTCTTGCACCTCCTGCCAACCAGCCGGGCATTCAGTAGAGCGCAGGCATCTCTGAACTTGTGCTTGGACAGAATTCCGGCCAAGATTCCCTTCTCCGTCCCGAATAGTGTTAGGTACTTCCTCCTGCATAAAAGCAAGCAAACAAAAATGAAAGAAAATAAAGGTAACACTCAGCTTTACCATCGTTTTTGTTTGGCTGCGAGTGAATGCCACCATAGATAGTAGCAGAGAGCAACATGAGAAGAGGATTTCTTTCAAGCTTTACAGTTACCGTCATCAGACTTTTCAAACTTTGATATTATTTTATAAAACATAGTTGATTCTTTCAGACATTCGTTCTTCTTCCTCTTCTTCCTCTTCTTCTTCAAGACCTTACATATCTGATTTTATTTTCTAAACCTCCCAGTGCAGAAGCAAGGACACTTGGCCGTTTTGCAGACACACATGCACAAACACAAGTGCTAGTTTTCTGTAATTGTTATCTATACAAATTACCAGATCAAGCTTAAATTACATTCGAATCACTGCTGATGAAAGCGTTCCTACTTCCAGACACGCCTCATAAACCCCAGCTCCGTGCTTAGCACAATACGCGGGACAGATAACACGGAAAAAGAAAATAAACACAACCATTTCCAGCGGCGCTTTAATGTCCTCAGAGAAGTTTTTATTATCTCACAAGCGATGGGCACGGCACTTCACCATCTTCCAGCCTTTTCACACACCCTCGGCGGCACAGCGATCTTTTCTGGCAGGATTTTCGGTCACGGCGCTTTAAAAAGAAAAACAACAACCTTCACTGGGCTGTGAACGACGGTGTTTAGAAAACCGCGAAGGGGCAGCAATGGGGTTTAGAAGACTGAAAAGGGGCCGGTGCCTCGGGATGGGGAGGGGGGGGCGGCCTGGCCTAGCCCCGGCCTGGCTCGGGCCCAGCCCGGCCCCGATCCCCGGCCCGGCCCCGGCGGGCGGAGGCGGGCTCGGGGCGGGTTAAAAGCGGCGGCAGGTGAGCGGGGAGGGACCTCAGAGCCGCGGGGCGGCGAGCCGGGCACCGGCCGCTCCGCTGCTACCGCCGGACCCGCAGCCCAGCCCAACAGAGCCGAGCCGAGCCGTGCCAGGTGAGGCTCCGCAGCGGCTCCTGCCCGCCCGTGGGGTCGGGGTTTGGGGCTGGGGTTAGGGGGTGCCTGGTGGGGACGGGGTGCTTTGGGACGGGGTAGCCGAGCGGGGAGGTGTATTGTAGCTGTCCTGTGGTATTATTATTATCGCTTTTTCCCCAAATTTTGCGGCTCTGGTTCAAAACTGTGGTGTGAGCCCGCTCTTGGAGCCTGGGTTTTTCATCCCGATGGTGTGTGCACTCAGATAACCTTCCTTCAGTCCCGATTAGCCCCTCCTGAAGGGCTGATATATATCACTAATATATATGTATATATCTCTTATGTATTTATTTTAACGTCTACACACTGATAAGAGGAAACCTTAACCAAAAGATGCAGGTATCTGATCGCAGCCATGGGTTCAGGTCAACATAAAAAGCCGCATAAAACCTTGCCCGTCTTGGAGGTGGGAGAACACAAGCAGTGGCAGGAATCGCAGGCACCTTCTCAAGGCTTTTTTATTTTCTTACCCAATTTAACCTTTCCTCATGGCAGTAAGTGTGACCTGCTCCTCATGCCTCAAGGCCTGTCTGTACAAGCTGGGCCCTCGTACCAAAGGTATGTGTTGGGGCATGCTGGGCCCCCGGTCACACCGTAATGGCAGTGGCATGAAGAAGTTGTATTTATTTATTTTTCTTTCTCCTGTTATATGAGAATTAGAGGATTTGAAGACTTTACTAGTGTGGTGTTGCAAGGTACCGTGCTCTCCCTAAAGCATGTGTATTGCTCCGGGGGAGAAGGGGCTGTGTGGCTCCTGTGCAAGGCCAGTGCAGCCCTTCCTCCTGCACAGCAGCTTGAGCCCCAACCTCATGGACCAGCCGTGTGAGCTCCCAGCTAAGGATCTCATGTTTTGTCCAGTTTAGAGAGTTTCCAAATGGCTGCTGACCAGTTAAAGATGAGACTGAACTCCGACTTCTGCAAAACTTAAGCTTTTTTTTTTTTTTTTTTTTTTTTTTTCCCCCCCCCCCAGAAGGTGAAGAGTATAGATTTTCTTCAAGAGTATGAGGAAGGGAGGAAAGCTGAAATAAAGCTTCTCTGACGTTCAATCTTCTGTTTATTTTACTGGGGTGTGATAGCATCTAGAAAATCAACATAAACTCTTTAGCTAAGGGCTTTGTCTCTCAACTCTTTGGCTCTGCTTGTCTCCTTTTCTGATGAGATAGTGATGAATGTGGAAGGGCAGGCTCTGCAGTGTCTTCCTGTGCCTGCTGGTTAGTGCTATCTATGCATGCGGCCCCAACAGAGCCGGCTCGAGGTTTCTCAGCACCACTGGCATAATCAAACGCTGTACTTACAGTGATGAAGGCCCTGCCAAGCAAAGGATGCGTCTGAGCTGCAGCAGACAGCCTTGGGGGCCTGCTGGAGGTGTCTGGGAGAAGTGAGGGCTTCTGACAGAGATGGCCAAGTATTACTTACTTGGGAGGCAAAGCAAGTACAGCCCAGCCTTCTAGGGCTGTGGCATTGGCAAAGAAATCCTATAAAATCACTTGTGATGTGGCATTAACTTATGCAGTGCTTATGCAGTGATAGCACTTTATGTTGCTTTGGGAAATACACTGAGAGGTAAAGCAACAAGAGCCAACCACAGAGAAAAATATCTCAAGAAGGAGAAGGAAGGCACTGAGGATGCAGGGAGGAAATAATTTCGAAGGCGTAACTTATTTCCTGCCCAGAGCCTTGTTAAGAAATATATCAAGGTATTGTAAATATACAGAAGGAGAGAATCTAATAGCCTGTCTGAATCCATGAACATACGGGTGGTATTAATGGAAGTGACTTGTGTTTGCCTATGATTCTCAAGTGAGTACTAGGAAGACTGTCTTCTTGATAGAAGATCTGGAAATGACTCTTTGCCCCTGGAAAAGTAACTATTTGGTGTTCTATGTCATCTTACAGGTAAAAGGACACAGAAGAGAAGATGGATTGGGGATCTCTGCAGGCCATTTTGGGAGGGGTAAACAAACACTCCACCAGCATCGGGAAGATATGGCTCACGGTCCTGTTCATCTTCCGCATCATGATCCTGGTTGTGGCTGCAGAGAGAGTCTGGGGAGATGAACAACAAGATTTTGTCTGCAATACACTTCAACCTGGGTGTAGAAATGTTTGCTATGATCACTTTTTCCCCATCTCTCACATCAGACTCTGGGCCCTGCAGCTGATCTTCGTCTCCACGCCTGCGCTGCTGGTGGCCATGCATGTAGCTTACACCAGGCATGAGAAGAAACGGCGGTTCAGAAACGGTGAGAAAATTGATATAGAAGAGCTGAAGAACGAAAAGATTCACATTCGAGGTCCCCTGTGGTGGACGTACACCAGCAGCATCTTCTTCAGGATCGTCTTTGAAGCAGTCTTCATGTACGTGTTCTACTACATGTACGATGGGTACCAGATGCCTCGCCTGGTGAAGTGTGATGCGTGGCCCTGCCCCAACATAGTGGACTGCTTTGTGTCTCGGCCCACCGAGAAAACCACGTTTACTATTTTCATGCTCGCTGTGTCTGGGATCTGCATGACATTGAATCTGGCTGAGTTGTGTTACCTAGTGGCAAAAATTTGCATGAAACAATCCAGGAAAACAGCAGCTCTAAAATAATCTCCCAGTTCCAGGATTTCCTAGCTCCCCATTTCCCTCAAATTTTCTTAGGTGTCAGAAAACAATCGGCAATATTTTCACACTCAAAGAAAAGAATAAAAATAAAAGGGCATATTTTTATAATGACAGCCTGCTTGGGAAGCTGACACTGAGGCAAGTTTCAAGGTTATGGGCAATTCAGTATTCCTGCATCCACAAATAGAGAAGTCTTTTGGCAGCAGCTTTTCCAAGTGTGCCTCCTGCTGTGACGGTCACTTTTCAAAAAGTGGGAGTGGAAAGGCCCAGAGAAGGCTGTAGTGCCCACAAGAGAGCAGGGAATCAAACACAATGTCAGTTTCAGAGGCAGGCCAAAAACAAAGGGTTTTGGTCAAAGTGGGATGAAGGGTTTTTTGGGAGGAACTTCCAGCTCACGAAGAAGACAGACATTATCATTATAGCATGTGTCCTATTCTCTCTCGTAAGCATTCTGGAGAGACATGAACTCCTTAGCAAATGCTATCAACTTTGCTGGGGACCAGCATTTTTTTTTTTTTTTAACTTTTTATTTTTTTAATGTTCTTTCCTGCACTGTGGAGCCACTCCTTTGGGGCTGGGGGTGGCCAGTCACAACTGCTTGTGGGCAGTGCTCCTCCTTCCGCTCATGGGGGCTGCAGCAGTGGGAGGAATGAAGTTTATTTTTCCTTCTCTTGGTCAGGTGAAAGAAAAAGGCTGTTGCCTCCCCAACATTTTGTGAAGAATCACAGTACAGTAGATTTTATTTGAGAAGACTGTATCACCTGACTGGGCCTCCTTCAGCTGTGTACCTTTAACGTTTTTTCAGTAAAGATCAAGAAAAATTGCCTCATTGTTTCATTCTGTTTGTTTTCCAGAAGTGCTTCAACACTTACAGCGTGATATGCAGTAGATTGCACCTATTGGTGCTCCTTCCATCAGTCTCCTTTTTTTTTTTTTTTTTTTTGTCTTATTACTCATCCATCCTGTATAGCTTTTCTTCATGAAACCTTCTCCCACTCTGAGGTACCTTTCAAGTGAGTGCATCAAACCACTCCCAGTCTCTTACATTCCACGTTATGAGATTGAAACACCCTTCCTCTTGTTACCATACGTTCAGCAAGAATTGCAATTTGCAGAGCTGAAATAGCAAGGTGTCCCAACCAGAAATTAGGAGGATCTTGAGAACTTGATGTTTTTTCTTAACGTTCACATTGCTGAGCTGTGAATTACACCTTTTATGCCTGTCCTGGGCAGCTATGCCAGCACACGTAGCAATGCAGTGTACCTCCCAAGTGCCTGCCCATTGAACTCACTTCCCGAAAGCTGTCTGTTTCTCCTTAGCTTTAATAACTAGCTTTCCTCCCAAAAGAAAGAGCATTATCTTAGGTTCTCTTTTTTGCATCCGTCTCCTCAAATACTTTTAAGTTTATCACTGTTGGATAAACAAAGCTGCCTTAATTAAGACTTGTGACCCCTCACTGTGCACTGGAAGCGAAGCACAAGCAGGCTCCCATTGCTGGTGCGCTGTATCCAGCGTTGCAGCTCGACTGCAGATGGAAATCTTTCCTCGAACGGGAGCAGGAAAAAAAAAATAGGAACAGCGTCCTTGGAAGCATGAGCAAAACGATGGAAAGTCAATAATGAGAAACTGGAAACCTGGTCTCTGAAAACACCCTTAATTCAACTCTAAAGAACAAAGTTTGGCACATATCAGGTTTGTGCTTGGTAAAGTTCCTGCATTGTTCCGTGTATGAGTACAAAGAACAAACTATCTACGTTCCCGGTGCTCTAGTATTACATTTCTTTTGTAACAACAAGATTTTTATTTTCTGCCGAAAGCATAATTAAAGCACTTTTGTGGTGTCTGTTTTCTGTATTACTTATATGTGCCATGTATTACCTAACGTGTCTAATGAAAATCTGTTTACTGCAATAGAAGATGTATGCGCCAATAATACATTTAATAGCCAAGAGCTACTGTAAGCATTTACTTCTGCCACAGGTTGTTTTCAACCACTTACACTGCCTTTGCTACCAGCTACATCCTGCAGACTTCATGAGCCCACGGTGGAAGGCCATGTGTGTGATCAGTGCTAGAAATCAAATACGTTGTGTAAATCCTGTGCTAGCAGAGCTGCAGCTGGAAAAGGCTCGTTAACAACCTAACCACTCCTCTGGGGGGACAGTTTGTTCTCCCAGCGTGCCTTTAACTGGAACTTCAAATGAGCTGCACCACAACTGGTAACGCCAGCAAGATGAGGTTAATTATCTTCAGCTAGTAGTTTGACAACCAGGTATTATACGAGGAAAAAAAAAAATAGAAATTGGGAAAGTGGCTGGAAGTGGCCAAGAGAGGAGTTCAGTTTGGAACTGCAATATCAGAGGATAATAGCTCTGGCAGGAGGTGATTGTTGTCTCTGAGATTTCTGTTTATGTTTTTATTTGTCTAACTAGCTGCTTTGTAAGAAAAAAAATGTTCAGATAATAGGGAACTAAACACTTTGCAGCTATTTCTGTGTGTTACATTGCATGGTTGACCTACAAATAGATTTGATACAGATTAAAATACAATGTTTTGGAATTGTGTGTGTTCTTTCCTGAAATACAGTGTCTGCACCTTTGGCATGTGGTTCCTGGCCTTTGCAGAATGGAGGTCACGAGTGTTGAAGACTGAGGCAGCAAATCTGAAGTCCCGACTGTAAAGAAGGCTGACTCCTTACAGCCTAGAGTACAGCATAGCAAGGATGTGAAGTGTAAAATAATGTGGTATCCAAACTGGGAAGTGTAGGAGGGGGACAGGCTAGGATTAAACCTTGGCTGAAATCACCAGATGTTTTCCATTGGCTTCGTCACGGCTAAACTTTCACCCCAAAACCTTGAAACCAAGCCTCCAACTAAGCTTGTCAGAAAGGGAGGAAAGCAAACTTCACTATTAGCTCACAGACCCGGCTAGAGAAAACAAAACAAAGAAACAAAAATTCCCGTGGGAGAAAGGCTATGATAAAAGGAAGCCAGAAGTCCACATTCTGACTCTGGGATATAGAAGCACCTTTATTAAAGGTTTTCTCTCATGAACCAATGAACTGTATTATTTCATATCCAACAGCAAGAATGTAAAAGACAAATGATAGGGTCCATATAGAGATGAGCGCTCCTGTACCATGGAGGTTCGGTTTAAAACAGCAGCATTGTCGAAAGTTGCTTTTTTGGGTAAAAAGTAAATATACAACAGCAAATATACAACACCAGGAGCACATTACTAAAAACAGCCCTATGGAGATTAATTTCTCATTTTCCCTAATTACAATTCCCTCCCCTACAGCCTAGGCTAATGTGTCTTACAGGCAACAAAATCACAACGAATTTCACTGTGTTTTGTGGTTACCTGTTCTGATAACCAGGGCGGTCGCTAATCTGGGTGTTAATTACAGTTTTCCTTGGATTTTCACCATCACAGTACGTACACAGCCATTTAAACCTGTTTGTAGCTAAGGCAATAGCAAAAGTAATGGTAACTATCCAAGACTTAATTAGCTAGGACTAATGGTAATGATCTTCAAAATACTTCAGGAGCTACGCGTACTTTCTTCCCCATCTGGCCAACTCAGCTTGTTGTCATTTTCTTTTACAGAGTACATTTCTCTTCGGTAAAGTTGTCCCAGCTCTGACCTGGGTATTTCCTTGATACACCTTCCTAGCCATCAAAAACATCTTTAAGCCCTAGGCTTGGGAAGGTACTAAGCTTTAATGGAGCAAGCTGAGGAAACAAGTCACACTCCTGACTTTCCACCTCTGAGACATTTTACCCCTGCCATGGCTGGTCCCTCTAGAATTCAGCCCCAGAACTGGCTGTGTAATTGTACTCACCTCCTCCTTTTTTCTGCCCTGTAAATCACCGACGGTAACTCAGTGATTATTTTTTACTTCCACCTGCTCTATGCCCACAGAAATCCATCTAATAAAATCCTCTCCAAGCATCGTGCCAGGTAGCCAGATACTTGCATCAGCCGTTCTGGTAAAGGAGTGCTATCACACCAACATGACTTGGAGTTTAAGGGAATGCATTTAGAGTGAACGGGTAGGGAACGTACACAGCCGAGCTATGAATCACTGCAGGTTTTGGATGAATACAATATTGTGTTTAAATGCTGCTTTCTATTTGCTTTTTCATTGTATCTTTGAAGCTGTTCGCATAAAGCCTTGTTCTGAGGCTTTCAAACAGCAGTGTGCATTCTGTGCACGACTAAAACCAAACAGCATTTCAGCATGTCACTCATAGCCCAGCACAGTGCCCCTAATCCCATTGTTCCTGAGTTTTCCCATCTGAAAGATAAAGACGATATCTATGTCGTGTTCACAGGGAGCAGGGATGTTTAATCAAGCATTGTTTGTTAAGATCATTGCAATGATGGGTGCCAGAAAAAATATTTTATAATTATTGTGTGGTAAAGATTTCAAACCTATTGTGTGTTGCATCATTCCTGTAATACCTGCTTATGGTTAGTCATGTCCCTGCCCTGGATCTTGTGTCCTGTCCAAGGACTGAGTGTTTAATGTATGGTGTAAGGAGCTTCCACAATCTCTCCAGCACAAATTTACAAAACCAAACACATCCATACACATGTGCACCCAGACACAGAGGAACAACCCGACTGAATGACTGAATCATTATCTAACTGTTATCTGATAGAAGACTGAGACATTGCAGCATGGATTTGTCAGGAATGATTTCTGCCTAGGCCATGATAAAAGCTTTTGTATATAGCAGTAAAATAGTTGTTGATGATTCATTGTCAAAGTGTGAGGATCCACCAAGTGGGATGAACTCTGTGCAGCTGGGAGGAACTGCAGGTGCTTGGGAAGACAGGCCTGGAATTCGATGAGATCCTTATCACCGAGAGAAGTGGTATAACCAAAGCAGTTTGAGAAGGACTTGGGAAGTTGGGAAGGACGAAAGGCTATCACTGTGAAACCCTAAGCACTTGCAAAATTGTAGGATGGAGAACTGTTCTGAAGCAATGAACAATTTTTTAAGGGAAAAGCTGGAGTTTGTAGTAGACCATCAGTGGAACATGAGTCAACAACGTTATTGACTTGGAAAAATATCATACTGGTGTGTATTATAGGCTTGCCAAAAATATGTTTGGAATAATGTTTCCAGTATTCTTAGCACCTTCAAGTCCTCATCTGGATCCTACTTTGGGGCACATTCTGTTAAAAAAGCCCATGTATCAGCTGGAGTTGGGAATAATAGGTGAACAAATATCTAAAACACAAAGCTTGTGAGGAAAGCTTGAAAGAAATGGTCCAGCCTGGAAAAATCTGAAGGAAGAGCCACAGAACTCCCCAAATATGCTAAAGATGGGGAAAAGAAAATGAGGATGCTGTTCTTTGAGGACGGCAACTGGGCAAGAAGTAAAAGGCTTATGTTGGAATGAGATGTGGGCTACTCGCTGCAAAAAGCATGCAGTGAAGAGGGCTAAGCACTGAGTTAGATGGCAGACTTTTCATCACTGAAGATTGTTAAATGACAACCTAGTCCAACATCTGCTAAGGGTGGTCTAGATACAGGATTCTGCTATAGGACAGAGGGAACTTCTAAAATCTGTGGGTAAGGGGGGCCAACTAAAGAGTTGAGTTGTACAGGCTCTTTCTGCTGAGCCAAAGCTCAGCTACTAAATCAAAATCTTTTTCATATGAATTCAAGTCTGCATGTCAGTGCACAGGTCTGTCCAGTAGTATCTCTATCAACAGGGTTTCTTTCTGCTTTTAGCCATCGCAATAATACATTCTTGCACCCTAATAAATTCCCCTTGACAAAAGCATACAAAGTGGCGTACAGTTTTGTCCAAGTAAAATTGCACTTCATATAAGTGAAGTTGGTAATAGTTTGTTGTTGTTGTTGTTGTTTGTTTGTTTTTTTCTCCTCAGCAGAGTGGGTAAAAACCTATTTCTGCCTCAGTTTTATATCTCACAGGCATTCCTCGCAATAGGAGGAAGACCAAAACCCAGACCAATTTTCAGTTCTGCTGTCCAGTTGACTATATGTAGGTGGAGTTCCCTGCAGCCTGGTCTGCATCCAGAAGTTTCACAGTGATAGCAAGCCCTTTTGTGTTTCCAGTTTCTTTCAGTTCAAACCAGACCATCACACTGTGCAGCAGTTTGAATTCTGCAGAGAAAGTTTCCCATACATGAGCTCCGCTTGTTTTTCCGCTCCTTTTGCTGTTCCTTTCTTTGGAAGGCATCCGGTGTTTGAGGCCTTGACAAAGTCATGATGTATGTCAATAAGGTATACTCCTGGTAAATACATTTTATTTGCTCTTACCCTGAGTACAATGGAAAAGAACATCAGGTGGGCAATTTCCTTGTGCAGAAGCTTTGGTTGTGGTTTGGCATTACGAGGCATCCACTGGTAGCACTTGTTTAGGATATTAACGTTGATGTCATTGCTTCCTACTCACCCCTAACCCCGTCTGTGTCTCTCCCGCCCCATCCAACACAGCACCTCCGCTCCAGGACCTGTATCGTGCCAGCACGGCTGTTTGCACAGCTGCGCTCAGCACTGCATTTGGTGACTCTTTTAGCTGATACAGAAACAAGTGTTTTGCTTTGGTGCATTGATTTTTAGCTGGACCAATTCCTTGATATGGCTTACAGGGAGGGCACATGAACAAATGCTTATGCTGACGTGACTGTGGGGCAGTAGGCCATGGTGTTGGGCAAGAAGAGCTGCAGGGAGTGAGCGGAAGGGGTGGAGGGAATGGCAGTATGTTAAGTTGTATTTGCTGCTACACACAGTGCAATTTCAAATCACAGCCTCTGGCTGTATTTTCATAGGTGGCTGCTACTAGAAAGGCAAAAGTCTCCATACCTTTTCCCTCTTTCACTGCTGTACCTTCCCTGCTCTCTACTGGCCCTGCTTCTCACCTACTGCCCTCTTGTCCCTTGCTTCAACACAATCCCCCCTCAGCCCTTCTAGGTGTTGTTTTAACTCATGAACCCAACAGAGAACTATTTGAACTCTGCCTTTTGTTCTGTTTTCAGATAAGTTAGCTTTCTGCCAGGCTTGTGGCAGGCATTAATATATTTCAAATATCAATATTTGTCTCTTATTTCCTCACTTTTCTGTCAGTAGTTTGGAAGACAAACAAACAAAATCTTCTTGCCATGACTAAGTGATAAAAAGTGCCGTTTCTTTTAAGATTCTGCACATCCTGTATCTCTCTTTTTGATTCTTCCTCCATAAAAATATCTGGCTTGAAATTTTTCCTCTTCTTCATCACATGGGGCTTTTGCTCCCAAGAGGATGACCAGAAAGCATCTCACTGGCACGTATCCCAGAACAGCCTGATTTCTTCATTGTGTTAGGCCTCCCACAACTTCCAAAGGACTTTAGAGACAAAGCTTGCTCTATTGGGTAAAACACCAGCCTAGAATATCAGTGCCATTCCCAGCTCTGATGCAGATTATCTGTGTAACCTAGGATAAATTATTAAGTCTTCCTTGTGCCTCTGTTCCTACAAACTAGAAATCCCAATAACTCTTATTACAAATACAATATAATTTTATAATACAAAATAATCACAATAACTTTTCCTGTCATCAGCTCTTCTTTGTTAATATGTTCTCTAACGTGCTTGTCAGTAGTGTCTAACAGAACACAAATTACTAATTAGTACAATAATAATAGTAACTACAATATGAGATTAAGCCAGAACTCCAATCTTTTTATTACCAATCTATTGAATAGCTAATAGGTTCCAAAGTATTTTGATTCATCCATGTAGAAAACAACTAGAGAAGAAAAGACTTCAGTGCTTCTTGCTCGAAACTGTGCCCCCGGAGGGAACAGCAGCCTTTCTCAGCATTTAAATATCTTTGGTGCCATCTTCTGTAGCACAGTGGCATGTCAAGTGAAGTTCTTTTTATTGGCATATCATGCAGGATGTTACAACAAGCAGAAATTAAGGTATTCATAGCTCTTTTTAGGCTGTGTGGATACAAGTGCTATCAGCACTGCTGATAGCCATGTACCACCCTGAATTCCACATTTTCTGCTAAAGGAACCAGGGTTGTCACCTGTGTGGAGGCCTAGAAGGAAGATGAAATTTATCTAAATACGCATTTTAATGTAAAAAAATAAATATGGACTTAAGTTTTATGCTGCTATCTAGTGTTAATAACAATGGAGAGAAGCCTCTGAACATAAAAAGGACCTAGGGATTTGGCACACACTGAAAAGGCATCTGGCCACTGGCAGTGCCATCAACCTTTAAAGACAAGTGCTGGTTAGGAAGTTGGCAGGACGGCCCCTTCATGGGAATACTAGTATCAGAGTGTCCAGCGGAAGAGACACTTCTTAACACCGTTTTTAAACCCAAGCATACCTTCCTTCTGAACAAATTCCTCAGGGAGACAAGTCCTATTTTTTTCTCTTTCCCTCCTAATTTGGTTTCAGATCCTCATGTTCTGGTACATGACTAAAAAATAACCCCTCCTGCTTCCTCAACATGCTTTCATGGTTGTATATTCACCAGTACATAATTAGTCCTTTATTTTTAAAGCTGCTCCTTTCAGGTTTCCCCTGGTGATTTGGCCTTCTCGCCTGTGAATTTTCTACAGCTGTCCCAAAGAGATTTGTTGACAGTCCAAAACTCTTCTTCCAAGAACCCAGAAGGGAATTCCTGGAAAGGAAATTGTTCATGGATAGATGTAGTCATACATACAGATGTAGTCATGGATAGATGGTGGGCAGCCATGACATCATGTTTGAAGATGTATTGAATTCTATCTTAAAAATCCTCAGTGGTAGTACTGAAAAGCTCCTCTAGAACCTCACTGCTCTCCAAATCAAGAATATTTTTATAACAAAAGAGTGTTAAGGCCAGTTTATACAGCTGGTGGGAGATACCACTTCAAATCTGCAAGATACTGAAAAAGCAATCACGGAAACACCAAGCACATTAAACCTTTGGGACAGATGGTTGGAAGTGAGATCTCTCTCTTCTTCTTCCTAAAATCAAACTTTTCAGCTGAGGGGCTTCACTGCATGAGGGAAGTTGTAATGTCAGGAGTTACAGGGTCTGTTGGGACTCCCTTCCTTGACATCATGCCCCACTGCTTCAGGATCCATGCTGTGATCCCACTACACTGACAATCATGGCAGCAATGTGTTTTGGATGTATCACCCATCTCTGGTGATAGTCATTTGTCCTAGTGCCACCACTAGTGCTTAGGTCAATGCAGACCTTCCTACTTAGTATTTTCAGCTGAAAGATTTAAGAGGTAGCAACCAAACATCGTAAGGACACAAGCACATGTGGATCCTCTGGTTCAGTTTGTCACTGGTCCTCTGCTACACACAGCTCTTTAAAGTGTCTCATATTTTATTTTTATTTTTTTCCCATGAATGTTATTTTTATTGAATAGAGCAACAGAGAGCCTTGAAAACAACCTGGTGTGGTCAAGTTTACAGCTCTCTGACTGTAGAGTAGCTATGAACAGAAACTTATATGCTATTGCTGAAGAGTCATTGTGCAAGAATAAATCATTCTGTCCAATGTCTTCTCAGGGTAACAGAGCTTGCAAAGCTGGGAGCTCTTTGTACAGGACATGCAGGCCGTGGGAAGTCTTACTTCATCATAAAATCATAGAATGGCTTGGGTTGGAAGGGACCTTGGAGATCATCTAACTCCAGCACGCCTGTCATTGGCAGGGACACCACCCACTAGGTTGCTCAGGGCCTCATCTAACCCAGTCTTGAATACATCCAGGGATGGGGCATCCACATCCTCTCTGGGCAACGTGTTCCAGTGCCTCACCACCCTCTGAGTGAAAAATTTCCTCCTAGCCTCTAATTTAAATCTCCCCTCTTTTAGTTTAAAACCTTTGCCCTTTGTCCTGTCATTATCTGATTGAGCAAAAAGTCACTCTCCATCTTTTTCATAAGTCTCCTTTAAGTATTGAAAGGGTGCAATGAGGTCTCTCTGGAACCTTCTCTTCTTCAGGCTGAACAGCCCCAGCCCTCTCAGCCTTTATTCACAGGAGAGGTGCTCCAGCCCTCTGATCATCTTTGTAGCCCTCCTCTGGACCCACTCTAACAGCCCCACATCCTTCTTGTGCTGGGGGCTCCAGACCTGGACCCAGCACTCCAGGTGGGGCCTCATGAGGGCAGAGCAGAGGGGCACAATCCCCTCTGTCCACCCGCTGCCACACCTCTGTTGATGCAGACAACGCAGTTGGCCTTCTGGGCTGCAGTCATGCACTGCTGGCTTGTGTTGAGCTTTTTGTACACCAGAACCCCCAAGTCCTTCTCCGCAGGGCTGCTGTCAGTGAGTTCTTCTCCCATGCTGTGCTCCTGTCTAGGATTGCCCCAACCCAGGTGCAGCACCTTGCACTTGGACTTGCTGAACCTCATTAGCTTCATGTGGGCCCAACTCTTAAGCTTGTCCAGGTCCTTTTGGATGGCATCCCTTCCTTCTATTGTATCAACTTCACCACTCAGCTCGGTGTCATCTGCAAACTTGCTGAGGGTACACTCGAACCCACTATGTCATTGACAAAAATATTAATCAGTACCGGTCCCAGGACAGACCCCGAGGGACACCACTTGTCACTGGCCTCCACTTGGACATAGAGCCATTGACCACCACTCTCTGGGTACGACCAACTCCTTATCCACTGAATGGTCCACCCAACAAACCCATATGTCTCCAATTTGGAGACCAGGATGTCATGTGGGACCATGTCATAGGCCTTACAGAAGACCAGGAAGATGACATTGGTTGGTCTTCCCTTGTCAACTGATGCAGTCACTCCATCACAGAAGGCCACCAGGTTGGTCAGGTACAATTTATTCTTGGTGAAGCCATGCTGGCTGTCTCGGTTCACCTCCTTGTCCAGCATGTGCCTCAAAATTGCTTCCGGGAGGACCTTTTCCATGATCTTCCCAGGCACAGAGGTGAGGCTCACCTCTCTGTAGTTCCCCAGGTCCTCCTTTCTACCCTTGTAAAAAATGGGAATGTTGTTTCCCTTCTTCCAGTCACCATGGACTTCACCTGACTGCCATGGCTTTTCAAACATGATGGAGCGAGGCTTGGCAGCTACATCAGCCAGTTCCCTCAGGACTCTGGGATGCACGGCATCAGTCCCATAGACTTCTATGTGTTTAGTTTCTCCAGGTGGTCTCAAACCTGCTCTTCGCTTACAGCGGGAGGCACCTTGCTCCCTGAGCCTCCATTTTTGGATTCAGACTTGGTCTGAGGGAAACAAAACAAGCTCCTTTGTGCGAATTAACTTGTATTTCGGATGTGTCTAAAGCAGCGTGGCTGCCAGCGGGCCACCGGCGGGCTGGGAGCCGCCACCGTGCGGCGCTGCCGCTCCCCGCGACATGGCGGCGGCCGCTGCCCCTCGCAGCCCGGAGCCCCTCACAGACCGGCGCCCTGCCCTCTTCCACCGCCGCCACTAATATCGCTGTGCCGGCCACAGCCACGGAGCGGCCCCGGGACGGGGACGGGGCCTCCGGGGCCCGGCCAGGCTGGGGAGGGAGGCGGGCGAGGGGAGGGGGAAAAGGGAGGGCCGGGGACCCGCTGCTGCCGCGGGGGCCCCGCCGCGGGCGGGCGGCTGAGGGCGCGGCCAGGCAGCAGGTAGGGAGCGGCGCCCCCCGGCTTTCTTCCACAGCCCGAGCTAAAATTTGGGGGGTTTACTGTGCCCCCAACCCGGCCCAGGTTAAACGAGCAATGATCGGACGCTGTCCGGGCTCCCCCGAAGAAGTTGGGCTTTCGCTAATTAAAACAGCCTCGCGTAAGTAGGGCGGGCGGGGGCTCAGGGGCTGACCCGCCGAGGGAGCCGGCTGGGGACTGGTAACGGGGAAGTGTCCAGAGCTCACAAAATACCTCGGGAAACGCAGGGGAGAGGGGGGAGCCGGGTTTTTGTGCGTGCCAGGGATCGTCACGGCTGTAAGGGTGTGTGTAGGGGATGTTTCTGCCTTACAGGTTCCCGCTAACTTTGGAGCATCACTGAGCACTGCAAGCCACTTTTACACTAGGAGAGCAATTAAGTCCAAATGTACTGGAGAGACAGACTTAGTTTTACCCTTATGAATGGTGCTACACAGAATGACAGCGTTAACGAACATAACCCAAGATGCTTTGATGTGTCATGCAGTGAGCTCTGATTTACCTGACCGATCAAGGGTTTCTCCCGATCATGGGGAAAACACCTAGCTGGCCTCAGGCCACGCAGGGGCCGGGCCTTTGACTCGCTCTGGTCACATCCGTGACTTGAGAATTAACCAAAAACCAAGTTAATCACTTGTTCACTTGGGACTCTAAAGGGATGCAAAGTATTTTAATTGAGTAAATGCTCTTTAAAACTTTTTGGAAGATATTTATACTGCAATTAGGCAAAAGTTGGCCAGTGTTAGCGTGCTAGCAGGAAGGAAAGTGGTGTCTTTTTTTTGTTTGTTTGTTTGTTTGTTTGTTTGTTTTCCATAGGCAGAAAGAGTATCAGAGAGGTATTTGGGGTCCATCCCAGACTCGCTGAAGAAGTCACGTAAGCCTGGGATGTTATTAGGAATCCTGGGTGTGTGATACAGTTGTGTAAGAGCCTGATGTAGATGTGAAGAAGGAATTGAACTGAGTAGCCAGAGCAACCAGAGTTTCCCATTCAGGGAACTTTAAAGGAAAAAGTGAAAATCCTACCAGCGCCCTTCAGAATTAAACTAGAAGAAAAACTAGTTAGTTTCCATAAGACAAAAATGTACTTTAAGGAGTATGAACAGGGTATCTGGCACTGCCTTGCAGTTACTATAACGTGCCTGAAGTCCCGTCATACTTCAGCCTGTCCTCTGGGTGCCTGCTTTTCTGCGGTGAAAAAGGGTCCTGAATCTTTGAACTGCCAGAAAAGCTCATCTTTCCTTTGTACATCTGGGGCAGGGGGTGGGACGCTCCTTACTGTGCAGTTTTTAGATCCATGTGGCTGATCGTATGTGGACACCTGACAGATCTGTCTCATTCATGCTTCACTCACTCGGGATGTAGGGACTGTCCCCTTCACGCTCGACGGCTATTCCATAGAGCCCACTCTTCCGTAGCTTCACACTCTTCTCACCTTTCAGAGTGTTTTATTGGTAAGTCACTGTCTTTTAATTCCAAAGTAGAGCTCTTAGATGGCATTTCAGTATGCTGGGGAAGAAAAGGGGTTACTTTCTGTTCCTGTCTTTTCCTGTGAGCAGTGAATCTGAGCAAAGCCTCGCTATGCCAGGGAACAGAGGAGTTTTAACAAATGGAGTGTAGCTCTCCTCCTGGGCTCAACACTGTGCTCCTTGCACTTTTCCTTTCTCAGGACAAACTTTCACTGAAGTCAAGAGGTTTTGCCTAGGATTTAAGGAAGGGGCTCCATAGCAGTAGTGAGTTTAAGACGGGACTCTTTTCCCACAAGTGTTTAAAATGTAATGAAAGTGATAATAGATGCCTCTGAAAGTGTTACACTGTGAGCATAAGAAAGGTGTCTTTCAAGCCCTCATTCAAAATGAGGTTATAAAACAAATTATGAAACTTCAGCTGTTGTGTATCATATATGTACATGACCAAATACCATTATGTTTCACTGGAAATTATAGTAGCTCATTCTGTTCCTCTAGATCTTCCAGTTTGTCTGGAATGACACAGCCCACTGCAAACTTTGTGCAAAGTGACTACTTTCATTGAATATGAATTGCCAGAGATAGGAAACTGATACAGAGATATTTGATCTTTTAGTGTAAAAACAGGGAAATATTGCAAAGTTGTGTTCTTTTTTAACAACATTTTTTTTTTTTTCTCATACTGGTTTGTAAAGCCTAGCTAATTTTGAAGATAAAAACCCAAATCCCAAGATGTTATGGACTACCACAAGAAATGAAAGAAAATGTGGGCTGAATTCATATTCTGACAGAGACATGTGTTAGGTCTCAAAATAATTGCTAAAGGACTTTTTTAGATATACCAGTATTACAAAATCATAAACACACCAGCTGTCATAATCTTGTAGTATATGCAGCGTAGCTGTGTAATTATTTGTGTGTATATATATATATGCCTATATAAACATATATGTATGAGTAAAATTATAAATAAAATATATTTCATACACTTGACAGTGATAAACCTCTTCTGTGACAGGGTCAGAAATACAAATAGAAGTAGTAACTGGCGAGTTTATAGATGCCAGATGATAATTATTTTTCTCCTGTAGAGGGATATATTTGACATCATGGCTTTTAAAATTTATTCTCTGTCTTGCTCATTCTCTTTGTCACACACACAAACAAAGGCAACATCCACAAAGCCTGTTCATGTTTGTACTAAACTTGGTACCTAATGGCAGAACATTGGTTCTTAAACATAATTCCAAGCCATTTTTTATGAACTCCCTGTTTTTCAGTTTCTGTCTCAGCGGAATGATTTTTTTCATGTGACACAGACAATATACAGCTCCCAGTTCTTGACACAATCCCAAGGTGCATGAAATCCTAGCTTTTCATAGTATTGAATCAAGTTGTTTCCTGAGACAGATTCTCTGTCATTCTTTTGCAAGTATTTCCCTAATAATTTCATGAAATGCAGATAAAGATGTTTCATTTTTTAATCTGTACTTTTTCCAGTCACAGAAAAAAAGAACATCTTCCTTCACAAACTTTATAGGAGACCAGGGCTAAGCAATTTCCTGTCTTTGTATTTGAAATCATGATCAACAGTGCTGGAAGTAGCACCGTGCAGCTGAAGTTTAATACTACAAAAGCAAGCTTGGAAATCTTCTCAGCTAAAATACTGAGTAGTGTCTGTTTAAATTTAAATGTAGGTATTTTGTTGTTGAACTTAAGAGTGACTACTCAAGTATTCCATGAGGTCTGTGAGCTCTTGGATTTAGTCTGATGTCATTTGATCATTATTTATATCAAAACACCCCTTTAAAATGGTTGGTGTTATTTTTGGATGCATTACATTGGCTTTACGAATTACTCACTGGAGTATTTATTAACAATGGAGATAAAGGACCTGGATTTCTTCAAACCCTCTAGCCATGGGAGCTAAGAATCTTTGCATTGTCTTTGGAAATGATGTCCTTCCCATATTTTGGTATCGGTGATACAGGTTTGTGGTGAAGGCAATGATTGCTCCAGTTATTCCTGAGATGAACACTGAGGTTTTCACCTCTGTGCAGTTTAGATGCTATGAAGTATCTGCTCCCTTCTTAAGGACTTTTTCTCTGTGTACTGCATGGATTTTCAGGCTCTGATATACATCTTTTATTAACGTAAGCAATTAGAATCCCTTTTAAGAGTATCCTTTGAGAAATGCATCATTGTGTCATACCTTTGGTGTCCTGAATTATCTCAGACTGGGCATTGTTGGCCTGTAGCAAAAAAGAGAAAAAAACATCTTCAGTATTATTAGTGGATGGAGAAAGACTGAAAATAAATTAGATTCCTTTGCTTTTTACAAATTATTATTTTTGTTCTTCCACAAGTCAGTAGATAATTCTTCCAAAAAGCATAAAAAATCCTACTTCAGTGAATATTGCTTACTGATGCGTCCATATTAAAAAAGGATGATTGCTGTCTGTTCACCTTCAGGGATTCTAGTTTTTCATGGGGGCAGTTTGACTTCATTCTGGGGAACAACAAAAAGCAGTATCTGTCTTTGTAAAGAACAGTTTGCGGTGCCTAGCCCGATGGAAGCAAGGGTGACCATGCTGAAAATGGAGCAAAATTGTGAAGATAAAGAAAATTTGGTGTGCTAACTTTTGCTGATCCAGAAGCTTTCTATTACAAATATTGGTAACAAAAGAACAAACCTTAACTTTGACTGCTTATTACTTGAACCTTCCACTTTGCTTGATCTGGGCAGAAAACAAAGAGCAAGACAAAGAAACCCGATAGACACAGAATAATGCAAAGGACAGAAGACAAATGAAGCGCTGAATTTTGTATTACGCTAAATTTCTTTAATCCACTGAAAATCACATTATTCCCTTGCTGTTGCTACGCAACAACTTTTACAGTCAAAATAAGAAAATTACAGAACACCATTAAGATACAACTAAAGTGATAAATTTAAGATTGAGGATAAAAATTAAAATCATATAAAGATACTTAATTAGGATTAAAGAAATAGAATCTCCTAACAAAGTTTATGCAGCCTTGGATTAATATTTTGAGAAAAATACAATCTTTAGAAACACCTTGAATGTATTTCCAAGAAAAGAAAGATTAAAAATTGTTTTAAGACCAGAAGCATTACTGCACAAAATCAGTGTTTCAAAATCAGTATATTAACACCATAGTTTACCATTTATCATGCTGTGCAGGAAAAGGAATTCTATAATATTAAAGGCAATGTGTTTTTGTAAGATATCAAATATCTGTTGTTAGGGAGGTTTATGCTGAATTCAGTTTCTGAGAATAAAGTGTATTAGCATTCCACGATCTCCAAAAATGTTTTTTGTGTGTGTGTGTGGAAGAATACTACTCTGCAATTACAGGTACCTCAGTTCCTCAAAATAAAATTATACCAAAAGAACAAGATACAAAATTAACAAAATAATTACCTTAACTGACAGCTTCAAAGAAGTTCAGTACTGACTTTGGAAATGCTTTCTCTTGAAATTCAGCAACACTCTTGCTGGAAATCACAATAAATTAAATACCCAAAATGGTCAATTTGCTCACTGGTAATTTGTTACATGTAATGATGAACTCTTTTTGGGAATTGTAACACACACATGTACTTAGACAAAAAAAAAGTAAGTATAAAGCTACAAAGAGCAGAGTGTAATTCAGTTATACCAACAAAAGTAAGTTGATTTTTTTAAAGGAGGGATAGCAGGATAATCAGCCTTTTTTGATAGTTTTTTTTTTTTTTAATTGCACGTTGATTGTCATATTTGAATTATAAGTACAATTAATTATTCCTGAAAATATTGAAGACAGATGAAAGTAAAGTTCTGTGGTTTGTTTTCATTTGAAGGATGACATCTAAAAGGTAGAAGTGTGTTTGTTAGGAGAATGAAATGTACTTCTTACATGTATTCCAGTATGCTTATTTATATTCCCATTCAAAACAAGCCAGGGATAGCAGAAGCGTTGCTAGCAAATTATAGCTTGTTTCTCAGTCGAAGACATCTGACAAAAAATCTAATTAAAAATAAAAATAAAAATAAAAATAGAAGTAAGATCATGTCATTTTAGTTCTCTGTGCACAGTTGCTGAAGTGCCCTGAATGATGATGGTTTTTTTAGGAATAATTGTATTGATGTTGCAGTACAGTAACCACAAGTGGCAGGACGTTAGGGGAAACAGTACAGAAAGCTTTCCACTGTTCCTCTCAGAACTTGTCATTTTCCCCAATATTTTTAGGTATTCCAATAATTCTCTTTCCAGAAATAAACAGACTCTAACATGAGTAAGCTTGGAAAACATTTGATGGTGTACACGTAGAATTAAATTGTACATTTGATAGTTTTTGAATAATCATCTGTTTGTATAGGGTTAAAATAGCAGAGACCCGAGACATTACTAGTCCCCTGAATTATTCTGATAACAAAAAAAGATTGTTAGCCAAACTTTGTATCACACTGTGATACAAGTGCAGTCACTTTATGAGTAAGAAGATTCTAATTAATTGAACTAATTTCCATCTGTTCCTTTCTAAAAATAGGCAAGAACAGCTAGAGGCATCTCAGGTGGGAGAAACAGAGAGATGACATTGCTCAAATATTTAAATGTAGTAGAAATTCTAGTTCTGGATGTGTCTTCCTGTCACTGTGTGTAGACACACCTGTGTTGGCTAGTGAGAGCACCGAGCATCCCGCTCCTGTGCTCCCCCAGACCCATGGCTGCCTGGGATGCAGGGTTCATAATGCTGAGCACAGGCGTGCAACGTTCTGTCAGAGGAAGTGCTCTTAAGAAACGTCATTCATCAAGGATCAATCTGTTCTGTCGCAGCGTTGTGTAATTTTAAGATGTTTTAATGTTGCTCTAATTGCTCTTATTGTAGGTTAGAAATCTGGAACGATGGGCGACTGGAGCTTTCTGGGGAGACTGTTAGAGAACGCGCAGGAGCACTCCACGGTTATTGGCAAGGTTTGGCTGACGGTGCTGTTTATCTTCAGGATACTGGTGCTGGGGGCGGCTGCTGAGGAGGTCTGGGGAGACGAGCAGTCGGACTTTACGTGCAACACTCAGCAACCTGGTTGCGAAAATGTTTGCTATGACAAAGCCTTCCCCATTTCTCACATCCGCTTCTGGGTGCTGCAGATCATTTTTGTCTCCACTCCCACCCTCATCTACCTGGGCCATGTGCTGCACATTGTACGCATGGAGGAGAAGAGGAAAGAGAAAGAAGAGGAACTGAAAAAGAAGGGAAGCGTCAAAGACAGCAACTACCCAGGAGCAGCAGTGTCTGGCAGCGGAGGTGGAGGCAGCAATAACGCCAAGGATCCTCCTGCCAAAAGGGGGAAGGAGAAGCTCCCAATCCGTGATGAGCGCGGTAGAATCCGTATGGGGGGTGCTCTGTTCCGTACCTACGTCTTCAACATCATTTTCAAGACACTGTTTGAGGTGGGCTTCATTGTGGGCCAGTACTTCCTATATGGCTTTGAACTAAAGCCAGTCTACCAGTGCAGCCGGCCACCTTGCCCACACACTGTGGACTGCTTCATCTCACGGCCCACTGAGAAGACCATCTTCATCATCTTCATGCTGGTGGTGGCCTCTGTCTCCCTGCTGCTGAACATGCTTGAGATATATCACTTGGGGTGGAAGAAGCTCAAGCAGGGCATGACGAGCCAGTACAGCCTTGAGATGCCGATCACGACACTGACACCGGTCATGGTAACAGGGGAGACCAAACCCGTGTCCCTGCCACCACCGGCACCACCCGTGGTGGTAACAACCACTGCACCTCCTCCCGTTCTGCCTGACACCCGCGCTGTCACGCCGCTGCTGGCCCCGGTGACCATGGCACCGTACTACGCTGCGGCTGCTCCCAGAGCGCGGCCCCCCTCCAACACAGCCTCGGTGGCAAGCTACCCCGTGGCTCCCCCGGTTCCCGAGGAGAGGCACCGTGCCGTCACCCCCACGCCCGTCTCCACTCCCGTCACCATCCCGACACCCATCCCCACGCCTACGCCAGCCGTCATCAACTACTTCAACAGCAAAAACCATGCCCTGGCAGCCGAGCAGAACTGGGTCAACATGGCAGCCGAGCAGCAGGGGAAGGCTCCCTCCAGCTCGCCGGGCTCCTCCACCCCCAGCAGCGTCCGGCGTCCCCTCCCAGAGCAGGAAGAGCCACTGGAGCAGCTTCTCCCACCCTCGACCGGGCCACCCGTCTCAGTGACCAGCAGCGGCAGCAGCACCAGCCTGAGCGGGGCGAGCGGCACTAAGTGGGACGTGGAGGGTGAGGAGGAGCTGGCGGAGGAACGGCCCGTCTCGGCCGCCTGCACCACTGTGGAGATGCACGAGCCGCCGCTGCTCGTCGACACGCGGCGCTTGAGCAGGGCCAGTAAGTCGAGCAGCAGCAGAGCCAGGTCAGACGACCTGGCTGTGTAGCGCGGTCGCCTCGGCGCAGCGGGGCAGGTGGCTGGAGGCAGAGCGGGCAGGGGAGCTGCCCCCGGGGGGCCAGGCCCGGCGCGGGCGGGAAAGGCCTGGGTTTCAAACTTTGACGCTTGCTGTTTTTTTGCACTCTGTGAGTTGTAGTGGGGAAAAATAGCAACATTTTCTAATAGGGGTGGCCGAAGCGCAGCCCGTGGGCCAGGGGACCAACCCCGCTCTCTTTAATGTCCGTGGCAGATCTCCCAAGGGCGGCCGTAGTGGAGGCCTGCACAGGTAGCAGGTGGCGATGGGAGCTGGTCTTGTGCCCCGAGGCTGACTTTGATTTGAGAAGAACGTTGATATCCTTAGCGCCCATGTGCCTGCCCATCATCTCCTTCACGCCCTTGCCTTCCAGCCTTTTCACACAAGCTGTTCGTGAGCAGACACCATGACTTATTTTCTTCCTCTTAAATCCTAATAGAGCCCGATGGCAAACACCAGGATGGCATATTGCCTGTTGGCACCCGTCACCTCTATGGAACAACTTGCCATGTTAAAGACCAAGGCGACGGCAGTCTCTTCCGTATAACACAGCTTAATGAAGCCTTTGTGCTCATGGCAAGTTGCCAGTGTGATCCTCTTGGCTGGGCAAAGTTTAGGTAACCCCTGTAATAGATTTTATCATTTTGAAGTTCATCCTTCTCCTTTTTTTTTTTTCCTTTTTTTTTTTTTTTCACTCTTGACCTGTTAAGAAGTGTTCGGTTTGACCTTCTATCCAGTGTTTGCCGACCATGATCACACCAGTTTGTTTTAAGCCCACAAATACGTTTCAGCATGTTTGATTATAATTTTAGATGGCTTCTGAAATTGCTTAGAAGAGGACAGGAATGTAAACCACACACCTCAGAAATGATTACACAGAACAATTTCTCTTCAGAAAGCAAGGATTATGATTTCAAGACATTGTGGCCCCATACGTTGCCCGTGGACAAACAATAGGATGAAGTACAGCTCTGCATTTTAGACTATTAGATACCAGCTTAAGTTTGTTGAAAAAAAAAAAAAAAAGCTTTTTAGAAGTAAACTTGAGTGCATATTTTTAAGTATTTAAACATTTTTAGAGTAATTTTGATCTGTAGGTTTAAACTTACTTGGATGTGTACTTACTCATTTTAGTTTGATTTTTGATCTTACAAGAAAATGTAAGGGGAAAGAAACTTAGCTGATGGTGAAAGTCCCAAAGCAACATTATTTCCTGTTATGATCTACCCTGTCCTTTAACAGCGATCTGTAGTGTCTGACAAGTCCCTAAAAACAGATTTAGACAACCCTGTATGGCAGAAAAGGTGGCTAAAATAGCTGGGCAACATGCTAGTGGCTAAAGGGTCTGTTTTGATCCCACTGAAGTCACTTGCAGAACTTCATTTTAACAAGGAGCAAGATACGGGGATGGATCTTGCAGGCCTTATTCAATCAAAACTAAAATTCGCACGGAATGTTGGGAGCCAGAAGGAGCGTAGATTTGGGGCCTTAGATAAAGACATTAAAATCCTGCTTTTGAAAATTGTGCATTTCCCTTAAAAACGGGTGGAGGAAACTGCTGGGTACTTTTTTCTAAGGTGCAGCTTTCCTTTTAACTGACTTAGTCCTCCTTTCCTTTGTAACAAGTACTCTCGCCGAAATCAGTCGGAATTTTGCGTGCCTGATGGGGCTCGTGAGAGTTTGGGTACAAAGCAACACAGGATTAGGCCCAACTTCTGTTCTAAGCAAAATCCAAAGGAATTGAAGCTCAGTCGGTCCTCTGGCTGCTGTCAATTGGAAGCACTGTACCTGGAGAAGAGCAGTCAAACACACCGGGATAGCCCCTTGGGTGGTCAGAGTATTTGGCCTGGCCGTGCAGCCCTTCCTCAGGCAACCTGTAGCAAACACTTACAATTGCCAGTTACTCTGCTGTTAAATGTTTTCCTCGATGTGTTTATTTTATTCGGCAACTAAAATATGTTCTCACCACTCAAGATGAAAGATTTGTTTTTACTCCTTTTGAATAGACAGAACGAGTTTCTCATGGTCAGAGGCACTGTTCTGCAACCCTTGGGTGTGCTGGCTCATGACTTCTTGACCTGCTTCTAGTCAAGCAGGTGAGAAGTCTTTCTGCTGCCACTGATCTTGGGGCAGACACTGCATTAAAAGTCAACGTACAGCAGTACAATGAAGATATCTACTATTAGGTGTTCAGCTTCGGGCATGCTCTTGTGAATTTTCTGTGTTATAAGCCATAAAAACCCTCTCTGCAAGAAAGCTAAATGCTAAATCCTGCTCTGCGTTGTATTCCCACAACTGTGCTGAACTTAAAGCTGGTACAGTTGCCTAGATGTAAGCAAAGGCAGAATTTAGCACTCAAAAATGTTAGCCTTATTAGCATCTATAGTAGCGGTTTTTAAGTTTTGGTAAATGCCAAATAATTAAATCACTGAAGTAATGCGATACGCATCTCTGTTTTAGTACACCAGAACTCATGCTTCTGAAGAATGAAGCCAAAGACTCTCTGGAGTGTGTTTCTATAAACCAGGCCACCTGGAATATGTGCTCTGTTATATCGAGGCCTGAGAGCAAACCTGACTTTTTGTTTGATGGAGCCCTGTATCTTGCAGTCTGTAACTTACTGCAGCCCATATAGAGTGTCCCCTGCAGGACTGCATCCATATTGTATATAAAGAATTAAGAAGAGAGATAGTTTTAACTTAGGATCAGCTGATACCTAGTCTGCCTGTTTGAATTAATGTGTGTGGTTAGACCTGCAGAGAGTTTGGGTGCTTTTGTGGAATATGTGGTATTTTCAGGCAAAGTAACTACTGCCAGAAAGCTGTAAAATATCTTTTTTTTTTTTTTTCTTTTTTCTTTTTTCTTTCTTTTTTTCTTTTTTTCTTTCTGTTCTGTAAGGTTCAGGGGGAGAAATGCAAGTCTTTTGCAGTCCCTAAGAGAAATCTGGCAGAGCATCCCCCACATCAAAGCAACACTAGTCTGAGAAAGCAAAGCTACAACTCACAAGTTGTGCTTTTAGGATCACCGTGTTTAAATTCCACCAAATAACTCTACAGTGTCAAGCTTCTTGGTTACCTACAATTTCATTTGGAGTCCAGTAATTGTTTCTTCGTTTAAGCCCAGGTCACTGTTTTGGCTGAAATCCCCTTTAGTGCTTACCACTCCTTCTAGTTGCCATGTCACATTTGGGATCTCTTGGAAAAAAAATCCCATTGATGTGGCATATTTTGAATAATTAATCTTTACTCATGAATTATCACTGAATTCAACATATGTGAGTAAAGCATAAAGCCCAAACTCTGGATTTGTCCTAATGCACGGTGTTACAACAAGACTACAGATCTTAATTGGAACTAATGGAAGAATTATGATAGGGCACAATCCTTTCCACTTTTTTTCCTGAGTAAGAATTATAGATAGGAATTATTTAGTGTCTAATATTTTCAGTACATAGGTATTAGTTAGTGTATCAAAAGGTGAGTGTGTCAGTGATTAAAGGTATTTGCCCTGTTTTGATATTAAAAAGATTAGTTTGCTGTCTTCCTTAATTCTGGAAAAAATGTACAAACACCAACTAACTTGCAGAACAGAGTCTGTTGGCAAAAATAGCTGTTAATGTTCAAGTTGTTTACTCATACATTAGTTAATTCCAAAGAGGGGGCTGGTAGCAAACAGCACTTTGATTTAGCCTGCTCACATGGCCATTCAAGCCACAGTCCTGAGAAATTGTATTCACACCCCTAACCTGAAGCCAGTTATTGCAGAAGAGGAACAGAATCATGCCCGATATTAAGAAAAGTGAAAAAACAAACAAACAAACAAACAAACAAACCAACTCATTTTTTTTGCTCTTTGAATAGAATGTGGGAAGATTGTCTTAACTGAAGTAAAAAAAAAAAAAAAAAAGCTAAGGTAAACTATGAAAAAGAAAGAAAAATAAATTAAAAAAAAAAAAAAAAAGATTCTATTTGAACAGGCTACCAGGTGTATGATGTGCTACTCTTTTTGCAGTAAGTCATCTCCCTGTTTCTAGTTGACCTTGCTCTGAGCAACGGCGTTGGACTAGATGACTTCCAGAGGTCCCGTCCAACCACAGGGATTCTGTGAAACACATTTTTCAAATCACTGATGGCAACATTACATTCTTCATAATAGTTTTGCAAGGATGTAATAAAAATATATCTGTATTGCACATAAATACATAGTTTCTTGGCCATGGGCATGGTTGATCTGTTTTCTGTCACTGAGCTTTTTTAATTAGTGCAGCTGTCAGTTAATAGAAAAGAAAACCAAGCGCAGATGATTTAAAACCACACATTTCTTCCCTTTCTATTTTGATTAAATGAAAACAGCCTGCTAGAGCCTTCCCTTTATAAAAGTGGTTTATTTTGTCTATGAAAATCAATCTCTTGGTTTTTCATAGATAAAATAAGTGCTCCTTGAATTTGTTGGTCCATGCTGGCATTGAAAAATCCTAAATTCTTGAAAACAGGTAGTATCCCCCGATGAAGCAGATGAGCTGTGTTCTTCTCTGGTGTAATTTGGAAGTCAGTTATGTGCAAAGTGGTACCAGGGATCGATTTGGCTCAGTATATTTGTCACTTATAAAGGCACATGGAGCTAATTAAATGTCTGACATTTTGCAGCTCTTGAGGTTATTTTCTGGTATGAATACATAAGTGTAGGATCGGTAAAATAATTAAGGCAAGCTTTAAAACTCGGATGAATACTTAGGTCCTTTTTCGGTGATTCATGGGACCACCCCCTCTGCCGATGCGAATTGTTGCATTCCGCTGAGTTCGTGTGAGTGATAACAGTCTGCAAAAGGTTGTCTGCAAAAGCATTGAGCCCCCAGCTCTTTTTATTTATTTATTTTTAATACATGCACTAACACCATGGATTCGAACAGGCTTTTTTTTTTTTTTTTTTTTTTTTTTTTTTTTTTTTCCCAAACGTTTTTGTTTCATTTACTTTGATTTTCCTTGTGAAAAGTGTGCTCTTGTAATTTTGATTTTCTGAAGTTTACATTCAGTTTTTGATTTCAGATTGCACATTTGGATGAAATTGTTTTCCAAGTTTACATTTATATGAGAAGTAAATGAATGAGTCTGCCAAAATCTTAAACCTAAAAGCGAAATATCAGAAATGTCTTACTCTAACACAGGAACTCTTCAGATATGAGGCAGTACCATTAAAGAAAAGGAAACCTGATCACTGGTCTATAGCATCAGTTTTCTCTGTATGTTTAAACTATGGGACCTGGATATATAGGGAGCACACTATGGAAAAAGATACTTTTCACCATAAACATATTACCCAGTAAATTTCGGGTTAATTATTATTGATATGCCTTCTTGTTTGTCTAGAGGTTTAATGATAAAAACTAGCATATGTCTTTTAAGAGCTAAATTTACAGCCTGCTTTAAAATTCCAAACAAAATATTCATGGAGAAACACTGCACTGTTACCCGTAGAAGATTTTGCAAAAAGGTAAATGTTTTGTTTTCTAGCCAACAATATGGTTCTGAGCCTGCAAATGCAATTTCATCCAAGTTATTTTTATTCTTGCAAATAAGATCATTAAAGGTAATGGGAGTATTTGCATAAGCAAAAAACACTGATGTGAAAAAGAAGTTGTAGATTTGCATTTTAAGTTCATTGTAAGATGCCAATCAAATTCCAGAAGTTTTAGTCCTTGAAGAGTTATGCAAGAAATGTGAACGTACTTTGATGGAGAATATATTCCTGTTCCCATTGACACTGTTTCTCACAAGTAAAGGGTTGTAAAGCATAAGAAAGCTTACTCATAGCTTTCTTGTTGCTTACTGGGTGTTTGTCTTTTACATGACAGAACCTGACAACAAACATAACAAGTTTTCTGGGCCATCAGGGACTTGTAATAAAAGCAGTAAACAGTTTAAAAGTGCTGTCTTCAAAGAAGTGCCTTGTGTATTAAACTCTGTAAGAAGCAAGTTGATGTTAATTTACCTCAAATGTTTACAAAATCTTGACTAAATAAACTTTTTGTACCACAGTATTGTCTCTTCTAGTTTAAATTTTCATGGCTGTGTAGATGGTCTTTTGAAATACCGGGATGACTGAACAGTTAGGCAAAGTCAGTTAGCTCTCTCCCTTTATTCACTTACTCTGCTGCTTCCTTTCTTCACGTGGCGTGCTTGCTGAATTGCAGCTATCGGAGAACTGGATGTTTGAAACCCACCTCCATGCAGAGCTCCCAGTGCCTGCAAAGGAAGTTCACGGTCTAGAAGACGTGGCTGGTCAGGACCTGCACTGGCAAGGCTGGCTTGAAATCACCAGGAGGTCTTCCTCTGCCTTCTGCCAGACACACCTTTAATCTTGGCTCTTATTTTGACACACACATTTATCTCATGCTGTTACGGTGTTAATAGTGACTCCCATCTTTTCCCCCAGTGACTTATGCAGGCTATTATGCATCTAGCTGGTTTGTCTAATGAGACTCTTACTATAAATGTACAGCGGATTTTAGTGTCCTTACTAGGGATAATGCTGGGTACCCACCATGTTTGAAATTTGCCCCTTGTAGGCAGAGTTCACAGTTTAGCACACAGGAGTGCAACCCAGCTTGGTACTGAAAACATACGATGTACTTGAGTCCAGGTCCAAGTTTCCAAGAAGTTGAATTTGTGAAAAGCAGCAATGTGGGTAGATTAAGTGACTATAGAAATGTTAAAATAAATATGGAAGTTTTGTAAAACTTACTTTCATGTGCATCATTTATATGCTAGCCATGAACCTGGGAAGGCTGGAACGTTTCTGTCCGGTGGCACTGGGTGTTTCTTTTGTGTTAGTCCAGTCTAGCGTATTTTCGATGTCTCCTGTGCTCAGGCAATACTATGTCTGCTCTACCTGATGCATCCATATGGTAAAGCAGATTTATCCACTGTCTTTGAAGACTGAGCAAGGCTAAAGCAAACTGACAAGGCTATAATATGGATAGTTCCAAGGTAATGCACAGCAGTAGGAAGAAGCCAAGGAAGAATGTGAATAAAGTGATAATAGCGATACGAGCTGCATGGCTAAAGAGAACTCACTTGTCCCTGACCAAGAGCACATTTTACTACAAATTGATGTGGCCAGAATATGTTTCATTCTTTTTATTTAGATGCAGATTTCACTGCAAAGTTTCACAACCATGCCATTTGAAGAACGGGCAGAGTACTCCCGAAAGAGCCGAGAGCAGCAGCTTGTACAGAGCGTGGCTGTGCACTGGGCTCTCCCTCCCTTGGGAGGCAGCCATGCTGCCTTCACCTGGCATCCAGGCTCCTAAAGAATTGCTGGCAGAAGCATGAAGCACAAATGTTGCTGCTCTTAACCTCTAAGATGTGATGGTGGGGATATTGTTTGCTCCCAGGGCTGCCTTGCCACATCGAGCAAGGCCGCTTGATGAGAGTTTTTGGAGGAGTAACCCAAAATGCCTTGGTTTGTAGGAACAAATATCTCTATTTGGAAATGGCAAAAAAGCCAACCAACCAACCAACCCCTCCCCAAAAAGCACAGAAATAACCACAGAAATTTAATGTTCCCACTGTGCCTCCCAGAGTTTAAAAATGAAGTAACATCATGCGATTATCTACCTTTGAGCAGGGTACAAAGACTAACTGTGAAAATCTCTTTGAAATATCTGTCCTTATTGCCCTTCAGTGACATCTGTGTGAAATGGTGTAGATTCAATATGCTGCCAAAGCTCCAAATTTGACCCGAGTCCAGTTCGGCCTGTGTTCTCACTTCTCGTTCATCCATCCCAATGCTAACTATGAGCTGCAATCAAGGTGAAAGCCGTACACCAGTACAGCCTCTCCCCAAAAATGGCAGGTCACAGCGAAGCTCGTGGTGGTGAGAGGAGGAGGTGTGTTGGGGAAAGCTCTCTAACCTTCTCCTGTAACCCTGCACTGTACAGCTGTTCTGAAAGCCTAACGAGGAGCAGCGTTTTTGGCAACTGGATGTGTCTCAGGTCTAACCATCTTTGTGTCTATTTTCAGTTGACGATGGAATAAGCAGATGTTTATCCAAAATCTCAAAACTGAAGAGAGGCCCTTCTCATAGAGATGGTCTAGGAAGAATTCACTGTTCTTGGAGAGTTGTAGTCCAGGAAAAGAGTGTTTGAGGAAATGCACATTTTAGAACTTACAGGTATGTGCAAGAATTTACTGTGCCAGAATTTCTGGTAACTTAAAGTACTGCTACTGCATTAGTGGAACACTTGGTTTGCACCACCTACACTTCATTGTATAAGTGTGGTGTTTGTTTGTTTTTCCTTCATAGAGAGGAATTAGTGATAGATAGCAACAAAATGCTGTCCATTGTACTAATTACCTCCCTTTTTCTCAAAGTAGCTGATCTGAATATCTCTGTGTCACTACTGGTAGTATAAGCTCTGTCAGAACTTTTTTCAGGACCAAGAGGAGGGTCTTCAGTGACAGGAACTTTTGCCATACCCCGTTTTCAAGGGTGACACTCAGCACTTATGACAGTGGCTACAGGTTTTAAGGTACCTGGTGCTGCAGAGAGCAGGGACAAGTACGTTAACACCAAATCATGAGATCATGCACAGCTGCAGGGAGGAAAAATAAAATAAAATACCTGCAATTCTTCGTCCTCAATCCTATTTATTTGTCCTGTGAAAGCATGATAAAACATATAAAAATGTCCAGGCTTTGGCTGTTCCGAGTAATGTGAGACATGGCTTTTTAAAGAGATCCTGTACTATTTAGAGACTTTTTCTAAAAATACAAAGTGCTTAACAAATTCCTGCTCTCTATTCTGTGGTACAGATTTCTCCTGTGTTTACACAAGATCCACCAAAGTCAGTGAGTAGATGGTGGGAAAGTGAAATAAAACCTTATTTTCCACACAAAAATATGTATTGTATTTCTATACTCCTAAATTAAATGAGAACTAAAAAGGAGGAAAAAGCAGTTAGCAGCCAGTGTATATTCTCACTTCCAATTTGGCAAGATGAAACTTTCTAAAGACTTTGGCTGTAAGGAATGTTGTGGTCTTCTGAGCAGATATTATGGTTGGGTTATCCAGCCCCACAGGGGAACCTACTGTTTGCTTTGCATGGCTTATCTAGTGCGGTCTGTTATGAAAATTCAGCACAAAATGCAGAGGTAAGCAGCTGAGAATGGTTTGCCTAAGCAAACTTGTTCTTGTTTGAATTAGTCACAGATAATCTGAGAAAGTAGCTTCTTCATTATGGGCAGTGGAAGATGAGGAAAGGCAAAATCACAGAGTAGAGTAGTTGCATTTCTTCCTAGTTCTTTGTTAAGAGGTGTTTCATGCTGAATATAGATACATTGTACCAGTTCTCTAAAACAGAGGTGGTTTTCATACCCCCATTCACCATCCCTCCTTTCTGTCTCTCTGCTCTCCAGGGGGGATTTCATTTTTTCTTTTTTTCTTCAATCATAAAGTTCCTTCTGTCTTTCAGACTGCCTGTACCCCCTGTAGGGCCTGGTATGTATCTTGAAACAGTCCTGTGACTGAGATTGGAATACAGTAAAACAACAAACTCAGACAACAGAATGAGCAGTAAGGACTGATAGCATCAGTTAAAGTTATTTAAATTAACCATGGTTAGCATGGCTGAAGTTTTCTCATAAATAGCTATGACAATGCTGAACGTGATTTGTCCTAATGTACGCATGACCGTGAAGCTATACTCAGCACTGTCACATTTAGCAGAAGTGCTCGTGTGTGGTTTGTTCAAACAGAACAGTGAGTTTTTGTAAACCAGACCATCTATTTTCTCAAAAAGACAGGCAACACCGGCATGACCTGGACAGGACTGAGAAAACTCTGCAGCAACTCCAACCTGGCTGGGATACCAGAAACATGCACCACTAACTGTCCTGCTTTGCAGCATCCCAGAGTCTTACTAACTCTCTGCTCCACGTGGTAAAGCCCAATGCTTTGAGAGATTAATTCTTGGCCAAGAGTCTACCAAATGATGTCCCCATTACATTTGCCTGCTTCTGTTGGCTTAGTCTGTGAATCAGGAGCTCATCACTGCAAGATGTAAGTTGTAGCTACAGCCAGTTAACATTCAGAATTTCTATTTCATAAGAAAGCCTGAGATTTCAAATCAAGAAGCAATATCTTTTCATTTATCTTTCATGAATTAAACTCTGAGAAATTCTCTCTAAAGCATTTTGAATTAGGGAAAAAAATCAGATCATTTTGGAAGCAAAGTATCGTTCTGGAATTCAGTTCCTCTTCTTCTTCTTCTTTTCTTTTCTTTTTTTTTCTTTTCTGTTTTGTATTATTTTAAGGTTATTTTGCAACATGTGAAGTGTAGCTGCACCTCATGTAGTGTCAAGACAAACAAAGCAGAGGTGGTGATGATGGGGCTCTGAGCTCTCCCGTGAAGGCACCTAAATTCCATCTATAGTTATTTTAGACACCTAGTTGTTGTTTTGAATTCCTTCATCCTTGAGTTCAAAGCTTTCATATACAGAGTGCTGAAGCTCCATCTCCACAGAGGATACAGGTGGGATAATAATCCCATTGCTGCCGAATAAACTGGAGAGAGGATGGACTGCTCGTCATCCATGTGTAATGGGAAAGCCTAAATGTATTTGCTTAGGTGTGGAAATCTGTTACAAATAAAGCCATGACCTAACTTTCTAACACAGTTCTGTGTACCCCTCTGAATTCCTTTTCCCTACGGCTGCTATAGCAAGTCATGCATGACACTGAAATGTGCATTACAAGTTTTTTGGTGTATAGGAGAAGTGCAGTGATCTGCATGTAATGTGGGTAGCTGTCTTTATTTTCAGCTGAAAGAATTCTCTCAGTTGCAATAACGTAAATCCAGTATAACTCCATCACATTGGTGAAACGCAGATAAGACTTCCTTTGTGTTTAAATGACTGCCGTGGACAAGATCAATTGCAGAAAGAATAGTTCTTTTTTAAAGAAAGATCTGCAAGTTTAGTACATAATGGGCCAAATTAATCTCTGCTGTAAGTACACTCATTGGTGTTGCAGCAGGAATGAATTAAGCCCAAAGCAACTTTACAATAACTCATATATAAGCATGCACAACTAAAAGTGTAATCACTTTGAACAAACTCAGCATTGTCTGGAGCATAGTTGGTCTGCTGAACCTCTGTGGCTAGGAACTGGCCATTGTGTGTTGAGTTTGTTTAGACAGTACCATTTTTGTTCAATTGGCTACGTCTGTGGTATTTTAGTGACAGCAGAAATGTTCACCCTAACTACACAGTGACATTATAGCTGCCGGACAGGATTTTTTTTTTTTTTTCTAGGACATGTATGCTGTAACTCATTTGTACACTTTGAAAGAAAATTATAACCAAATATAGAGAAACCGTGTGTTTGTTTCACCAGTTCTGAAATGCGTGATTCTTTGATTGATTGATTACATCCATTATGTTATTACATAACATATTTTTTTTTCTCTGGTTTCAGGCTTGATTTCTGTGTAGTTTTCAGTTACAAATGCTGTGTTGTAAGTGATACCAGCCACTGCTATTCCCAACAAGTTCCTCAGCCTTCAGCAATGTGGTTCTTTTAGAGATCACTGGCTGTTCAGACCCCATCAGAGGCACACATGAGCTGTGCATTTTAGGCCATCAGTATCAATATAAAAAACTTCCAAGGATGGCAAACCCACAAGCTATATCCTCTGCTTTTCTAAATGTCTGCCGTGAACATCCCAAACTGAAGCCTTTGGCTGTTGCCGCTTTTTTACACCATCTGCCACAAGCAAGAAGCATTAGGCTCTATTGTGTTTGTAACCTCCTTCCAAGTGTGTTAGGCTCCTGTTACATCCTCTCTTAGTGTTCTCTTTGCCAGACTAAATAAGCCCATCTCCCACAATTTCCCCCTGGGGCTCCAGGTCCCTGGCCATCCTGACTGACCCTTGCTGGATCCTTTCCAACTTCTCCACATCCCTCATGAACTTAGAGCCAGGAAACCAGACACACTATTCCAGGTGAGGCCTCACAGGCACTGAGTAAAATCAAGCAAGTTGCCTTCATTTTCCTTCTTGAGAGGATGACTCCCAGGACTGCCATGGTGTGACAGTGAGCAATCAGAGATGTACACAGCTAGCTGGGCAGGAGTGAGGTTTCTGATTTGCAGATAACTTTGCAATAGCCCTTTCGAAAACTTCAGCAGCAAAAAGAGAGCATTGAACAAAGAAGGGAGTAAACTGAAAGCATTGCGAAATATATTTTGGAAGAACTAGGCAAGAAATTCTCCTGTGCAAGGTGAAGTTAGGATTTTGTTGTGTTTTTTGTTTGTTTGTTTGTTTAATCTTTGGTATGATGTCTAGGACCAGATTTGAAGTTATTTGACCTGTTCCTAGCAAGAATCTGTGGAGTTAGAAGAATATCTTCTACATTGTGTAATGTCTGTTTTCTTGCTTTGTCTACCAAATGTCCTATGTCTCCTGTTGGGTTTATTAGGAGTGTGGGGTGGTCAAATGCCCAGCTGTCACCCCATCAGATACAGAGATCTGGGTCTGGCTGGTGATGTGAGGTCAGGTCCAGCCCTGACAATTTTGCTGTTGTATTGATGGGATGGGGTGGGGACAGAGGAGGTGGATGAGGAAGTTTCAGCAGGACAAAAGTGATTTCCATTTTTCTTAGCTGGCCACTGTCAAAGGAATAAGGGCACGCTTATCACTCAGGATATTTATAGTTTCCTACAAGAAGATGGTTTATAAATAACTACAGATCTCAGGGCAATTTTCAATTTTTTTAAAGAATAGAGGCCTTAGCAGAGAGAAGCGAAGTTTAGCTTTTCTCAGAGTTTAAAAAGCTACTGCTTGTGATGCTTTTCTTATGATTAGAGCTCCAGATAGTGTCTGTGGTTCAGAAGAGCTGTCCAGGCAACACACTTATGCTCTCCCCCCTGCATTTTGTTGTTGTTATTATTAACTTTCCACCATCCTCAGGCAATCTTATAGAATCACAGAATCACAGAATCACTTAGGTCAGAATAGACCTCTAAGATCATCAAGTTGGATAGACCTCTAAGATCAACTGTTAACCTAGCACTACCAAGTCTACCACTAAACCATGCCTCTGAGCACCACATCTACACATCTTCTGAATCCCTCCAGGGATGGTGACTCAACCACTTCCCTGGGCAGCCTGTTCCAATGCCTCACAACCCTTTCAGTGAAGAAATGTTTCGCAATACCCCACCTAAACCTCCCCTGTAGCAACTTGAGGTCATTCCTTCTAGTCCTATCACTAGTTACCTGTGAGAAGAGGCCGACCCCCACCTCCCCACACCTTCCTTTCAGGTAGTTGTAGAGAGCAATGAGGTCTCCCCTGAGCCTCCTCCAGACCAAATAACCCCAGTTCCCTCAGCTACTCCTCACATGACTTGTATTCCAGGCCCTTCACCAGCTTCATTGCCCTTCTCTGGACACTCTCCAGCACCTCGATGCCCTTCTTGCACAGAGGGACCCAAAACTGAACACAGCACTCAAGGTGCGGCCTCACCAGAGCTGAGTACAGGGGGATAAGCACTTCCCCGGTCCTGCTGGCCACACCATTTCTAAAGTCAGCCAGGATGCCCTTGGCCTTCTTGGCCACCTGAGCACACAGCTGGCACACAGTCAGCTGGACAACAACCAATACCCCAAGATCCCTTTCTGCTGGGCAGCTTTCCAACCCATACAGCAGCATTGGGATTTTTGTGCCCCAAGTGCCCCTGGCACATAGCCCTGTTCAACCTCATACAGTTGGCCTTGGCCCATCAGTCCAGCCTATCCAGATCCCTTTGTAAGCCTTCCTACCCTCAAGCAGAACAACATTCCTGCCCAACCTGATGTTGTCTGTGACAATCTTGCTCATCCTTGCAACATCAGGCAGTATTGCCTTGCGATTTTCAACCCCTGCTTGTGGCGAGGTTTATGGCCCCACTGACCTGACCTGTTTCATCTTGAACTGCATCCAGCGTGTGGCACCTCTGCGGCTTGGAGACTTTCTCCCATAGGGCTGCTGTGACAGCCTGGAGTTCAGGCAGGAATTAAAGTGCTTTTTAGGAGCTCTCAGCATTTTTCTCCTACAAGTTGGAGCTTGGCTGGGTGATGGGGTTTCATAAGAGCGCTGGTATTTTGGGAATGCTCTCTTCAATGGAAAGGACCCTACTGGCAGGGACTGAGGCAACATGCCATTAGAGCTTGGGGCACTGCTCTTAGTGAATGTGATCCTGGCAGTCATGGGAGCCGGGGTTACTTGGTCTTTCACCTGTGGAAGTGGCAGAGCCTTCTGGAGACTGAGTGTACGGACATTTTTGTCTTAGTCCTGGCTCTGGGGGCTGGCATTAGCAGTCTAGGCCATGAGGCCATTGGGAACGTACAAAGGCCTCACTGCCAGTATCAGAGCTCCTCAGGATCTCTGGAGAGCAAGAGATCTCCTGGCTGGATTCCTTAATGGATTTCTTTCTACTTGACTTGGAATCATGGTGACAATTTGGGTGACAGCGTACTGGAACAGGCTGCCCGGAGAGGTTGGGGAGTCTCCTTCTTTGGGGATATTCAAACCCCCCCGGATGCCATCCTGTGTAACATGATTTAGGTGGCCCTGCTTAAGCAGAGGGGTTGGACTAGATGATCTCTGGAGCTGTCATCTTCTTGAGACTATAACACATTTCCAGAAGAAATTCCAAGCTACAATTGCACTTTGTCTGACACTTCATCTTGAAGATGTTTATCAGTTCCAGCTCAGCATAGACAAGAGACTGTCCATACCCTTCACTTCCAAACATTTTTAACTTACTAAATGCTACCATCCTGTTGGTCACTCATGGGCATCATCTTGATGTCATTTCCTGTGGATGTCTCTCTATACATTCTTACAGCTGGGCCCTGTCTACACCATGACTCTATACCATGAGTTATTCAATGACTGCTAAGAGTCTTTCTGGGCAAATATTTCTAATGCATTACCTCTGTGGAGTGGTATTGCATTAATACTGATTCTCAGAGCTTTCCATGCCACCTTGTAGGATACTGTTAATGGTACTACCCCTTCCCTCAGAGTCTGCTTGAGTGTTGTGCCTGCAGCTGACACTCTTGAGCCATGTCAGCTCCTGGCACCAGCCAGCCCATGTCCCCTGCAGGCCTGGGCACCCCCCCAGGCACTGTCAGATGGTGTGTAGAACAAATTAACCAGCTCAAGAAGAACCAGATCCCAAGACTATCTCACCAGGGATGGTTTTCTCAGGACCTTGGGGCCCAGCAGCAGGATGTACCTAAGCTTCAGAAAGGATTCTGGAAATCACTACCTGTGCCAGATTGCTGGTGCCTATGTCACAAACATTATAGCTACCTGACAGGCAGGAGAACTGTGCCAGTTCCTGGGGCTTGCTCACCAGGGCAGGTTGGCAGCATCAGCATCATAATAAAGGTTAAGCAACCTCTTCCACATCCTTTCCTTTCCTTT
>CM021765.1:186871449-186913560 GCA_011076525.1 Nettapus auritus
AGAAAGAAAGAAAGAAAGAAAGAAAGAAAGAAAGAAAGAAAGAAAGAGAGGTTTCAAATGATTACCTCCTGTTGCAAGAGGACATATTTTAGTACAAATAGCTCTGATGTATCATTTATCTTTGCTTGCCATTAATACAATGTTAATTTATGGGCTGACATCATCAGGTACTATTTAAGGAACTGATTTTGATCACCTACTTTAAAATAAATTAATCACCAATTACCACAAACTTCCGTAATTCTGAAATCTTTCCAATCTGCTCTTGATCGTTCTTTTTTTGCCTTGTTGAGAAGTATGCAATAGTTGCACTGCGGTCTGCCTTCACTTATGTATTTATATGTACACAAGTTTTGCCCAGCACAGCTAGTGAGATTTCTGTTTAGCCGGAAAACTTTTTGCAACACTTACAAGACTGAACAGTTGAAAATTATATTGAAAATGAGTACAAGTAATGGATTAGTGTAATATGTAAAGTACTTGCCTGCAGACACGTATTTTTTCTTCCATGAGGATGACTGCTGAACTTCTTCTGACCCAAACCATGTGGAAATCAAACCTGGCAGGTACTACAGCAATATATAGTAAATGGAGTTAATATTCCCATTTACAGGGAAAAAAAAAATCTAACTAATTTAAGTCTTATATCAATTGAGAAATATAATCACCGTAACACGTCCACTGATCTGTGTCCAAAGTTCCCTGAAACCAATGCCACCACTTTCATTTCTTGCAGCTACTGCTGGATCAGGCCCTACTAGTGGCCGGTAGTACAGCAGCTATGAGATGAACTGCTTGCCAAGGTTAAAATATAAGTAACATTTTTCACAGAATCACAGAATAGTCCAGGTTGGAAGAGACCTACAAGATCCCCAAGTCCAGCCTCTGACCTAACGTTAACAAATCTTCCACTAAACCATATCCCTAAGCTCTGCATCTAAACGACTTTTAAAGACCTCCAGGGATGGTGACTCCACCACTTCCCTGGGCAGCCTATTCCAGTGCCTAACAACCCTTTCGGTAAAGAAGTTCTTCCTAAGATCCAACCTAAACCTCCCCTGGCGCAACTTTAGCCCATTCCCCCTCGTCCTGTCACCAGGCACGTGGGAGAACAGACCAACCCCCACCTCGCTACAGCCTCCTTTAAGGGACCTGTAGAGCGCGATAAAGTCGCCCCTGAGCCTCCTCTTCTCCAGGCTAAATAGTCCCAGCTCCCTCAGACACTCCTTGTAAGACTTGTTCTCCAGACCCTTCACCAGCTTCGTAGCCCTTCTCTGGACTCACTCGAGCACCTCCATGTCCTTCTTGTAGTGAGGGGCCCAAAACTGAACACACTACTCGAGGTGCGGCCTCACCAGAGCCAAGTACAAGGGGACAATCACATCCCTGGACCTGCTGGCCACGCTGTTTCTTATGCAAGCCAGGATGCTGTTGGCCTTCTTGGCCTTCAGCACACTGCTGGCTCATATTCAGCCGACTGTCAACCATCACTCCCAGGTCCTTCTCTGCCTGGCAGATTTCTAACCACACATCTCCCAGCCTGTAGCTCTGTTTGGGGTTATTGCGCCCCAGGTGGAGGACCCGGCACTTGGCCTTGTTGAACTTCATACCGTTGGCCTCAGCCCATCAGTGCAGCCTATCCAGATCTTCCTGCAGAGCCTTCCTACCCTCGAGCATGTCGACACATGCACCTAACTTGGTGTCATCTGCAAACTTACTGAGGGTGCACTCGATCCCCTCATCCAGATCATCAATGAAGATGTTAAAGAGGACTGGCCCCAGTACCAAGCCCTGGGGGACTTCACTAGTGACCGGCCTCCAACTGGATTTGACTCCATTCACTAAGACTCTCTGGGCCCGGCCATCCAGCCAGCTCTTAACCCAACGAAGCGTGTGCCAGTTCAAGCCATGAGCAGCCAGTTTCCTGAGGAGAATGCTGTGGGGAACGGTGTCAAATGCCCTACTGAAGTCAAGGTAGACCACATCCACAGCCTTTCCCTCATCCACTAAGCTTGTTACCTTGTCATAGAAGGAGATCAAGTTCGTCAAGCAGGACCTGCCCTTCATAAACCCATGCTGACTAGGCCTGATCACCTGCTTGCCCTGCAACTGCCACATGATGATGCCCAAGATAAGCTGCTCCATGAGCTTCCCTGGCACTGATGTTAAACTAACAGGCCTATAGTTTCCCAGGTCAACCCTCCGGCCCTTCTTGTAGATGGGTGTCACATTTGCTATCCGCCAGTCAAGTGGGACCTCCCCCGATAGCCAGGATTGCCAGTAAATGATGGAAAGCGGCTTGGCCAGCTCTTCTGCCATTTCTCGCAGTACCCTCAGGTGGATCCCATCTGGCCCCATCGACTTGCGTACATCCAAATGCTGTAGCAGGTTCGCCAACCATCTCCTCGTGGATTGTGGGGGCCACATTCTGCTCCCCATCCCCTTCCACCAGCTCAGGGTACTGGGCATCCAGAGAAAAACTGGTTTTGCTGCTAAAGACTGAGGCAAAGAAGGTGTTAAGCACCTCGGCTTTTTCCTCATCTCTGGTTACTAAGTTTCCCCCCGCATCCAGTAAAGGGTGGAGATTCTCCTTAGTCCTCCTTTTGGTGTTGATGTATTTATAAAAACATTTTTTGTTGTCTTTAACAGCAGCAGCCAGATTGAGCTCCAGATGAGCTTTGGCCTTTCTAATTTTGTCCCTGCACCGCCTCGCAACATCCTTGTAGTCCCCTTGACTGGCCCGCCCTCTTTTCCAAAGATTATCAACCCTCTTTTTTCTCCTAAGCTCAAGCCACAACTCTCTATTCAGCCAGGCCAGTCTCCTTCCGCGCCGGTTCATCTTTGGGCATGTGGGGACAGACCGCTCCTGAGCCATTAAAATTACCTTCTTGAAGAGTGCCCAGCCTTCCTGGGCTCCTCTGTCCTTCAGAACCACCTCCCAAGGGACTCTGCCAACCAGTGTCCTGAACAGCTCAAAGTCAGCCTTCGGGAAGTCCAAGACAGCGATTTTACTGGTCCCCTTCCTGACTTCGCCAAGTATCGAAAACTCTACCATTTTGTGGTCACTCTAACGCACATTTTTGTGTTAAGGAAATATTGCTTGATACTCAGGAAAAATATCAGGTAAAATGCTTAGTATTAAATGAATATTTTCTCTTAAAAGAAGTAATTATTTGTGTCTGGTGTCTTACATGTGCTCAGAGATCACTAATGAATGTGGACCCAGTGAGAGGCACTGCTTGTACAGCAATTTCCTTTGTGCCTTTTGCTGGATTCACATATGCAGTCACCATAAGCTCTTCTCGTAACTAGCAAATGATCAGTGTTGTGGCAAGAACAGACCTGTATTTCCTCTATCTTGCAAATAATCCCTGCTTTGCCAAATAAGCAAAGGCAATTTGAGGAATTTGTACTGCTGTTCAAGGGAAAGCTCCCTGCTTCTCCCTTGTGAAATGTTTTCTTTTGCCATGTTTCCAGCACTTGTATCATACATTTGGTAATCTGCAAAAGGGACCCGTTCCATATTCCCAGTGTTCATAGCTATTACTATCAGGTGATTTTTTGTGCTGTCTTTTTTAATCATAGACAGAGAAACAGATCTTTTACAGAGTCCAAACTGTGACTTGTTATAGCCTGCACTGTGTCATGATCTCAATTTATGAAACCATTAAAGATGTTTCAAAGGCCTTTACTACTGTGCTAAATTACCTTCCTGAAACAACAAACTTGGCTCTACTGATTCCTCTAGCAACTGTTCAACAAAGTGTTTGTCATGAACTAGAAATGTTGTGCTATAAAAGCTCGCCTTCAAAATCTCTCCAAAGATAAAGCTCTGCAAGGCAGTCTAAGTTTTCAGAAGATTTCTAACATTCTCCTTGGTACCTGCATTTTCTGTAAGATACAGCTTGGGCACCCAAGCGCTGATTTCCCATGGAAGTTGAGAATCAAATACATAGATTTTAGCAGATCTTCAAACAAGCCAGCTTATGTCTAATTCCCTATCCATCACATCACAACATCACAGAATGACTGAGGTGGGAAGGCAGCTCTGGGTCCATCTGGTGCCACCCCTGCTCATAGCAGGGACACCCATAGCAGGCTGCTCAGGACCACGTCCAGGCGGATTTTGCAGATCCCCAAGGAGGAGACCCCGCAGCCTCTCCGGACAGCCTGTGCCAGTGCTCACATGCACCTCTATGGTCTACCAGGAACACCACAGCAGGGAAAGCTGTCAGGCTTCTGTTGGAGATGTCAAGATCAAAACAGGAGTTCTGAGGGACAGCTTTTGCCTGTGTCTATCCACTGCAGGAGACATTCATAAAAGCATTTTTCTCATCAGTTTTTAACATTATGATACAATTCTAACGTGCCAGAATGTGTGTGAGAAGTCACAGTAGATTCTGGATGGACGTTCAGCCAGGCTCTACAGTCATAAGCCATCAAAACCCTGCCAGGACCAACATGCCCCAGGACTGCAAAGTCAAGGCAACCAAGCAAAGGCACCGTCTGCAACTGCTACACACAGCAGAGCAACATCTTTACACTATACCTCATTGCCTCCAGATCCTGATCCAAACAATCCATCAACATCTGGGACAACTTCTGATGTGAATCTGCATTAACACCCCAATGTACTCCCACGTGTTTTGGAAGGTCTCCCTCCATGCACCCTCCCAGCCCCATGGGTTGATGATTCCCGCCTCAAACCCAGTGAGATCTGTAGTAAGGTGAGTCTCCTGTTGGATACTTTCACTACATGAAACCGTACAGCGGTCATACTGCAGCACCAGGGCAATACTTGCTCATGGTTCTTCAAAATAACTTTTTTTTTTTTTTTTGACTTTGACTTTGACCCCAGATTTAATATTTCAATCTGAAGTCTCGCTGCAGTCATGTTTCTTTTTCAACATCTGGTCACTTTTGCTTGGATCTTTAAATCTTAGCAGATACCCTCTTCTATTTCTATGAAACGTTATACACAGAGAAATGTTTCTGCAAAAACAAACAATAAAACAACAAAACACACACGAACAACTGAGAACATTCATCTCATTTTTTTTTTTTTTTTTTTTTCTCCCCCCCATATATGTAATTTCTTACATTTTTCCTAGTTTTGAAAGGAGGGGAATTGTGTTAGAAGAAAACATATAGCTGATACCACCACATCTTCTGAAACATATATTCTAAAAACATGAAAGCAGTTTTGTGTTCTGCAGCAGAACTGCCCCTGCTTTGTTCCTTGTGAGTGAGGAACTTCTCCAGCAGGTCAGCTGAATTACTCCATTAGTAAGAAGGGACGGACAGGCAGGAGCAGCCAAACACAAGAGTGAACACAGGAGGGGGTTAGAGATGCTTTTCCTAGGAACAGCACCTCCATTGCCACCAGCAGCTCCAGGCCTCCGCAACCAGACCAAATGCATCCCACACCAGTGCACCTCTGTCCTGCAGTGGCCATGAGCATGTTGCTGGGACCAGGAAACCTTTTTCCTCCTGGTAACTCATCTGAGAAGAGAGCAGCAAGAGGCAGCTCCCCTGTAACTCAAGGACCTCCTTCCTTGTGTTGGGAACTGCTGTGCCTCCAGGAAGGCAGAGCATAATACATCCCATAGGTGGTCTTATTTCTCTGAGGCTTTTTTAATCACCTGTTTCTCCCTGTACTGCAGTCATCTGTCCCAGGGTGCTGCTGAATGAACAGAAGGAGCTAGGATACTTGCTTAAATATACAGGCCAGAGAATTCACTTTCTAATATTTGAAAAATATATATATAACTACAAACTGTTCTTGTGATTGCTCTCAAAAACACAAGTCTTACCTGGAAGACTTAGCACTGCTCCCGCCCTGAGATCACACCCCAGTGGGTTTATGTGGACTAACAATATGCTGTGAAGGGGTGGTTCTCTTCACGTTAAGTTCAAATTCTTTTGCTTGACACTTCATATTGACATCCCATTATTCACTTCCTCCCTTCTGAGCTTGAACAATCTGAATCTTTCAGTCCTTCTCCTATAAAAATCATTTTTACATTTTTTGCTAGGCTCTCATTCCCCAGAAAGTTCAATGATTGCACCACAAAGACTGGTTCCTTGTTAAACTCTGACCACATTGTTATTAAGGAATTTTATAGGATCCTCTTTTATTTTGGCAAAGTACCAAAACCTAACTAACCCAAACTGTTTCTCTTGGTTCAGGGGATGTAGTTGATGTGAAGGGTTAGCTTGCTGCTCTGTACCTCCTCTCCAAGGAGCTTCCTTTATGGGATTCTCCAGCGAAGCTGGAGGAGAAATCACACTATTTTGCCATGATGATGACACCAACAAGAATGTGTTCTTTGGGGAGTTAGCAGACATTGTTTTTTAAACATGAAAATGAATGTTGGACCTTGTCCTTGTGGATGAGGTGAGATTTTATAACAAGAAACACTTATTGCCTATAGGTCAGAGGAAATGATGGCTGCAGTGCAACACGGTCACTTCTCCAGATGAACATACATACACATATAAGTATGTATTAACAGACAGTGCAATCTATAGCTACTTCTTTAAAGTATATCACTTCAAATACATCACCTATAGAAACTACCCAAGATATAACAAAATGTGTATGAATAAGTCTGTACATGGCAAAAGACACCTGGGTTCTTGTCCTCCAACAAAACTGAACTGAAGGACACACTCAGGGAGAATTTGAATTATTTATATTTTTAGCTCCCTAAGCTGATTTTAAGCCCATCAAATAATGGTCTTGCTTCTGCTCTCTTTTAAAACTTTTTTTTTTTTTTTAAACAATTTCACCTTCAGCTTTAATCTTAATAAATAAAATAAAGCTTTATTTTTTAAGTTAGTGGAAATCAGACTGTAGATCTTTCAGTATCTATTCTTTTGATTACTATCATTGATTTGTTATGTACTAACATGGATTTCCTTTCTAGCATTAGAGAAAAAACAAATAGAAGATGTTTTCAGACGTAATGAGGAAGGGAGACTTTCAGGAATTATTTTTGTCCAGGTTGATGATTTGGCAGTGGTGGTGGGTATCTTTGTTTGCCACAGTGACACAGCTTTGTCCTGAGCTGAAAAGCTTCCTTTTAGCTTCAAGTAGGGTATTCTAAAAATACTTAATTAAAAGACTAGAAATGCAAATACTCCGTTTACATCGCCTGTATAATGTATGCTGAAAACAGAAAACATCATCTTCATGACAGTTGGAAGCATTATGGTTACTCAGCAAACATACCAAGAAATAAAATACGTTTTTTTTGTTGTTGCTGTTGTTGTTTTGTTTTTTAACCAGAAAAGCACTTGCAGTGATTTGTCACAAAAGAAACGTCAGCAGTTTAAATCATACAGATGTCAAGGATGTTCCTGTTCATTTCTAAGACAGAACACAGAGGCTTAATGTTTTATGAAGCAAAATCTTAGTGCAATAGCAAAATAGAGGACTTATAACTACCTAGGCACAGGCTCTCAGAACTTACCTGTACATGACACAACCAATAATGCCCTGAGCACTTCCCTCCCCTGTGACTGAACCAAGAGCACTCATAAAAAAGGAAAAAGGGAAAAACAAATGCTAAGAAACCTAACCCTTCCTTGTACCTGGCAGAAGATCCATTCTTGAGGACCTTTTCTGAGAGAAACCAAACCAGCCTGCTTGTGCTGGGGAAACAGGCAGGTCAGAATGAGCCACCAATTCATCATTTGCTTATTTTCCTCAAAGTCAGGCAACAGCTGAATAATGGAGGCAGTTCAATGCTAGGTCTTGTTCTCTCCAGACCTCTCCAACATGAAATGCTGGCTCCCCTTCCTGACATGCCTGGGCCATGTTGTCAATAGCTTTCACCTCCTGCACAACTGGCAAGCACCACTTACAGACTTGTTTCAGTATTTGCCCTCCAGTCAAACTGTCATTTTCACAGTTTTGGGCAAAGGCAGCTATGACCAGTAAAATAAAGACTTAAGCTTGGCACTCAGTTCTGGGAAGCTCTCAGCACTGATGTGACCAGCTTTGCTGGTGCAAAACAGGATGGCAGGCAGGAGCAGGCCTCGTCCAGGCCCACGTGACACTTCTCTAAAAATCGCCATGCCATGGGGAAAGCAAAATTCAGGTCGCGTCCAAGTCCTGCTTACACTCACATCTGCAGAGTCTGAGAGTACACAAATTGCTGGAATTAGAAATGAAAGTTCAGATCCATTTTTTATTTATTTTTATTTTTATTTTTTCTTTCTGTATTTGTTTTTAGTGTGCAGAAACTGTTTGACCCAGACATGTTTTCAGGACTGCACTGGTTTGCCTGGATAATGCCATGGTTCATGAGGGGAGCAGACTCTGGACCTGTGACAAACACAAGGATCACCTCAGCCAGCTCTCACATCAGACTGCCGGCAGCAGAGGAAACCCAACTGATGATGTCCTTACCATAGGTTACCTGGTACACCATACAGGGATTTAACTGCATCCTTCCCTGCTCAAATTATGCACAAGCAAATATGCCATGACTGCTTATCAGTGGCTTTACTCTATGCAGACAAGTGATTCTTAGGTGACAAAATACAAAAATATTACAGTTATATGAAATTAATGCATTTGGAAATACCAAGATACTGATATCCTGAAAATAGAACTAGTTATACAAAATGCTTTTAAATATCTACCTCATTTCCATGCCCACTAACAGCATACAACAGTAGCTGAGTTAAATCCTTTGAGACAGGCTATGCAGCAAGTTTGAATAAGGATAGAAGCCTGGAAGGGACCGTGGGATCACAAATTAAGCCTACACTTCTAAATCCTGTAATCTGTTCAACACAGATACAACCAATCTTTTCTGTCTCCTGTTTGCATTTGCTCAGTCCCCTCGCCCACCAACACCAGCTTCTCCATTCACCACCACATAGCCCTGAAGATGCTCACCACATGAGTGTCTCACTCAAATCCTTTCTGGTGTTCTGCCTGTGAGAATTGGCGTGGGGATGTTGAGGACTTTTGTAAAGGTAACACGAGGTGAAATTACACCTTACTGAAGGATAAGGAAGAAGTGGAATTATTACAGTTCTCTCTCTCTCATAATTCGGGGCCACCCACGTCAAGCTAGGGACCCACCAAGGCAGAGCCACTTTCCCAAGGCTGCCAGCTCCGGATGGAGCAGTGCAAAGAACAGACACACATCCCCACATCATCTTTTTATACCTGTGAGATGCCTGCTGTGCTTGTGGATGTCCAAAGAGACGGGCAATTACCACTACAAACACTAGCATGAGCCTAGATGTTGAAGCACTCGCCCCGTTACACTGTGGTTTCAAGCACCTGTGCCATGGCTCATGTTCTAAGGCTTTCAGATTTCAACATTTCAAATTAAAAAGCTGCTACAGGAAAGATTTATTTCTGACTTGACAAATCCCCAAGACCATGGGGAGAGTACAGTCTGTGCTGTTGGCCATGATCAAACTCTTCAGGAGACACATGCAAACCCTAGGGCTTCGGTCTAGCCCTAAACAGAGGGTAACTCAAACTTCAAGGCAGCTTTAATACATTTCCAAGACATCATTAGCATTTGTTGTAGTAACACAGACAGTCTTGTTTCACTTATGAGGGTCTCATACTATTTTAAATCTTGGTAACTCTTTGGCCTTAAAATGTTTTGAATTTCAGTTTAATTGAAAGTCCTGATGCCCTCGGTGCAAGAGGAAGTTGGAAAGCTCCCACTCAGCTTAGTCTACGCCATACTCCCTTAAACTTATAATGGAAAGAAAATACTTAACTGTCCTTCCTAACAGCAACAGACCAAAATGGGAAATTGAATGAACTTTATATAAGTCTGCTAAAATGGAAGTGTGGTGCATGCCTATTGCCACTCACAACTTTTCTCTTCCATCCCAAAGCTAGCTTTTGGGGACTGCCAGCTTTGTTGGCCACCTCTCCTATTTACACAGCCTCTGACAGGACAAAGTCATAGACAATAAGAAAACAAATTTTGTTGCATTATAGATCCACACAGTGGCATTTTAAAGGCAAATAACATTGTACACTTTTAAATTACTCCACAATTACGACCTTTTTTTTCAGTAATTTACACTTAGTTCAGTAATTACAAAAACACCTAGGCTGCATTTTTCTCATACTGCCAAAACTACTGCACAATTATACACAGAAAAAAAATGTGACTGACAAAGCAAATTACTTTTCTGAAGATTGCATGAGTTTTTCAGTTTTTCATAATGAGGCTTATTTTCTATGTAATTTGCTTATTGCTGCTTTCTCATTTTCCCAGTATCTTGAGGCTACAACTTCAATGACAAATTGTTCAAGACTAGATCTCCAACTGAGGAGAAGTAGAGCACTTCCCACACGCACTTTGCAGGAGAGCTTTGCCAGAGCTTACAGAGATGGCCAGAATATCCAGGTTACCACTTCACACTTCCCTCTCAAGGTGAAAAGAGAAGGCAGGATTCAGATGCATATCATTAGCTTGGGAGCTCTGTGTAGGACACTGCATTGCACATTTTGCTGCACAACAATTATTACCACTCAAATTTAGGAAGAGCACATTTACATTGAGCCTTGATGCATTCTTGACCACAATATCTCAGAAGTTTACAATGTTTGGCCTTGACTAACTAAACCCATGAAAAACATCATGGTTGATGATGGAATAGCTCCATCTTCTGGAATAAAACTTACTTTTATGAAAAAACCTTTTTGTTTCTAACATGGATCCGTATGTAAAAGTTATTTCAAATCCTATCTTTAATATTTTTACTGACAAAAGGTGAATCCAGTGTAGTTAATGTAATGAATTCAGGATAATATGATTTCTGATAAAATTAATGGAACATTCATTATTTTCCATTGACACTGAAAATGTACATGCATTGTTCAGCACATCATGTTACAAACTAACCTTATTATTTAAGATATATGCATAATCTGTTTTAGATAATAACAATTCAGATTCTGTTTGAGACTAACACTCAACATACACACACTTAACTTTAGTCCTGATTCAGGGTACTTCAAGTTTCGTGGTAAAGGTCTGTTGTTTTACAAAAGTGTGTTTGTGGTTAAACACTGTCAGAAACTCGGTGAGATTGAAGCCCGTGCTGAAGTAACTGAATTCTGAAACTATACAGAAGGATGATTCTTATTACCATTTTTCAAAACATTTGAATGAATGTTTAAAAGAAATATTTCATGTTAAGCACGACACATTTGAGGTAGGTAAATAGCAGTGAAGGCTCCCATACATAAAATTTAACAGATGGTCAAGTCAGGTGTTCAACCAGAGTGGCCAGAACAAAACTATGATTACGATTCCCAATTTCATCTCTTTTACATATCACGGACGCATTGTATGGCTGTTGCTTGAAAAACAAACAAAACAACAAAAAACATTAGAGAACTAAGTTCTTGTGCACTCACAAAGGGAAAAGAGCACTGAAGCTGTAAGTTATCTACTGAGTGTTGCTGTGTATTATTTCTTGATTCCACGGGAATGATAGAGCCACAAGAAAAAAAAATGAAAAAATATGTAAATATATACACATCTACTTTTGAAATAGTGATATTTGAAGTTAATATATATTCATGGACACACAAGAATAACAGAAATTTAAATAAACTTGCTTACCAAAACAAAGCAACTGAAGCTTTATTTCTCTATATAGAAAGATGAGTCCTTATGTGCATTCTTTTAATCTAAGGAAAACGAAAAAGCCATGCAGCCCTTGCAAGAAATGAGTCCTAAGGTGGTGTGTGTATATATATATATATACACATACGCACACACAAAGTTTCCCCTTTAACAGATGATTCCTCTCAACATACGTCAAGTCACTTAAGAAAGCAAAAGTCATGACTACTACTTTATAGTAGAATATTCTACTACATTTTTTTCAGTACAATAGCAAAGTCATTGTATCAGCCACCATATTGCTCACATCAGTTAAACAAGAGCAAGGAACAAAACTTGAGCAGATAAACATGTACCTGGAAATCGGACTCCTTATGCAAAATAAGCACAATGAAAACATATAGAACACATGAAAGGAATTTTCTTCCAAAAAATTATCTTTCAACTTTCTGCAACATCATGTGTCATATGGCTTCTGAATGGAGGCATTAGTTAAAAGAATTTTCCCAACCATAGTCAAGTATTCACTGTATTTAAGTACAGCAATGCAAGGACAAACAAGTTCAAATTTAGTACACTGTATTACTTTATGTAATACAGCATCAAAATTCCTTTTGCTAAGGCTACAAAGACAGATTTACAGTAATATGAGGTACCAGCATTTATAGCAGGAAAAGTAATGGAAAAGAATTATACAGCATTGTCATCAGACATTTTTTTTTTAATCTTTCCCTTTTCTTTGTTTTTGCCTTTTTTTGCCTTTTTTTAAACAAAATACATGTCTTGATGATCACATGCTTTAAGCTTATGCTCATTTATTTATTTATATATATATATATATATATTATTTGTAGGGGCAATTGAGAGAGAGTCACAAATAAGGAAAGGACACTAAGGTTTTAATAAGGGCAACAAAAGAAATGTTTTCACCAGAATAGATTCACATTACAGTACACCAATATTGACAGCATTCTCTTTTGTCTATTTTTGGTACATAAGATGGAATCTCTCTACATAACCTTATAAGGCTTCAGTAACTAAAAAGTAAAAAAACTATTAGTTTACAATTTATTTAAAAATTCTGAAAGACACAGCAAGTTCTAAACTTTAGTAGTGCTACCCATACACAACCACCCGGTTTAAGAACCCATTAAAAGAGTGTCCTTTCAAGGGAGCTTGCAACAGTGGAGTTGTGCAATATGGATGTTTCTTACTACAAGAAAAAAAAAATTACACATGGCACATTCTCATTCATATTTTGCAATGTAAAAAGTTACAAACATACCTAATCAAATAAATAATAATAATAAAAAAAAAAGAATCTGAAATGTGTTTGTTATGTGTCCTAAAATCACTATGCAGAATAATGGAAACTTTCACTCACAGACTATTTACATGGTAATACCCAGGTGAGGGTACACACTGCTACAAAACTCATAAAACAAAGGGTAAACTTGAAATGTTCTCCATAACAAAGGTCTAGCAGCATGACTATATCTAATGCTGTTTGTTTTCTTGAATGTTTTTGGAAGTTTGTTTTAATCTATGTCTTCATCCAGTTCATAATTGTCTTTTTCATAAATATCTTTTACTAAAAGAACCCGTACAAGCATATTTTCCAAAGTGTTGCGGTCCAGTGAGGTGGAAGTGTACCAGATAGGACTATCCGAGGAAACAGAGCATTCTGGTTGCAAATAGAACATGTCCGTCCTCTGATTCAGATTCTGTGGGCTACAAGGTGGAAAAAAAGGGAAGTTAGAATAACATTTTCTCACAACGTATTAATACATTAATATTTCTGACATTGTGTTAGTGAAATTCTATGTGTATTTAAGCAAGTTATGAAATAAAGATTAATGTGGAAAAATACTAAAATTCCTTCTATTTTACTCAGAGGGTTGGTCACTAAGCCTTAAAATCCCCTAACACCTGACCTGTTATATTCTGGAATTCATACACATGCTTGATCCAACACAGACATATCCTCTAAACCACTAGGAAATTCTAGTATTTTGCCCATTTAAGCAAGTCTCAGAAAATAATTTTAAATCCTCCATATACAAGTGCTCATTGATGCTCTGTCCTTCATAAATGGATGCCCCATTTCTGGAGGCATTCAAGACCAGGCTGGATGGGGACTTGGCAAATCTGATCTAGTGCGTGGCATCCCTGTCTATGGCAGGGGGGTTGAGTTAGATGATCTTTAAGGTCCCTTCCAACCCAAACCATTCTATGATTCCATGATAAATACTACAGAATTCAGGAGCCAACTGTATTTCACATTTTTTGGTAAACTATCAAGCTCATCTTCCCAAACTGGCTGATAAAATTTCACGTGTTACTTTCATCTGATGGGGTTAATGTTGATTTTTTCAGTTCTCACTTAAATCAGATTGCCAGATTAGATGCCCCAAAAATGATGGTTTAAAATAATAATATAAATATTTTAACCCCCCTTCCCACTTTTTGGAAAAGCCACTATTTTTACAGGTACAAGCAATGGTATATTGCTCACAACTATGAATGACAAGATCCCTCAGATATCAGTTGCAATTGTCAACTGTTTGGCAAGTATATTTCAACCACAGTTTGGCAAGTATATTTCAAAAAGCTGACACTACCTTAAGTTTTACAATATTTCACATACAATAGATTTTAAAGTGTTAAATACGTTAATTACATGATTTCATCAAAGATGTCAAGTACTCGTTGTTAGTAATGGAACCAGAAGAAGCAGTCTGCTGCTCTAGATGGCAGTGGTGACCAGTATCTCAATATCTACAAGAGAGTGGGACCCTAAACAATGCCCCAAATTGACTTATATGCGTTCTTTTTCACAAACTTGAAACTTGAGATATTTCTAAAGAAAAGAGTTATGATCACCTCCCCACCATTATTGGTTTTTATTATTATTTAAAAAAAAAAAAAAAAAAAAAACCTTCAACAGCATAATGATATACCCTCTTCAGATCCTGACAGTAGATAGTGGAAAGGTGAAAAAAAATCAACAATCCACCTCCCAACACTCATAACTGAATTAACGAAAAAGGTGCTTGCATTAACAGACCATACGTTTCTCTTTAGAACATCATATACTTGCACTTCTGTCTACATCTTTCTTCAGTTTCAAGAGTAAAACATTGTTTCCTAACACATATTGTGTGTTGTTTCCTTTGATCTACTGTGTAATTTTTCTTCTCCTGTATCACTTGCCTATATTCCACTTACAACTCCACTAAAATCAGTTGCTGTGGTAGCTGCTCCAATTAATGAAAAATATTTCCCATGAAATCCTCTTTTCAAACACTTCCAAAACATGTAGCTGCTGCTATTTATTTTTTTTTTTAATTTTCCCTTAGTTTTTTTTTTTATTTTCTTTTCTTTTTTTCTTTTTAAGATAGTGATATCTGAGCAGACTGGAAGGAAACAAGCTATTTCTAAATGTTGGGTCATCGTCAGTAATATTTTTTCTATTACAAACATACTTTAACTTACTTCGAGGTACCTCAAAAGTATCTACATTTCAAATTCCTGATGACTTAACATGAAGTAAATTCATTGTCTTGACTAGCTTCTTACTGAAGAGAGGCTGACATCACAAACACCCTCAGTAGCAAAACCTACCACATTCCTTGTTGGTAATTCTCTGCAGAGATGCTTGATGTTGCTTGGTTAAGAAAATTGAATCATATTGTCATTTCCAGATGGAGCCCTTGACAACCAAAACTGAAGTACTCCACTGTTCCCACACTTTTGCAGGTATTGTCCATTTACAGGATTGGTAATTTCCATGCTTTCATTTCATATTTTTTAGAATAATTCAATTCATTCTTTTGCTCGAGCATATAGCATCATCAAAACGTTTCCCTTTTGTATCAGGTCTACTTTATTACCATTTCATACGTACCTTTTCGACAAATAGCACTCAAACATTTTCACAGGGCACCTAGCTGGATCAGACGTGTTTTCAATTTGTTCAAATATTGGTTCATCGTCTTCATGTTTCCTTTTTCCAGTAGTAATTTTATCTTTAAGAAGAAAACAAAGAACATCTAAGCCATAACTTGAAATTATTGCACATTTTTCAATAAATGCTCCAGAGTAGGCTCACTAAAATTCAACCCACCAGGTACTGCAATTCAGTCACCACAGCTATATGTATCTGCACACTGGAAATGCAACCCATAGCCACAACAAAGTCCCAGATGTAGCATGGAGACCAGTGAGCTGAAAGGGATCATTTACTGCAGACTATTACTGTAGTCTCCACAGACAACACACTCCCATTAAAGATCCAGGAGCCAAGAGCTGCTAAACTTTATGCAACAGCAGACCTCTGGCTCCTGGCAAGGTGCCCAGATGTCCCTCAGATGAGTGAAACGTGGACGCAAAACTTATATACTCCTGAAATACTTATTTTGGAACTATCATAGTACCTTCACTATCAGCTCTGCATAGGGAAGACACTTGATATCGAAGACAAGCTTTGCTTTCCATTGTTAGAGGATTTTTCTTCCACTGTCTAAAAACAGTGCCAAAAGAAAGTCTTAAGTGCTGCTCCACTGTTTTCAGACCAAAATACTTGGTGTTAAAGTAGAACAGTGTATTCAGAAGAGCAACGGGTGAATGAGATCCTAGCTGTTTAATCCTCCATAGATAATCTTCTTCAACTCGAGAGAATATCGACCCTTCAAGGAAAAAAATATTAGAGAAAATGCATTAGTCCATAAACTGTCCAGATGTAAAAGAATAAAGTTCTTGCTTGATGTAAAATTTAATAAAATGCTCATGAGAGAAGCCTCTCATATTTCGTGATACATCTGTGCCCACAAAAACCACCCAGTAAAGACACAAGCACCCGCTTTTTCAGGAAAAGACGGTTGATGAGGATTATCAGCATATGCAATTTTATACAGAATACATTTCTTTAATTATTTCAACAGTATTTCTTACATGTGACTCCCTCACATTATTACATAAAAGCAAATGTTCAAGGGGCTAATCTTAGTCCCTTCAAAAAAGCGTATTTTTCATTTTTCTTCATTCTGCTCATGCAAGGCTTCTGCATAGCTACACCTTCATTCTTATTGCTCATGGATATCTCACTTGGAAAGTGGTTCCAGGGCATGTTTTTATAGGGAGGGCCAGAAACAGAGCCCTCCAAATCTATACAGAAAAAGACGACAATATCAAGTAGAGAGAGGAAAGGGGCTGGTAAGGAAGAGCCCTCACACACAAGATTGTGGCAGAGATGGAAGAAGAATGGATTCTGCAGTTTAGTATCAAAGTTGATCTGCTGGGAAAAATTTCCTAGAATACCACAAGTCTATTTTCTCCACAAATCAACAATCTTCCAGAGCAAAAGGCTCAGAACTGAGAGTTCTCCCAGTCTAGTTAAGGCTTAATATATAGCTCATTAGCCCAGTGCCCACCTGCCTGTTTTCTGAGAATTTACTTGGGCAAAAATAAATCCAGCTCATGCAAAAAGTTGAAAACGAGCTGCTTTTTCTGGTTTCTCTCTCCTGAAGATGGATAGTCAATTTAAAATTAACAGGTGGTAGCAAAATCAACTCTTGCCAACATGGATTACCAAGAAAAAAGATAAAAATTACAGGTACAATCTTAATTGTAATCTTAGATGAAATCTTTGTGATTTTTCATCAGTTACTATCACAATACATAAAATGTTTCTACGTAACTACATGCTTAATAACACAGAGCTATTAAGAGATGAAAAACATAAAAGACCAAAAAGAAAATTACCATCTGGAAGTATGCTTGGTTGCCAACTTCTAAGGATTTTACTTAATTCCTGTTCAAACGTCTGGTAGACTGGATCAATAAATATGTTGTCTTTTCGATTACTTCCATATAAATACTACAGAGAAGAGAGTAACAGACAATATTTACAATGTCAGATTAGACAAAATCCAGTGCACTACAGGGTTGTTTGTCAGTACAATACTTGCACTCTTAAAAAAAAACGCTATCTGAAAATATAATGAAAACCTACTAGATACTGGAAAAGTTTTAAACTCCAATGAAATGTATATTGTAAAATTTTAACTAGATATGAATCATAGATTGATTACAACTCTAACATTTTTCTCTAAAATGTTCTTGTGAGTCACTGAAAAAATAATAATACTAATTTATCTTTTCCACCAGCTATGTCTTCAAAGAAAAAACAATTTTAGCAAGAAACTGCCATTTTATTTATGAAGTCTGGTCAATCACAAAAGCATCTCCAACACAGATCTTAGAGAAAAAAAAACAAAAAAAAACAGCAGTGCAAGAAAAATGATAGGTTGATGCAAGGCACCTGCCTATTCTGTTGCCTATCTTCACCCTCTTGACCTTACAAACAGAAACTCTTTTGAACCTTTACCAAGAACTCATGGCTGAAGGCTACACTAGTGTTTGACGTTATCCTCTCTGGAGACATTTCTAAGAAACGAAGGATTGGAGTCTTAAAATTTCCACTCCAGTGTTATCTTTGTGTGAACAAGCCTGTTAGTGAATACAATCAATGTGACAGACACAAAAAATGTACTCAGTTCTGGACATGGCAACTATTTGTGTACACATACTTGAAATAACATTAAACAGCATTCATTCTTACTAAACAGTTCATCATATCTTGATTTGCTTATCTTTGCACTTTTATAATACGGAAAAATGAATTAATACACTTCCTAGAAGCTTCTAGCACATCTTCCTTCAGGTAGGTATTCTTCAAAGTACAATATTACCCAAATGTGATTGTTTCTATATACAATGGTTTTGATTTTATAATGCAATTCCAAACCAGACAATACTGCTTACTATAAGCATCACAGGCTTTGCTCCTCTCTCCCTTGAACATTTTTCCTCCACGAGTTTCCCTTTTCTCTGTATTAAACACTCCCATAGGTCTCTATCAAACACTGGCAGCAATACTGAAATCAAAGTGAAAAACTCATTTGAAATCAATTCCCACCTAAGCCTGTGACAATTCAACTAAAAACATTTCTGTTTTCCGGTTCAGAATACGTTTGGCTAAACCCTGTAAAAATCTGTGAAGCTCACAGACCATTAATGCTGCAGGGTCTACACGATAATAACACACTAGGGTCTTCCCTGCTACACAACTACTAAATGCATGTCAGCAAACCTTCATTTCTATATCATAGTGCTGTGCTCTGCTACACTACAAGCTCTGGAGGAGGGCAGGATTAGCATTGGCAGCTTCCAAGTGAGATGGTGGAAAGGTGGTGGTTGGACCAGATTATCTTGAAGGTCTTTTCCAACCTTAAAGGTTCTATGAGCTCTAAGGAAACCAGAGCCACCAGGAAGGCACTGAGCACGCCTGCTTTCTGCAGTGGAGAACAGCCTGAATTGCCCATTTAAACACCTGCTTAGCAATAACAGCCTGAATTTTGCTCAAACCATCCCGTTATTAGACTTACCATTAGATAATGCACTCTTGTTTCATTAGCATTTTGCTGAGAGTATGCAGACATAGATTTATCAAGGGATGGACGAAAAGGTAACCAACCGAACTTTAATTCCACCTCTCCCAGCGCACCAAGATCACTTTTTCTGCCACAGACTCTTGCCCTCAGCGCCACATGTACAAAAAGTCATCTTACACTGAGACAAAGAATGAGGGCCATGATGCAGCAGAAGTGCAAGGCAGGCTAACACCACAGGACCCCTTTCTGCTAGATGCTCACCCCATCATGCAGCAACCTTTAAGTGGGATATTTTTCAAGAACAGTACTTGAAAGATGCCAAAACCATTATCGAACCAATTCTGGCTAGAGGTAGAACTATTTCAGCTGCAAATGAACCTGAACTAAGAAAAGGTACTGGTTTGATTCAAGGACCAGTATGCTGTAACAGATTTTAAGTGCTTCCTTTAAGAAAAAAAAATTACAGTCAGAAAGACAGCTGAAGACTTGATGGACTCCTAAGCACTTTCACTATGCTCTAGCCGTGCTACAGCCAGGAGGAAACTCTCCAGCCTCTGTGAAGCACAAACTCTTCAGAAAAGGGCAAATATGCCTATCGTTCTGAATACCGGTGGCACAATTGGGCCAGACAATGAAATGGGGCTGTTAACACCGCCTGTACTAAAAATACTGGACGCTAAATATAAACAATAATTACAGAATCGAGTACTAGTTATTCCTTTAATGTTTCAGCATTGTACGTGTGTTAGAGCTCCTGATACTTGTGTTGTACAACACAAACACTGGTTCTGATGAGCTAAAAAAAAAATTATTCTATGTAAAATCAGCTTTCACAACAGACAATGTCAATGGTACAAAGAAAAATTGAAAAAGAGAAAAGCTATTAGTCAAGTTCCATTTTATAAACACATAGCTCCCCTATGTTTATCAGCTCAATATCAGCTCTATTCAACAGAAAGATACAGAGAGACAGTAGATCATGCAAGTGCAGTGGCAGAAAGCTAGCTGAATTTGAAACATGCTTTGTAGCAATATTGACTAAAATGCCAATGAAGGCTCACTTCTCAGATTTCAACCATGAGGGAACGATACCAACTAATCATTTAATTGTATATACTCTTAATACGGAAAAGTTACTGGAAGCACTAGTTCTTTTAAAAGATTTTGATTAAAATATTTGATCAATATTTGTTATTCAAGTACTTTGCCTTATATATAAAAAAGTTTAAGCAGGATGACAAAGTTTGTGAACATCTTGCTTTCCACATCATATGCATTTTTATTGCCTTTTAACTTAAATGAAATTTTCTGTGTTCTCAGCTCTGAACATGGTTTATTTTATCTATGATTTGCCTTGTGTACCAAAAAAATAAGACATTCTCTGCTTAAAAGATAAGCTGTGGAATAGTTTTGTTTGTTTGTTTGTTTTCCCCATATCTAGTGATGTGTTATTGCCTTCACATAAAATACATCTAAACTGACTCCCTTTTGCTTTGAAATATGATATAATTGCTCTTTGGGGTGGAAGGCAAAAAATACAGCACAGTTTCTTGCATTCCAGAAGAGAAAACTGACTGTCCCCATCTTCAATATTTGGTAAATCAGGCTCTCCCAAAACAACACTTCAAATAGCTTGTTTCCACTATGTGCTAAGTAACTGAATTAGTAAAACCTTTACAGCTCATTCCTAATTTCTTTCTTCTTTTACATTAAGCCATCTTTAGCAATCAAATGAAGCACAGCATTTGGAAAAATTATGTCATTTTAGATTGCAAATTCCTTGCTTTACCCCAGCAAAAAGCTTAGAATTATAATATACCAGCTTACATTTGAGTTTTCTGCATGGGTCTGCAAACTCATTTTCTATACAGCTTTCTATAATGATATATACGGCAGCCCCTCTGTGTTCCAGATCATAGCCATTATATTAAGAATAGCTCCTAGCCTCTTCTCAGTGAATAAATCCACATTATCTCCATTCTCCCATTGAAATGGATCAGAGTCAAATCAACAGCTCTATTTCCCATCTCTACAGCCTCTACTAACCTCCTGAATCCCAAGACACAGATAATAGATGCTGTCAGGTGCATAGTTCTCTCCATTTGGCCTTCGAATTTCATTGACAAAATGTGCCAACCCATAGTTTAACTCAGCTGAAGTATGTGATAATAGATCTTCCTTTAATTTCACAGACTTTGCTGTAAAATAAAGAAAAAACGCTACATTATACAACAGTATTATTACATGTTGGGGGTGGGATAGGGTATTTTTGGACTGAAGGGGGGAAAACTGGCTTGATATCCTCTACACTAACCAACAAATGAGTCTAAATGTAACAAGTAGTTCAAATGTTAGGTCTATATTAAAATAGGCAAGGCTACCAGAGTAAAGTCTAATTAAAAAAGTGCAGCATCACCCACTGAAGAATTTACTGTCATGCACAGCTGAGAATGAGACAGAGGCAGAAGTAGCCCAAGATGCTGAAGCGAACACAGTGTTGTAGAGGGAGACCTTCAGGGGAAATGACAGTTTCCAAAGATCCAACAGCATAACACAACAGTGCTAAGATGCATGTGGGAACTGAAGAACAGCAGGAGTACCAGCAGTCCCTCTTTTTCCCCGATTGTAAATAAATGTCCATACAGCACAGCTTTGCAGAAAGAGCAGCAGCACTCCACAGGAGTGAAGGCCACACCATGTCAGAACTCCAAAGCCTTGTAATGCCAGCCTCTGATGAAGATCTCTTCATCCTACAAAAAGTAGGATGCCCCTCCCTTGCAATTCAGAAGAAGCCCAGAAAAGGTGCAAACTCTAAGGCAAGTTAGAATTGAAGGAAAATCAGGATGCAAACAAAAATCTAAATGGTCACGAAAAAGAGCTAGAAAGGTTCTGTCCTGGCTTGCACTACAAGTGTAAGTCCCAGAACACTGAGCCAAGTAGGGAAAATTTCTTTATTAAAAAGAGTGTGGCAACTCTGCAGTAAAATAATCCCAGTTATTGTAGGAACATTAGGGACATGTAAAAATTTCTAATAATAATTCCAGCTGAAAGTCAGATATTATCAGCAGTTCTCACTACCAAATTAAAATCTGGATGCCAGATTTTTGGAAATACTTACTTGATTTCAGTTCCTCTAATTCTGGCAGCTCTTCATTTAAGTGCCGAGACTTCACCCAGTGCTTCCACGCATTTACACCATATGCATATTTGAATGGAAAACTACACTCTGAGTTTTCAGAGCTATCATCATGAGACTGGTACTCTGACACCGCTTTTCTCTTCACTCCCTGCCATTGAAACAAAGTGGTTAATGCTACTAATAGCTTCTAACAGGAACAACAGAAGCTGGGCAGAATAAGCAAGCTGCAGGCCAAATTTTAAACTAAAGGTTTAGTATAAAGGAACATACGTTTCCTTCAGCTAGAGCCAGCAGGTAGTTTCTGAGTTGAATATACTTCTAAGAAGAGTGTTTACTTAAGCTGACAGTCATTTCTAATTCACCTTTCAAACTGATTTCTAAAACAGACAAAAGATTTTTGATAATGGAGTTGCTGCATTGGTTATATCATATTAAGCAATGAACATAACGCACCCAGTAATTCAGCGTATTTTTAGGATTTCATTTTGTTAATGCATAGTTAAATTCATTTTGGCAATGCATGAGTTAAAGATGCTATCAGTCTATGTCAGAAGGTCAACTTTTAGGCTTAGTTGAACCCATCGATGGGAAAGCCAGCATTGGTCCAAAATTAAAGCATACCTAGCAGTGTAATTAAAGGGATAGTACCAATAGTACAGACTCCAAATTTAAAACCAGACCCATTTATTCTTAGTACATTTTATTATCAGCTTTGTGCCAGGCATCAGAAACTCTATTGCCTGTTAGTTTCCTTCTAAATAAAAGAATAGGGCTAATTTGTTTGCAATGTCTAAACTAGGATTTTAACTGGAAATAAAATCTAGGAAAATTACAAGCAAATAAAAAAGTGACTTCTTTTAACCATTTTATACAGTAGGTGCTATCGTCTCACTATAAGCCATGGTAATGCCAACATTCTTCTATTTTACTATGAAATTAAATCATGAGAGTTTCATTTAAATTGAAGACAGAAAAGCATTATTGAGAATACAGTAAGTATATAAAACAACAGGTGAAGCACTAACTACATCCACAGATCTATCGATATGAATCCTTTATAGCAAAAATGGGATCAGAATTTAGAAGCTGCACTCCTATTAAATTTAACATTAACTGTAACAGTCAGAGGACTAAAATAAAATGCTAATTTTAAGTATCAATTTACATCAGAAAGATAGGGTACTACATACCCTAGGTACATACGCAATAAGAGCCTATGAGTAGTATGAAAATTGAAAAAATCATGGTATATTTTTGCCCACTAAAAATTTGTGCCTTTTTAATAGCATTATATGATTACCTTCTTTTTGGAGCGAGGCCTTGGCTGTTCTTCATATTCTTCCCCAAAAACGGGAGGCAATAAAAACTCGTTTTCCGTATCAAGCTCCTCAGTTGCTGAAAATACATTAACAGAAACTTAATTTTTAACTCCTTTTGGATGATACTGATTTGAAAAGACAATGAACTATATCAGCATGCATTAACACATGGTCTATACATGAAACATTAGTGAGGACCGCATTTTACTAAGAAGGAATAAGCCTATTCTGACTTTAAAGGTAATGCAAAACTACCAAAATGCTTTTTCTAAATAAATTGTGAAGTACGCAATGCTGTTCAATTTCAAAAACTATCTCACATCACTATGGCAGCATTTCTTACTCTGGACCTTCACACAATTTTTCCTGCCTAGGAAGTCTTTGATACAAAGAAGTTTAAGTTATGATTAAAATGAGCAACTATGAATGGAAAAATACAAATTAACTTAATAGAAGCACTATGTTCATTGACTGCTGTCTTTGTATTCACTTTTTGTATTTTATATAGCTACTGTATGTGATTAAAAATGCATCAAGAATGTCAGTTCTTTCAGAGAAACTGGTTTTAGTCTGTATTTACAAGGTGGAGGCCTACCTCATGACAGATGTTATGGTAATACAGGTAAACAGATAAAAATGCATTACGGCAAAATATTTAACATTTCTGGGTTAGGATGAAGGTGTATTACATCAAGCAACACAGAAGAATGCGAGAATATATGAATAGACTTAATGGTATAAGTTCCAAATTTATTTACTTTACCGAAGATGGTTCATCTCTCATTCAACTATCAAACAATAACTTCATTCAAAACAATACTCTTCTGAAGATTATTCCAATTTTACCACCTTACTATTCAAGAACTTGTTCAAACTATCACCAAATGTAATCACCACAAGTAGGAAAACTGGTCCAAGTAAAATATCATTTGCATTCAAAGATTTAAGAACTCTAGCCCAGACTAAACACCAGCCTTTCTCCTGCTATCAGAAAGAATCCAATATCAGAAGCACTCCAAGACAATTAACATCTACTATAACCTGCTATTGTTTACTATCCCACTTTGCTTTTTTCTTCCATGATTTTTTCCTTCCTTATGTAACAAGCCTTTCTTATAAAGAGGGTTAAAAAAAGAGGGTACATATTGCTTATAAAACTTCCTTAGATTAATGTCAATCTGTTTTCCTAACCCCAAGACTCAATCTTCAAATTAGACGTGCAGCAAACTGAGAAACTCAGTTTGGGCAAGTAGCGTGGATATCTGGCACAAGGCAAAAGGAGACTTTCAACAGCAGATATAGAAACTACCCAGGGAAGGTATGAGTTATATGTCCAAAGAAGTTATAACTAAGGAATTCTACCTATAGCCAGGAGCTTTCTTGGATTGATTAGGACACAGAGTAAGGAAATAAAGACTGTTTGCCTGCATTCTGTAGAGAACAGTAGAAACTGTAAAATTTAAAACCAAGACCTTATTTCAAGAAAGGTCTCAAACTAGTGATTTTCCTGTTAATTCAAATTTTAACTTTTTCAAATACATGTATGGACATGAGTAAGATACCAAAAAGTAACACAAGTGAAGTGCAGCAGTCTAGTCTGCTACTTCCTAACAAACTTCAATGGGAAATTTGTCCTTTTGTCATAGAATCATAGAATGGCCTGATTGGAAGGGACTTTGAGGACCATCTAGTTCCAACCCCGCTGCCGTTGGCAGGGACACTACCCACTAGATCAGGTTGCTCAGGGTCTCATCTAATCTGGCCTTGAACACCTCCAGGGACAGGGCATCCACAACCTCTCTGGACAACCTTTTCCAGTGCCTCACCACCCTCTGAGTGAAAAACTTCCTTCTAACCTCTAATCTACATCTCCTCTCTTTTAGTGTAAAACCATTCCCTCTTGTCCTATTGTTATCTATCTTAGTAAAGTGTCTACTTGTCATCTCCACTCTAAACCATCATTTCACTTCACATGTAAATATCTGGTGATTCAGGATGAATTCATTATAGTTTTCCATGATACGTGCTGTCTGAAACTTCAAGACTTCAAAATATCCTTCCTAAATCCATGTCCAAAAAAAAAAAAAAAAAAAAGATACATCCATTTAAGCCGTAACCTCATGAAAGATTAACTCCTTCCTTCTATTTGCATGCTGTTTAAAATACCATGTTTAAAAAGATGGAGAAAGTCCTTTGGGAAATCCCCAGCCCTGCAACAACATGGCAAAGTTTTACCAAGAGTCAGCCAAGTAGATTTTGCAATCAAATTAAGCTCCCATGAAAAGATAATGAAACAAAGTATAACGGCTGTCCATAATGTCTGTTTTACAATATATATTAAAATTACAGAAAAAATACCTCTTGGAAAGTCTATTTCAATATCAAGGTCTTGTTCATATGGAACATCTGGCAAGCTTCTCTGTGCCTCTGTTTCTGAGTTTAGTAGATTTGACTCAACACCTGTAAATAAATTAAAATAGGAAAAATTAAAAATATATATATTTTAACTAACACGGATTAGCCAAAACTGGACACGTTTAGACTGTTATAACCTGATTGGTTCTAAAACTGCTTTTTCTGCTCATCACTATCCTAGATTTTGTTGCTTTTGGGATCTCAGATTTACTTCTCCAATCTGATTTCCTTTAAACAGAAAAGATACTTATGATCCCATCTGTCCTTCTTCATTAAGATGAGTCTCTCATTGTATAGAATATCAGATACTGGGGAATCTGGATCATATCAACCAATCACAGAACACAAATAGGCTTGAAATATGTAACTAGTTTTCTACGTAATTTGGCCAGCAAACAGAACAGACTTTCAAGTCTGTGAAAGATACTCTTCAAAAGCAGACAAGGGAGGCAGACTGAGAGAAACAAAAGCTTGACACAGAAGCGCTGCCTGGTGCTCGGGAGCCTTCTGTGTGCCTGGCTGTGCCCATGGCCTCCTGTCCTGGCGCTGGGCACCACTGAGCAGAGCCTGGCTCTGTCCTCTCTGCACCCTCCCTTCAGGGATTTAGGGACATGAATGAGATCCCCCTGAGCCTCCTCTTCTCCAGGCTGAGCAGCCCCAGCTCTCCCAGCCTCTCCTCACAGCAGAGATGCTCCAGTGCCTTCATCATCCTGGTGGCCCTGTGTTGGGCTCTCTCCAGTATGTCCAGGTCCCTCTGGCAGTGGGGAGCTCGGAACTGGACACACTACTCCAGAACTTTGCAGTGCTTCCAGAAATGTCCAGCTTTAGTGGGGGAACGGCAACATTTTAAAGAACAGTAAGTCTCCTGGGACTGGCAACTCCCGTATCACCGTTGGCTTCCTATATACCAGGCCCAAGTCATTAGTTCATTTCCTTTATCAAGACTCTTGATACACTTGTTGAAAGAGCTTGAAAAAAAAATCTTCACCTGAGTCATGGAAAAACCTTAAAGTCTAATGTTTTGAAAGAGACAGTAAATTCTCTTGAGAAGATACAGAAGAGACTCGAGGACTTTGTAAAATAGAGCTGGGAAAGAGGGACATAGATACGTGCATTGGAAAAAAAACAGCATTACAAGATATGCAGGATTTTTTGATCTGCAGATGTAAAGTGATCCCAGAGAGAATTCTCTCCTTTTAGGTGAGCTGCTGGGATGACAAGCTATTTGAGCATCACAACCGCAATGATGTATCAGCTGATGTGTTACTATCTCCAGAGAGATGATACTTGCATGTGAGGATCAATCAAGAGCCAAAGCATCATTAGGTAATCTGGTTTTGTTGACCACAGTTTAGTTCCACTTGTGAAATGTATGTTTCTCTGGGTTTTAACAGCCCCCTGCTTCCCTATACACAACGTAAAATGTGCCTAGTAAAGTATTACCACAAAGAGAATGGGCCTCTGCTGTCTCCCACCATGTTCTGAGGAAGCTGTTCACACCCATGTGAGGTGTGAACCTCAAAGACACAGCTATGGAGAACACTTCCCCTAAAGTTTTGACTTGAGCAAGTCTGGAAGGAAGAGTGGTCTGGTTATGGCTTGTTTTGAATTACAATGAGAAGAAAACCCATGAGTGCAAACATAGATGACTGCTCGCTATCAGCCAGGATGCTGGCACAAGCAGAGAGAATGTTTATAAAGAAAAAGGTAACACAAATGATTTTGCCCACCAAAGTTATGCAAGAGACTTCAGAAAGTTTTTTGTACTTTTAATGTGCTAAAACGTTTTAAAATATTTAAATAATTAAGATTTCAACTTAATATAAGTACTCAATAATAGCATTGTTGCACTGAAAGAACCATCAAAAAACCTTCTCTATTTACATACACCCCAGAACTCCAAAGAGTCAAATATATGGTAACTAACTTACTGGCAAAGTCAGAAACTTCTGCTTTTCCATCATGTTCAGGCAACATCCCCGACAAAGTCAGTAGCTCAGTTTCCAGAGGATTTGAGGGCACTTTTCCCCTCAGCTCTTCTATTGCTGCAAGGATTTTCTCTGTGCTATCCAGAGTGGTGGGCAAGAAAACTGGAACTGGCACCTGTGCGGACAGGGAGGAAGAGATGATTAGAAAAAAAACATGCTGCAACAAAGCAACAACAGCAACCATTACAGGGACGTCAACTCTACACCCTCTACACCTCTAGAAGACCAAATTAAAACAGATTAGAAATGTATCACTTCAGTGTGGGCTAAAAAAATGGCTGACAGGTTAAAAAAATCAATACAAACGACTCAAAATGGAAGGGAGAACAGGAAAGGATACAGAAAAAAAGATACAACAAACTATAGCGCGTCAAAATCAGAACAGAAGGAATTTTGGAGCTCTACACCTCATTCTGACCATAACTTCAGACTAACAGTTTTGACAAATCAACATCCTCTTTTAGTGACTTGTTTGTGAAAGATGGAATTTCAGGAATTCCTTTTTTTTTTTTTTTCCTTACCACTGTTTGGATGAGATTTGGTATGTAAATGATAACAAATTTAACTTATTTTATTTTCCCAATACAAGATTTTTTATTTTTTTTTTTTTTTTTGCTTTTCTTTCTTCTTGTTTGTCCTGCTCTGCCATCCCTCCCTAACACAATCTTTCAGTTTCTCCATTCCAGACAAGAACAAATCTAGTTGTTTAATGGTTATTCAGCAAACAAAAACATCACTCAGAATTGTTTCTTAAATGTCCAGCAGTGCAAGATTTTCACACAAGCAGGTAGAAGGTCCTAAAGAACAATCAGGAAATTACATGCCACTGTCAGATTTCTGATCCCAATTCAATAAATAGTGCAGCAGTATCCTGCAGTCATTTAGGTGGAGCAGAACGAGAACAGTCAGCAGTACAAAGTAGTCCCTTGCATGGCATGTGAATGGATACCAATTTAAACATAAAGCTGGTCTAACTTACCGGAACAGGAACTGTTGTAGGAACAGGAACATTTTGACTATACATATTCATAGGCACCGGAACATAGACAGGTACAGGAATAGGCACTGGGACATACTCTTTTTTCCAATCATCTTCTATTAAAAGAAAAAAGAAAAAGGCAAACACTGCCAGGTACTTAAATATATTTTACACCTGCAGGTTAGGGAAAAAAAAATATTTGCCATATGTTCCAAGACAATAACAGTTTAAAAAAAGCCTGTAACAAAAGAGCGGTTCAAGAGTTACCTGTCTGACAAGACTTGGTCTGCATATGAGGTTTACAGTATGTGGCTTTTGTCATTGTCAAAGGTTTGCAAAGAACTGCCTTGTTCTTCATTTCTCTGTTAGGTGTTGGAGAAGGTGGTGGTGCTGAGCCCTACAGGCAAGCAAATACAAGAAAACATATTGAAGTCAACATAGTGCAACAACACAAAGTTCTTTGATGTAATGTATCAGTTGATACTTTCCATGCACAAGATACTGAAGAGAAAGCTCAAGCACACAACGGCACTATTATTCTTTAACTATGTGCTATTCTGCATTTCTAAAAATGAGCTGCCACTGAAATGAATGTAACATAGTAGTGTTTTGCTCATTCTGGGCTAACACTGCAATCAACAACTTTTTTTTTTTTTTCTTTCTTGTATACATGGAAGTAAAATTTAAGCTATTTTATAACTGTAAAATAATTTTAGCTGTTAAAAAGAATGCAAAATAAATAGCAAAACTGTTTTTGGCTCAAGGTCTGATCTCCCTGAAGTATGTTATAATCCAAAAATCACTTTAAAAAAATGAGCATTTCTAGATAAAACATTGTCTCTAAACAACTTTAATACTTAATAACATATTAAGTATTAAAAGTATACTTTAATATACTTATTAAGTATAATAATACTTAATACTTTAATAGTATAAACTTTGAGCTCCCCCTGCTGGCTCTACAATAGTGTCAACAAATACTTGCAAATACCACAATGCTCAAAACTGCATTCTTACAGTCAACAGGTAAAAAAAAAATCTTGCTCCAAACATAATTTTTTTGTCCCATGGCACCTGTTTTAAAACCTGAATTAAGAAACAGAGACTGTCGCTTTTACTTGGTCATATGTTGTAAGACTAGCCCTACGAGTCCTTTTAAATTTGGAAAGAACGTAAAATCATAACAGAAGACTAACAGGCAGAACACCTTCTAAAGCATAAAAAAATAATTGTATCACATTTATCTATTATTATAGCTTTTATATGATCTTTTAAAAAGTTATAGACCATATTAATATCTTTGGAAGCTATTAAACATAACATACCAGACGTTTTTAATGTGATGGTTTAGCTTGCTGGTATCTCCAGTTACCCAAGTTCCAGTTAATTATTCCAATTATTACTGCCCAGGTATCCAGTTATTTTCTGTGTTTTTATTAATGTGTTTTAAAATGCCATCAAAGTACTTTCATTTAAAACTAAGAATTGTCTTACAGAACCAGATCTTGGGACAATGCAAAACCAAGTTTCAAACCAAATACACTAAGTTCAATGAAAAAAATATTATTAACAATGGTATTTACGACTAGTTGACAAAAAATGATAAACTCAAAGTGAAGGCTACTTCACTCATGTTCCGCTCATGATGTCCACCCTCACAGACAGCAATCATGCAAAAGGAGGTGCTTCCATACTCTGCCATTTGTAGCAAAGTCAGTCAAGCCTTGTGTACCAGTTATTCTACTCTTAGAATTTAAGAACCAATGCCTTGTTTTCAGCCCTTCAAAGCTGAAATATGACCTTAATATTCTAACTGATCAAGGAAATTCTCTTCCCTTTCTATACTCAATAATACACCTAATCAGTCTAAACACAAAAAAAATAGACATACTTATAGAGTAACTACACTTTCATGCAGCACAGATGTAAAATAAAAGGCTTCAATGTCAGGAGACATTGAAAAGATAAAATACAAACGTTTAGAAGTTAATTTCAACTACTGATGTGACAAAAATTTAAAAATACCCACGAATTTAGATTGGTGTCATTCAAAGATACTAGTTTGTGGTATTTTTAACAGTACCATCAACAGGATCTCACATTTCAAATGCTTCCAATTAGGTTATATGTATGTTAAAAATATGTACTTACTGTTATTTTTGTTCGAGGAGTTTGACAGCCCTGATCTAAAAAATGCAAGAAAACATTTTTAGATTTTTTCCCCCTTTTTCATGATCATAACAGATTTCAGTAAGCAACTCAGACAACATATATCATCAGGGTAATGTCAAATTAACAGCACTGCTTAGCGCTGGTACCACAGTCGAGAACTGCGCTCAACACTGCTCATCACAAACGCCTCACTACACTGGCATCAAACCTTACACAAAACCAAAAGCCAAATCAATGCTGCAGCCAGATGTGACTAAAACCTCATTCATAAAAGTATGTATTGAAAAGTTCAAATATGAAAACAGCCACACAACGAAACTGTGTTGATAATAGTTACATTAATTGAAAAGGTGATTCATTTGTGTGCTGATGTGCAATTTAGATCACTATAAACCATGTGAACACACATTCTGCCTCCATGAGAAAACATATAATGTACCTCTTGCCAACAGGAAAAAAAAAAAGCAATGCATTGCTCAGTCTAGATAACTTCTCATTTTCTTTGAGTTTCCGTTTCATTTGTTGCCTTTTAATTCAATTTCTTCATTTCCTTTTAATTCTGAGTGCATTTATCTGGTCTCTTTGACCAAAACATGTTTTGAAAAGAAATGCTTCCACAGAGCAAGTAACAAAACACTGAAGCACAATGAAAAAGGAATCCACTTTCTATCCCCATGAAGGTAAAACACTAAAATTATGCTTAACCTAAAAAGATCTAGTTTTTGAAAAAAAAGTGATTACAAAAGCGTTTGATTAGCTGAAAACGTTTCAGCTCTCAAAAGAGCATTAAAATACAGAGTTAAGATACAAAAATATCTAGCAACTCAATAAATTATGCATCTGGTGATAAAATAAAAAAGGGCAGTTTCTAACAAGCAAGTTTATTACAACAAATAAATAATTCAAGCAGCTTTGAATTTTTCACTTAAAAGAAGCATTTTGTTCACCATTTAGCAAGGGTAAGGCAGCACGTACCATATTGTAAGTTCTCAGGTCCTTTTTGGGTTGCCAGATTTGGTTCATTTTGTTGACAGTAGAAACGGAGCAAACAGTGCTGATCACAGAAGTGTTTCATTTCTCCACGCCACTGCACCTTCTCTTTGAGATTTCCTTGAGACTTACAACAGTCACATCGTGCAGCCTTAATGCAAAGAAAGATTGTGACATTTTAAATAAGCCTTGGAAAAAAAAAAAATACTTTTACATTTTAAAAGGTTACATTTTTGAAAGTACTGAAAAATCGTTACTGCTGCACAGTTAAGTCTCACTCATGTAGGCTCTATATTTATACGACCCTCTAACCCACATTTATACACATATTAGTCAGTTTACTTTCAACTGTTTGCTGAGGGTTAACACCCAGAATTAATATAATTAACATGCTGCGCTTCAGTTAAACACTAAGTCCTTTAAAATTGCTCATTTTTGCACATTCAGGAAAAAAAAAAAAATCATTAATTCCACTAAAACCTTCTGCAAACAAGAGCAAAAGTGACACTCCTGAATGACTTGCCTGAACTCAGGACAAGTAGGATATTCCCCCCCCAGGTTTGGTGTGTTATTTTTTTCTTTTTCCTTCTGTTTGTGACTTAAAGAAAACAAAATCACTTCTCTAGGTGTCAGATCAAGGCCCTTCGGTGTAAATAACTTTTCTATTTTCATTATTTTGGTAGTTTGACAACAATTTTATATTCCAGTTATTAATTAGATCCTTCAAATTTCTTCTTTCACCATAATTTAAAAGCAGCAGAACCAGCTCTCAACCTAAAGAGGACTCCAGTTAGCACACAATTTGAAAAATCAAGGCTTTGTTATTCACCAGACTACAAGATAACTTCATGAGGCATCACTAATAAAGACATTTTTCTACTAAATTGGTTCCACAGAATTTAATCAGCCATGCTATAAAATATCATCTGAAGAGTACTAGTCCCAGTTTCAGATCTTCAGTAAGTGAAGAACTGGTTGCACTGTTGTTCCCCTTGGTATTTGCTTGCAATCTCCATCCTAAAGTGGCCTTTAAAAATAAGCCCCCCCACTCCCCCTCCCCCCCAAAAAACACACTTTATGGATGCTTAGGAATCCCAAATAATCTAATAGTATAGCCAGAGGAGGAGGAGGGAAATTATGATAGTATGCAACATAGAACATTAATATGCAAAACCATACACAACACTGCAGTTATTCACAAGGCTCTGATGGCTGAAAAAAATGGTCCAACTGTAGTTCTTAGAATTCCAAAAAAAAAAAAAGTATCAAAAGGCCAATTAGTTCAAATTTAAAAGGTAATTAGATGTTAAGTCCCTTCACTGTACTTGACCAGTCCAGCACCGTTCTCTGGCAGTGCAGGAAATTCAGCTTTTAGCTGTAATTTTTCAATATTCAGAATGATATATTGAGAGAGTTGATTCTAACAATATAACCAGCTTTAAGTATATATATGTATGCACGTATTTCCTTTAATAAACATGTTTCAACCTGCCTGGGAGCAATTAAAGCAAATAAAGCAATTAAAGGTGCCATGGAAAGGGCAGGTACTTCTCCCCTTCCATGGTGCAGGTGCCAGCAGTAGCACTCATGCACCTGCCTGGTATACAAGGGCAGGGGCCTTGCAGAACCACATTATCCCCCTATCCCTTACTTTTGGTTACATTTGTCACTTTGACTTTCTGCTGATGCTGGTCCACAATTCATTTTGCAACATACATGTTCTCAGAGGGACAAAAGAGCAAGTAAATTGTATTCTTGGAAGTGAGTAGGGAAGCAGACGAAGCATGGAGTGTTGTCAAAATAGCCTGGGTGTTATCAGTTTAGGGAAACTGTGAATTCACAACTTCAGTGCAAATGCATCTTTACAGAACCACCAAAAGGCTGAAATACCAATAGGAAAAAATAAAATAAAATTGTGTAATTCATTCTAATTTTAAATCTCAAGCCCCTCTAACAATGATCATTAAGAATGACAGCTGACCCCTGTACAGAAAAGCCCACCTATTCTGACCTACTGCACACAGCTTCACTACCAAACTGCCATTTTCTTCTCAGTTTTCTCTGTCCTTCAAAGCAAGAAGGTGCTAAATCTTGTAAAATACAGAAGTACAGTCTTCCTGCTACTAATTGCTTTCTCCCTCTATTTTCTGCTCTTTCATTTAAGCTTTTGAATAAGTGAATTAATGTCTCCTCTGGACTGCTACTATGGTATTTAGCTGGGGAAAAAAAAAAAAAAAAAGTTTCCTTAGGCATGGTAAACCACCACTTCTTCGCAAACCCAATATTCCTCTGTATGGATGCCTCAGTTCTCATTTCTGCATTTACTACATTAATTCTAAATATTTCCATAACCATAGCTGCAGTCAATTCTATAAACCTTCCCATGCACTGAAGCTTCCTGTGACCTGCTTACTCTCCCACTTCCCTGACCATAAAATTAGTGAAAGGAAAAACCAGAAATCATGATTTTCTGCTTTTTCCTGCCTTCCCATTTGTTTTCATTTAAGATCATGGAACTACTCATTACTGAATCTCCAAAATCCTTGCCTTTGAGTCTGTTCTAACACTGTATGTCTAAAAGATCCACCTATACCCTCTGTGCTCCATTTTCACCTAACTCCTTTTCCCCTCATGACTGCTTTTTGGTCTAATCCCTTCCCCAGGTCTGACTTCAACATGCTCAAATCACTAGTGTCCAACTAAAACCGAATTAATCAATTCTGTTTGCCCCCAGAGTTGGTTTAAAGTATAAGTTTTCACATGTGGGGCTTTTTATTTACTTTTTTAATCCTCCATTGACCCGTTTCAAATGTTCTCCAAAGATCTGGGCGATGTTGATTTAGCCTTATCTTAGCTGTCTATTCCAAGCTACTTTGGTTCCATCTGCAAAAGTAGAAAGCAAGAGATATTTCCAGAGAGTGCCTGATTATACAAGAAAGGGTAACTACTTGAAATTGAGATGCCTAACTATACAATGGCTAAATTTGGACAAGAGAAATTTCACAAAGATGTCTTGGCTGCCTTTACCATCTAGATTAATGTTGGCTCCATCATTTCAAATTTTACCATGGCTGAAAATCATTGTTACCTGCAGCTGACTAGGTACAGTAATTTTGCTTATACCTCAGACTGCAGCTCCTTACCTCCAACTTAGTTTTGTCTGTAGACATCTGACCTCCACTGAATACACAATTATTACCACACATGTTCAATCCAATCGCTATTCCACTGCAGACTGGAATGACCTATATTTGCACTTGAGCTGTGGTATTTTCGGCAATGTTTCACAATGTATATTTTAAGAAACCAATTTCTGTGCTGTTCTCAAAACTGTATAATCTTTGTCAAGATACTTTCAATTCTCTGGTATGAGAAACATCAAATGATTGAAACTGTCATCAAACAGGCTACTAAAATATTTATATTGAAATCTGAAAAATGACAAATTATGATCCAAACCACAGCATGCAATTAAAGTTTACAGGAGGAGCTCTAATAACATGGGGAACTAGCCTCAAGAAACCAAATTTTCTGCTTATCGTCTTAGAAGTACATTGGACACCATACTACAAAAACGTCCTCAGAACTTAGCATCAACTAATTTCAGCTGTCATTCACCAGATAATGATGACTGAACTATTCTTTTACATTTCAATCCCTTCCATTAGGTTTGAGGAATACTTCTAGATAAGCCTGATGTGCTTCTACCACTGCTATCTTTTTCTAGCTTTATGTGAAGAGAACTTTTGCATTCAGGGAAACCCTCCCATAAATACTTAATTATTTTTTAAATGTTAAGATGTTTTCCAGATAAAACTATATGAGAAAAATGTGTCCATAAAATAAAGTAGACAAAGAAAATGGAGACAAACACTTGTTTAATGAGCACAATGCTGACGTTAAAACATTACTAGGTTATTACTACTTCTTTGTCTTTATGTATACATTGATTGAAACTCCAAAATAACACTGGGCATTACATAAATGAGACAAAGCTCATACATATGTATCTATTATTTCAAGAAGCTAACAGACAAAACAGGAAATGAAGTACAAATTGAGGGAGGGGCCCATATCTATTCTGTCTTTCTATATTTTGATCATTACCTACTTATGATTAGGTAAGAATGTTCACTAACAAGATGCTACCAAACCTAAGATACCTGGAATGACTTTTATAAAAGAGGGAGAAGTTACCAGCAAGAATGTAAAGGAAAAAAAAAAAAAAGTCCATTTTAGCAAAATACACATACCCCAAACCTAACCCAGTACTTGTCTTCTCTGTGTAATAAATCCCAAACTTCAATAACCAGAACTTTTAAAAAATGCCAGCTTCTTTAACCTGAGCTTTAGGCAAAGGCTTTAAGAAGTATTTGGAAAAAAATGACAATCAGCAATTCAACATCATGTAACACTAGTTCCACTAGTGAGCACAAGATTCAGAAAGTAAAAATATCTAACAGTTCACTGTCATCAAAAGTATCAAAAGTCACTAGTTGCCAGTAAGTCCGCTTGAATTACTTTTTCATGGCATCATATCTTATTTTCCTGTACCACAGTACCAACACCATTTCTTAAGCAGACATAATGGGCTAATTCAGTTATTGCTTTATCCCACGGATCAGGAGGATAAACTCAAGTCAGAGTTTTCAAGTGTTTCCCAAATCTGAATCACAGTACAAACTTCCATAGAATTTTATTATATGACACTAATTTGGTACACTCATCCCCACACTATTATTTGCTGAATCACCAAGAGGTTTCCTAAAGTACACCAAAGCTTTATTGAATTCTCTATTAGGAGGCATTTTTTAATAAGGGATAAACTTCATCCCATACCTCAAGTTTTAAGGTATATTGATATAATATTATTGTATGAAATAACATTTTAAGTCTAAGAACTTTGCAGCCAAGCTTCATCACCCTATTATCACAAGAGACATAAGAAACTGATACTGATCTTCAGTAGTTTTCTTTCAGAAAATTCTAAAAGTACCCTATGTATATTATTCAAAACAAAGACTTTACAATGTTGGGCTCTAACACTTCTGTAACCTGCCATTCCAAAATATCAGATATGTCTTCAGATTCAGGTCTTTTATGGTAGGTAGATCATCTTGAATTACAGGACTTTTATCTAGCCCGCTAACATTTCAAGCTTTTTATTGCCTTCCAGGCTCTGAACAGAGTTTTGGTAAGGTGATGAACTTTGTATTGTCTTTTTTGCAATTGCATCCACAAGTATAGTGCTTGTTTTGATATTATCAGTGTAGCTTTCCAGGATGTTCACAGAGACCAAATATTTTATCCATGGTACTAATTGCAGGTTAAACCCAGTCCAATTTCACCTTTACTTCTTTCAAAAAAAATGAAAACAACAAAAAAAAAACTCTTAACGTGAACTCTTTGCTGGTTGTGCTTCACAAGGTAGTTAAGCTTCCAGAGATTTAGAAACAGATGCCATCACATTTGTTTTAAACTTTTATTAGAAATCCATTTGGTCTTGCTTTTCCCTTTGGCATCCTTTCCATTGGGAAATAATCAACAGTGAAAGCCTCTGCAGTTCAAACTGTGGGAGAAGGGAAAAGGCAAAAAAGGAGGCAAAAGCAGGAACAGGATAAACTCTGCCTAACTAGTTTATCATCACTAAACTTAAGGTATCATTCAGCTGCTAACTAACAGTGTTTTCAACATTCTGAATACATATGTAAGTAATTTTGACAAGAAAAATAAAGTATCGAGGGGGGGGAAATTGGAATTGTAAAGTAACAAATACATAGTAGGTGTTTTTTTTTTTTTTTCTGTAACTCAAGACTGCTTTGCCAAATGAATTAATAAATCAGATCATAGAAATGCTGCTCTATGTTCTAAGAAAATTTGAATGATGAAATTAATATGTTTGCTTTTTGTGTAGCAAATGCTTTCCTGAAGTAAGCCATATTTGCTGCACAGTCCTTGAGATATCCTCACATGTGCATTTTTGTTTTGTTAAACTCTGGAGCTCTTGTCAAAAATTCTGAGTTACTTGCCTTGTAGTACCAGTCCTGAAATTTTTTACAGCACTCTTCACTGCAGAAATCTCTCACTACACCATCAAGTTCCTTAGTTGCTCCCTTTTTGCACAGCTGCGAGCAGTAATTACAAGTAACACATCTCAGTCCTAACCGTCTTGCAAAGTCTTGTTTATATAGCAGCTTGCAGCCTGGAAACAGATTTTAAATATTAGGAACAAAGTAATTTTTACAGAGAGATATCACAATTAAGAGTTAAATATCGAAAACTAAATGAATACAACAACAGCTAACAATCGGGGCTTCAGACAAATTCAGGTTGCATAATACACTATATTTCAAGACATTTTTACCTGAATACCTTTCCTTCATAACCCTATGGTTTATGTGGTGTCTGCATCTCTCTCAAAACACTATGCTTAAATCTGTACTTATCGAATCCCTGAATAAACAGACAAAAAAAATGCATGATTTGTTTTTCATATAGACCCCTGCAGAAGCACTGACTTGGAATTGCATATTCTCAGAATGCTAGATATCCAGATAATGACAAGCAAAAATTGTAAGCCAGGCAGCACTGTTCCCTAAAACAATAGCTATCTTCAAGGATCAAACTACTTCTATTACTACTTTCATTCATTCACGTACAACAAACCACTTAGACAACTCTTTCATTTTTAAGAACACTAATAGGTATAAGACCGAAGAATTGAAGAGTTACCTTAAAAAAAAAAAAAAAAAAAACTACAAAGTAAGCAATGAAGCGAGCAGTTCTGAGAATGCAATGATAGGAGCTTACATGACAGATTTGTGTAAGATCTCTATCTTAGATCTGTATCCTATTTTTTTCCATTCACATAAGGTGGGTTATTTTTTAATTTGTATTCGCTATGCAGTCATAACACCAAGGTCACCATAATGAGAGCTATATTCTTCAATAATGTGATCTTCCCTCAAGCAAATTAGAGAAGATATTCTAAAGCATTAAATGCATTAAAAGATGAATACTCTAGCTATTAACATAGGCTATTTTGAGAATATAATGTATTTAAACTGTCTCAAATCCAGTGTCTATTCAAGCTGATGCCTAAATCATATTCCATGCACCTTTATAATTGTGCTAATTTTACAGAAAAGAACAGTATGAGAAGATGAAGCAACTGTCCATATAAAACACTGAACGGACAAGATAACAACTACACAGACCATTAATCTAAGATACAGCAGCTGTTTTTACGATTTCCCAAATACCATAGTAGCACCAAGACTAGAACTCAAGTCTTCCTAGTACTTGCCCTGCTTGGGCATATTGCCTAGCACATGCAGACTTCTGTACTTCTGGTAAGTTAGGAAACTCAGTATGCTATATATACTTCCTCTGGAATACACAATATAGAAATAACATAATTGTAATAGACCCAGCAATTTCAATTAACTGTCTTGTGCTGTTGTCTATTAGGGATGAATTTGGTATTCTGAATTTCAGTTAAACAGACTCTAATTTTAAAACTACTAAAAGCACATAAATACAAGTAGAAGATGCAGCAGACAGCATCTTCCAAAAACAAAAGGTTATTAAGAGATTTTAACTTGCAACTTTACAAGTTCTGCTAAGAAAATACATTTCCTAACAAAGTCAAAACAATACAATTACAGGACATCATACAATTAAAATACACTGTAGGTAATAATTGCTTTCAACAGTTTTCGTTTTTTTAGTCGTATCTCTGATTCTTTAACAACAGAATAAAAAAAATTACTAACACAAAGCACAGAGCGCAAAAGGTAAGGGCCAAATGAAGCAAACGTCCTTAGACTGCAACTAATTTGGATGCAAAATACATTGCTCTGAAGGAAATAACAATCCTGAAGGTACCAGTGCGTGCAAGCGTCAAAGTACTGGTTAAAGCACTGAAAATTTATTGCCAGTATTTTTTCTGATGGTCATATTTCTCATTATTGTATGTGGCATTGGATTCTTTTGACTTCTTCACAGTTCCAGAGACAGGTCAGCACCACAACATATCTTCCTCTTGAGCTGTGCCTTAGAAGAGCCATTCACTGCTGTGTCCATCTTTTAAGACCAAAGCTAGTAAAAGTAGTCTATCACCAATCAGGTAGGCTAACTGGCTAAATAGCCTACAAAATGAACGGTCAACATTTTTCTTGGCTGCTAAAAGATAGAGAGTAAAATTGAAGAAGATACTGCTGTTACATAAAAAAAAAAAAAAAAACCAAAAAAAAAAAAAAAAAAGATATTTTCCATTTTACAGTTAAACGTCTCCCACATCTCTGTGAATCACAGAAAATAATGAGCAGTGAAAAATGAGCAGGGAGAGAAAAAGTCCAAAATTCAGAATCCAGAATCCAGCCCATGAGAGTAAGTGCCTGAAAAGCATATTTGTTTGTATTTTATAAATCACTGACTGCAGAACTTCTGCTGAAGGATGCCTCTACAGAGGATTGAGAATCCATCTTCATAAAACTTCAGATGTTGATAGAAGACTGTTATATCCCTGAAGACTTTTATAATGGAAATACAGGCATCATGAGAAAAAATCTTCAGTAATAGACGTCTGATGCTTTTTGATGCCTTTTCTTTTTTTAATGTCTTTGTAATATGTAACATAATCCACTTGATCAGGGAACCTTTGGTTGCTTCAAGATCTTGTTTCAGACAAGGGGAAACTGAATGCCTTTTTATAGGGCTATAAATACTTTTTACAGGATATATTTTAATTAGGTCCTTGGTACTGTGTACATACCTAAGATGTAACTTTATGGTAATAAGTTATGGTTTTGATTGGAATGGTAAGACGTTCTTTAAAACACAGACAAAGGTGTTCGCCTTTGGCAAACATACAGAGTTCATTCAAATAACTTGGTCTTCATAGTATACAATGCAAATCCCAAATCAACAAAGCAGTAGCTCCCTTGCTAGCTTAGTGGATGTGACCAAGAAGTGGGATCTACCTGACAGAACACTGTAGGTGAGTAATACAAAAAGCACTAGTTCTCTGATCATTGCAATATCAGCACTAGAAACCTAAGGGCTTGGCCAACATATCTGCCCTACGAACTTGGGCTTCATGAATAAGCATTGCCTGAGACCAACAGCTGTTAGCCCCATAATTTTGAATGAAGATACACAAGTAATTCCTAAACTCTTCAGAATTTTTGCTTTTACAACATATATACCAGCTAAAGTGTGACCAGATAGAAGCCTCTACTGCTTTAAATGATTCTAAGAGATGAGCCGCTAGTCATTCTAAAGAAAATTGTACATGTAGATCGTTTGGCTCCAGCTATACAGGTAACTGAACTTTAGTGAGGTTTTAACACAGGACCACCCTGTGAGTCCATTACCTCAAAGAGGTCACTAAGAAGCATTTTAAGATGAGATCTCTCCAATGCAAAATTTGAACCAGGAAAAAAGTAAGTTGCTAATATCTGCTAAATCAATCTCACACATCCTCAACTAGGCTATTGAAATTCTGTCTTCCAAACAAAATCCATTCCAAAACTCATCCCTTTTAGCAAGCCTAGACCTTCCCACATCAACTAGAGAGAGAATAAGCCTCTGAACATATGCAACACAGACTTACTGACAGGATGACACAGAATCAGTTCCTCCAAACCTTCACTTCAAAGAAGCTAAAGGTCAAGAGAGTTTCCTTTCTTTCAGCAGTCTCTAGAACTGCCAGATCCAGCCCTACAGAGCTATCTGTGACAGAAAACATGTTTCACTTAATGTCTGTAAACTAATGCAAACAAGCTACCAAGAACCTGGTCCTATTCTACCAGCAGCGCCTGCATGAATTACTGCAAGTTCAGTACATTCGTACATGCAAAAAGCCATGAAAAAGAAACGCTGAACTAGAAACACTTCCTGGGTCATTACCAGACTCTTGTTATCACAGAGAATAACATCTTTTATACAACACAATTATTCCATCCTACAAGCAATTTGTTTTTTTTGTTGTTGTTGTTTTTTTTTTTTTTTTTTTTTTTTTTTTT
>CM021765.1:186913660-186994530 GCA_011076525.1 Nettapus auritus
TTTTTTTTTTTTTTTTTTTTTTTTTTTTTTTTTTTATTGCTGAAAAGCTGTATTTATTAGACTATCTTTCTCCTTCTTCAAGCTACATACCCAGACTCACTGTTCTCTCATCCTGTAATAACTTCAGTTGTTACAGTTATCTGTAACAACTTCATTTACAGAAGAATAGCAACAGGCCTGTAATATCACAAACCTGTAGTATCAATAGGTCTGCAACATCACAAGCTAGGTCTTGATGAATTCTGGAATTATGTTCCAATCCACATAATTCTGCTGTTGTCTTCTGTTCTATCTCTCTGTATTGATACAAATCTAATAGCCACCTCTTCTCCTACCATTCTCTCTGTCTCTGGCTTCACAATAAACATCACTATCCTTATGAAAACAGATGCAAAGTATCCAATATTTGGTCCTGGTTGGATTACCTTTAAAGTAGATTCCATTTTCTCTGTGTAATAGGGAGGCTGTGTATCCCTTCTTCCTTCCTTGTCTTCTGCTGAGGAATCTTTTATTACTTTACTACGCCTATTCAACTCACCTTCTTACACATACTAAGTTTATCCTAATAAAAATTTCAGATCTCTAGGTACTAGCTCTTTGCCTTCTCTCCTCTTACCTACCCCCAATACGGTTACCCAGTTTCTTCTTGTTCTTATTCTCCAGTTGATTACTCTCTCGGGTTAATAAGAAGCATCTTTATAAGCTTTCTTCCTCTTGTGATCGTAATTTCAGCACCTTAAGTTGTCATCACCCCTTATCTGCAATAGCCAATGTGGTCTTGGCATAAAGAACTGGTTCAAACCTCTTCAAAGACATAAAAGAGGAATTAACACTGAAGAAAGCAAATTTAATGAGGACTGCTGTAGTCAACCAATGGATAGTGTTTCACGTTTCACTTCTATATTCTTTGACATTTTAGAAACTAACTCTACATGATCTAAAAATTTCAGATTCAGCACAACCTGTACTCAAAAATCAAATGACTGTAACAGTATCAATGTTCTCCCTCTATAGAGGGATAGAAGATTATAGAAGCATAAAGGTTGGAAAAGACATCCAAGATCACCTGGTCCAACCACCCCTTGTAGTGGGTTTACATGGCAAGGTTTTGGTAGCAGGGGTGCATAGGGGTGGCTTCTGTGAGAAGAATCTAGAAGAATGTTAGCTAAGGGCCCTGCTGCTGGCCAGAGCCGAGCCAGTAAGCGATGTTGCTTGCACCTCTGTGAGAGCATATTTAAAAAGGGGGAAAAAAAACTGCTGCTATACAGCAGCTGGGAGAGTGAGAGGAGTGAGAAACAGCCTTGCAGGTGCCAAGGTCAGTACAGAAGGAGGGGGAGAGGTGCTCCAAGTGCTGGAGCAGAAGTTCCCCTGCAACCCATGGAGAGGTCCCTGGTGGAGCAGGCTGTCCCCCTGCAGCCCATGGGTCCCCCATGGAGCAGATCTCCACGCCGCAGCCCGTGGAGGAGCCCCCAGTGAAGCAGGTGGATGTGGCCTGGAGGAGGCTGCGGCCCATGGAGAGCCCCCACAGGAGCTGCAGCCCGTGGAGAGGAGCCCACGCAGGAGCAGGGGGTCTGGGGGGAGCTGCCGCCCATGGGGGACCTGTGCTGGAGCAGTTTGCTCCTGGGGGATGGACCCCATGGTACGGAGCCATGTGGGAGCAGTTCCTGAAGAGCTACTGCCTGTGGGCAGCCCCCACAGGATGGCATCCTGTGGGAGGGACCCCGCGTGGAGCCAGGGCAGAGAGTGACTGTGAAGGAGTGGTGGAGATGAAGCGCTATAGACTGACCGCAGACCCCATTCCCCTCCACCACTTGGCGGGAGTGGGTGGAAGAGGGTGGATGGGGGGAAGGCGTTTTTGATTACTTTCCTTTTTCTCTTCTCTAGCTTGTTAGTAATAGGCAATAAATCTTACTATCTCCCTACTCTGACTCTGTTTTTCCCATTATGATAATCGTTGAGTGATCTCCTTGTCCTTATCTCAACCCCTGAGCCCTTTGTGCTGTATTTTCTCCCCCTTTCCCTTTGATGAGGAGCGAGAGAGCAGCTGTGGTGGAATTTGGCTGCCCACCCAAGTAAAACCACCACAACCCCCTACCACCACCATCACCCTAAACCACGTCCAAGATAACCATAATAATCTCCTCCTCAACATATCTCTAGCATCCAACATTTTTTACTATAAGAATGCTGTCAGAACAATCAAAATCCGCAGCAATCTGTTAAAATTGTGAAGTCATTCCAGAAGATCTGCATACAGCCAAGCACTAATTGGAAACTACATCTACACGACCAGACTCTCCCACTTGTGGCATACCACAAGAAATGAGCCTTCAGCTTTTCTGCATGCATTTGTCTAGAATGTGCAGGTCTGCTTTCCTTCAGCACAGCCAAGAGCCTTTACCTGCTGCTTCTGCAGTGAGAGCGCCTGTTAAATATTTCATAAGAGACTTCTCTAATTTGAATATACTGTCTTTCCTATCTTAACTCTTTTTTTATTATTATCACTTCAATCAGCTGAACAGTATCTTTGAGCTTTTACAGTAAGAAAATCTGTTTGTAATAGTTGTCTGCAAATTAAAGATATACCAGATGACTAAATAAGACAACATGGCCTCAACAACCTCACTGTGCTCTCACAGAGCTCTTTAACAAAAGCTGCCATGACTCAATTTGATGTTAGGGATGTTCCATTACAACTTATGTCCATAACTGTCAAAGCACATTGTATTCTTTCAGGGTAACTCAGGCACTTCAAAATCCCTCTGAAGATGGCTTTCACTTTTCTATTAATCTGATCTGTTGGAAAGAAACACCTTCCCTCATTAACAACATGATTTGTACAATTGCGAAAGGGGATTTTTGTGCATCATACGCTTTACAGCATTTTAGACGTTAAGCTTTTCATTTGTTCCTTTTTGCCATGATATTCCAATTCATCACTGAAGAAATCCTCAAAAGCAAGCCACAAGGAAACCAATATCCAATATTTCAGGTTAGAAGTTATCTTAGCGGGGTACATTGTACATTGCCAAAGGAAGCAGCCAAAAGCAAACTAACGTGGCTGGCTAAAGATGAAAAGGCACCACATTGAGCACAAGTTATTTTGGTATGGTAGGACACTGTCAGAGCTGCAGAGAGAGAGATAACAGCTCTGTGAAGCACAAACCTGAGAGCTTGCAAAATAAAGTTTTTATTATACAAAGCAGTTAACTGTGATATAAAATTTTACATAGGCTAAATAAATATCACTTTCTTTTTGTCACTACAATCCATACTACTCACCAGTGCTTGATAACTTTATGAGGTCCTATTGCAAAATAGCATGCAATTAGGAAGTAACAGCTGTCATAAAGTTTTGTCATAAAAACGTGTGCTTTACTACCACTTTAAGTATTTTCTATACATAAGCCCAAATTCTGTACATTGTACTTTTTAAGAGGTGTATCTATATCTCTAAAAATAGATAGCTGATAACGTAAACTATTAAAAAATCCTTTTAAATAGTTTCTGTATATTTGAGAACGAAAGCAAACATCAGCAACGAAAGGGGCACAAACAGGCTTGACCCACCTAGGGTATGATGTTCTGCTGTGCAAGAGCATCATACCAAGTGCTCCTCAGTGCAGCTCCCCACCTACTGGGGAAGCCCAGCAACTCTAAGCAAGTCTCAGTGATGTTTCACATCACTTAACGTTTTGGAAATCAGATTGTTAATGTTTCCAGCAATAACAGGAATCTCTTATTTCAGGTTAATTTCTAAATTGGTTGTGAAACATTCAACTGTAAGCACTTGTAAGTAGTTTAAAACACTTGTGTTTAGGCTGTTGCCAGTATCTGCAATGTTTTCTTATAAATCTAAAAATCAGCTAAGCATTTAACAGTATACTTTATCTAACAATCTACTGTCCAGAAATGATTGAAAAGATGTCAATCTAAAATACGCAATGCTGTAACTAAATACTTATCTTTCCTAGACATACTAAGATCAGAACTCAAATTTCCTAAATTATTTTTCTACTTGTCAGCTCTATAATATTTCAAAAGGGGTTAGATTCTACTTAGATGAAATACGAGAACTGTTTAATTTCCAGAATCTTGTACTTAGAGCCACATTTCTAGAAATATGTAAGCATCCTGTCAAGATTATAATATAGTTGCTGCTTTCATAGTTGGACTTTTTGTATTACACATTTGAAAGGAACTTCCAAGTTACTTCCAAGTATCAGATAACTGAGTTACTCCATAGCTTACTGACCTTCTTCCAAGAAGCAGACTACTGCATATGAATCAACGTTACTAAAATTCACATTACAAAATTATTACAATGCCTGTATTATTTAAATTATAGCACTTACTTCTATTGGAAAAGATTCATTGTATGCCAAATGAAGAAAAAAAGTTATGGAGATATTATTCTAAAACAGTTCCATTGCTGGATTCCCAAAGGCTGACTACTTTTGTACATGAGACGTGAAAAATCCCGAACTCAAGATCTCAGGAATAACAGCTTGCACAGCCTATCCACAGTTGTCACTCATGTGACTACATATATATAAAATTTTACAAGCAACTCTGATTATCTTGTTTTAGCATACATGACATACATTTTATTTAATTTAGATATTGGTATTTTGGTATGCCTCCCTAGTCATAAAATGCCAGCACAGTTTAATTTCCTAAGTCTCAGCACGAGGGAGACAGATTAACTAGTCAGTTCAGGTTGTTCATCCTCCAAATAGCATCTGAGTTTTGTACAAAACCAGAAAAAGCATACTGTATCCCATGAAATAATTAATAGCCACCTTTAGCATGAATCATTTCTAATTACACATTATTGCAACAGAAATTTCAGCTGTTCACTGCACATATTTTCAAATATCTCAATAGACATACTAAGAAACAGAGTTGGAATGAAACTGCACAGAAATGCTAATCCCAGAGACTTTAATGTGGGTGTCAGGGTTTGTCAATTTTATACGTGTATAAATTTAGAAGTGCATGCATGCATAAAAGAACAAAACCAAAACAACAAAAAAAGCTCAGGTCTGAAAAAGGTGAGCAGAGGAATGATGGCATCTTCATTACTCCAACTAGGTAGGCATAAGTAGTCAAGGGGTATTTGTGGTTGATCTTATATATGTTTTCCGTAAGTTTGCTTGAAGATGAACAAATCAGCATTCTTTCTGAAATTTCAACACCTGTTTAATTTCTGTTCATTTTTACTCACGAGCTTTCCTTTATAAACAGACACCTGGAATTTGCCAGTATTTTCCAAGAAGAGTTTTATTTCTTCCAAAAATGACAATCTATTTTGTAATGAGCACCTTAGGTAATTTTTCTCAAATCCTAATACATTGTCTCCTCGTGAAGAAAAACTACATCCTCACCAAAATGGTATGTGTTGGTGGAATTTCTTGCAGAACAGTTTGTAATATCAAAACCAGCATGACCTTCATATCAGATGAGTTTCTTTGCTGCATCTACTAGCTTTTCTACTTTACAAACAGTTGTGAACGTATTTCTGGAAATGGGCTAGGAAATCAAAGAAAAATTAGGGTTATTTGGGTGCCTGGAAAGTGGGGAAGAGGAATTTATCACCTCTGATGATGGAACTTCCTTTTTTTTTTTTTTTTTTTAAACCTTCACTCAGTCCACCTATAGATCTTGACCCCTTTCACCCATATCACATCCCCACTTTTAACTCCTGGATTCCAAAATTTCTGCAGTAATCTATAACAATCACTAGATCTCGTTAAAAAAACTGACCTAAGATGTCTCTACAGAGCTTCTGTGCAGATCAGCAAGTCATTCTGAGCAGGTGATACAGTCTGTTTTTTTCATATGCATCACAAAGCAGACCTAAGCTTCTGCTAGCAGACGTGTGCCATACTTATTCAAGCTACATCTTATTTAACGGTGCTTTTCACTACCTTCTCTCTGTTATTCAGTGGTTCAAATCATCACACCAAGACAATAAAATTCATTTTAACAGTAAAATTTGATGTATTCACCCTCACAAAGAACACCTCTACTCTCAAATTGGCATTCCAACACATGCAAACTCGGGACCCACACTAAGACTTTCAGTAATGGATATCCCCCATTCAGGAACTGTATTCATGCAGGAAACAATATTTTTCTTTCCTCAGATTTTCCAATAGCAAATACAAACCCTCTCACTCCAAGCCTTGTCATAAAGAAATGTCTCTACCAAAGCAGTAATATGATATAGTTTGTCTTATGAATCTTATTGATTTCATTGTGACAGCTGCCAGGGTTTGAAATGAGGAAGTCCAAAGTATCCACAATAATACCGGCATACACTGCAATCTCCAGTTTCAAAGAAGTTTGCTCTTGTATTTGAACAAATTCTGTGGAATTGTTTATTCACAGAAACAATATCTAGCTAGATGTTATTGAGTGTTGCACTATACTGTAAACTTCTGCACCTATTACTTTGCAGTCCAGAACACGAGAAAGTTATGATGGTGGAGAAATCTACACCACCGCACTCCATTCATCAGAAAAAAAGAAATTCCAAAGTCCAGAACTACAAAGGAATATTGTGGAAGAAAGGATGCATCCAGCCACACGCTCCACTCCTCTCCAAGCTAACAGAACCCTGCTTCAAGTAAATTGGTACATTTGCTGTTTAATCTGCTTGAAAGCATAGAGCCTTCAGCAAGGTTTATCAAATGATAGCAAAAGCATTATCATACAAACTAATAAAGAAAAAATACATATATATATATATATATATATTCAGTACATCCTCCAAATATAGGTCATCCAAATTTGTAGTTAAACTTCTAAGATTAGGATTAAATGTCAGTTATCAAAGGATAGCTCACCAGAAGTGGAAGACAATACCGTATTTTTCTGTTTCTGTTAAGATGTTCAATATTTTAATGCAACTTAAAAAAATACTATGCCACTATGCCTCTTTGTATAGCTTGTTTTTTGTTTGTTTGTTTTGACAATCGAATCATTGATCAGGAAAATTACAATGACTCTAATCAACATATATCAACAGGCATCACTGGAGCTATTCCTTGAATGACCTTCCTAAGCTAACATAGAAAGAATTTCCATTGTTATATTAAATTTTGGAAATACCAATCAAACAGTGTAGGAATAGACTTTGCTGCATAAATCTTTAAAAAATAAGAAAATGTGTAACAAATTTGTGCATACGCATACACATGTGTATGTAATTACACACACACATTGAAGAGAGATGTCCAGGTTGCTTCCTAACCTGAAGTAAGTGGTCAAAAACTCAACAGAAGACCAGAAAAGCAACTCTGATGGATTAACAAGCATATGCATTAATAATGAAGAAACTTGTCTTTCGTCTTTCAGCCTCAAATACAACAGAATGAATGGGTACCTTAAACTTTAACATGAATTATGAACACAGTATGTCAGCTGCAGTAAAACTACAATGACCAATACCTCAGAAAAAACGAACACATACATACCTTCACTACAAAATGGTCTTTTGATGCCAGAGAAATTCACTGTCTCATGCAGCGTTTTTTCCTCTTGACAGTATTCACAGTATGTAACTATGCAGTGCAGTTTCTTATAATCATCAGAACATGCTCTGCTGCAGAACTGATACACTTTGTTCTAAATGCAAAATTGCAAAGCATCATGAAGAGGGTTAACATTAAAATTTAAGATCTGGGAAGTGCAACTTTAAATAATAACTTGCCTTTAGGAGACAACTGTTACATGCCATGTAAATAGATGAGCAAGCACACAATTACTGTATGACTTCTGCTGCTAGAAACAAGGAACTCTTTCTCAGGTTCATAGCAAGTCCAACAAATAGTCAGCATTTCATAGGAAAATGCAAAATAGGAAAATATGCCAATCGAGTTATCCAGAAAAAATATATTGTAGTTACAGGTTTAAACTTTTGTAAACACTTTACCATTCTAAAAAAAGAAGAAAAAAAAAAAAGAAAAAAGAAAAAAGAAAAAAAAAAAAACAACTTACCTCCCATTCCAGTACTTCTGGCTTTGAACAAAAAGAACTTTTGCAATAATTGCATTTCAACTGAATATCAGTGGGAGAGACAAACTGACCGTTTGCTGAAGACTGCACACTGAGAGTCTGAAAAACAAAAATATATACATATACATCACAAAAAATAGTTATTTTTAAAATGTGGGGTTTTTTTTTGATTTAACCCACATTGTTTGAGAATCTAGGAGTTTATAAATAAAGTCAGCAGCATTTCTAGGCATAAGCACAGCAGGTTAGTCTTTTCCTTTGACATCTTAGATTCTCCAGTCTTGAATCTTCACCCTCTCTTTCACATTATTTCTTTTATCTTACCTTTCTAATGTCTGCCATTTGAGACTATGATGTATAAATGGAAAAAAAAAAAAATCTCCCAAAACTGAACACCTGTTAATCACAAAACATGTATTTTCAGAAAACTGTAATTCACAGCTTGCCTTACTTTGGTCACAGAATTTCAAACACAGACCTACAAAAATATTTTCAAATCCAAACCTGACCAAAGCAGATTAGCACCTTAACTAGTCATATCGGTTTAAAATATAAATACCTTCAGTGTATACCTAAAAGGCCTTCAATGATAATCTGAGTAAATGCAGGGTTTAAGATTAAGAAAAAACTAGCTAATAGCCCTAGCTGGCCTCAGTCATTGCGGCTGGAAGATGCAACCATTCAAAACAGCCAAGCCCTAAACAAAGGTTTTCAGATAGAGAAAAATAATAGAGAATTAAATTCTCATTCCTGCATGAAATCTATAATTGAATAATTCACTTAATGCATTTCTGCAACAATCAATAGAGAATTCAATTTTATAGCACTTGCAGTCTTCCAGTAGTATTTTTTATAAACTTCCAAGACAATCTTTTGCATATCCAACTACTGGCATGTTACCCATGCAATGTTCAAGACAAGGTTTGAATAAGTAATGATCATGGACACCCAAAGAATACAGAATATAAATTTCTTATGTCCATCTTCTCTGCAAGCTTTGCAACAAGACATTTTTAAAGACATTCTCTTCACATGAGATGAAGAGGTAGTAACAAATCTGTATTAGTGAAAATATAAAACATTTCTGTTACTGGATACTTTGCTTCAGGCTACCATGTTACTAAATCTTCATCTATACTAAAAAAATAAATTGTGTTAAGACTGGTTATTGATGTAAACCTTCACATAAGCAGGCCAATACTGCTGAGTGTTAGCCAGCAGAGCCAACAGTATTGGTTTATGCAGATACAGAATCTGCATCTACTACACTACTTCTGCATGTTTTCAGATATTACGTAGTCATATGTATTTCCCGATAATGGACAGAACCTTAGAACCAAACAGCAGAAAAGACGTCACCTTTATCCCAATGGTCCAACGTCCTATAACAGCTTTAAGTCTGATGCCTACATCCAGTATTTAGTGGTTTTAAACCTCTATATCCTGCAAACCTCTCTGCTGTTGAGAGAGATTTACTAGATTTTGGCTGCTCTAAATAGGTTGCCAAAGACTTGTACTAACATAGGAGCCACAAAGGCATTTTGACATCAAGGTCCAACCTCTGTATTTCTCCATTTGCAGGTTTCCCCAAGAAGCAAACACCATTCTCAACACGTGCTGCCATATGGATCATGTAATTGCAATGAAAGCCCTAGAAGCTTTGGTTGAAAACAAAGGGAAAACAAAAAGCAAGTATACCCATCACATTAGTTTAGATATGAAAGAAGTATTTAAAAACTAGCAGTTGTGACGACCCGTAGAACACTGAAGATAAAGGGAAGAATGAAGATGAAATATATCAAGCGCTCACAACAAGAAAAGCAACTGTATTTTTCCATGTCTATAGTTGCCATTAAATGTGGTACCGCAAAACCCTATCTTGAGGGTTACAGCACACAATACTGAGTTTTGCTGTTTTCTAATGTATGGCACTTTCAACTTCTTTTCCCATTTGCTGTGGTAGAAATGTAGGCCATACCAAGTCTAGGGGACTAGTAATTGAAGAAAAACTAAACCTGAAGATATAAGAACAATGGAATTTTAGACTGTTAAAAATTCAAACTTGTTTTAAAGAATATTTACATCTAATTGTAGATAAAAGCTAGCTACGTCATTAAGCATTACTGCTTCTAAAACAAAACCAGTGTTGTTGGTTGTTGTTTTTTTTAATCATAAACTTCTATGGTCAAGTAAACATTTTCTACAGAAATCAGCAAAGAACCGAATTCACATTACTGATAGCTCTAAAACAAGCAAAAAATTGTTGTTAAACCAAGAGTTAATCACAACATGATTTAGTTGCCTCCTTAAAGTTCCCATTATGCTGCAATTAAAGGCTGCTTCTGCAGTGTTTTAATGAGTCAAGATGTCATGCATGTAGCATCATCCTGTCTTGCCTCTAAATTACAATATGCTTAGAATAGAGAATATCTTTAGGAATTATCTGGAAGCATTCTTACACAAAAGAATCGATAAGATCACAAATTTTTTAAAGTCTTTCACAGGTTACCTTGAACATCAAGGATTTATTGATGTTATGCTTTACCAAAGCTATATTTGAAATGTGTGCGTGTATGTGCACGTATGTACATATAACCTTAAATGGAATCTTAAATTCAATCCCCAAACACTTATCTTTATTTTGTCTTTTCTTGAGCCTGAACAACAAGAGCAGGGAAAGTGCCAAGCAAGATTAAATATCATTGTAAAGCCATTTTCAGGCTTCAATGCAACCACCACAAACTGCTCTAAGCTGTCAAATTACAACTGAACAATAGACAGACACAGCCCAGGAGTCTTCTGAGAAGACCAGTGTAGAAGCACATATTCTGGCCTGCCTCTGTCATTACCTGCAGCAGTAAGTGACAGAGGTGGTATCCTTGCTCATAGAAATACAAAATCAAATTGTAGAAACATTTCTGCGTGTAAATGTGTATGTGGAAGGTGTAATAGGCAGCCAAACGTTTTTCTTTTACTACTTCAGGAAAAAGAATTTTGAAAGAATTAAATTTTTCTTTGTTAACATAAAGAAGAAGCAAATATATTTGAAGCAGGCACCCATATGGACTGTACAGGCTCCCATATGGCATCATATGAACTGTGCCACAAGGAAAGTTAGGGGCAATAAATTAAGTAGGAAAGGAACTAAACACTCCCCTTGCTCTCACACACACAGAGCTTCAACCACCTCACGGAACCTTCAAGTATTTGTTACTACGATCAGATCTGAAACACTATTTCTCTAAAAGGCATGCCAAGCATCCCCCACATGCTTCCCATTTCAGAGAGACAGAGTGAGACAGAGACAGAGATGTAAGGAATATGAGAAAGAACACTTACAGACATCATAATGATGGTAAGCGAGAGATCAACACAACCATGGAAAAACAGAGAGTAACCTCCTAAAAAATGTACTTTTAATTCTTACACATACTGGTTCTAAAACTCTTAAATATATCCATAAATTGAAAAAATATAAGCTTTAGCAAAAATATTCTGAAAACTTTGTATAGACTTGTGGTTTGGCAAGATAGCTTGTGTTTTAAGACATTTATACTTTTGCTAACTTGGGTAAGACACTTGTACTGCAGCTTCCATGTTCACAAGAAATAAATGAGCAGTTTTATTTTTCTGTAAGAGACAAGTTCAGCACAAGATCTTCAACTGACCCAGTAAAGTTACTGACAGCAAAACTGGATTTCAACAATACAGCTTCAGAGCAGTTCTCTCCTTTAATCTCCAACATTATCATCCAACATGAGCATGAAAGAAGATACAGTCCCACTATTCTAATACCAACTACCAAACAGCAATCACATTTGGCAGGCTATTTTCTCTTTTTTACCCTCTTTATTACAGGGATGAATGCTTTTGCAACTTGTTTGCACAAAGAGGAATACAGATATAGATGTAAGTAGCACAACAAGTAGCTCAGCTGAATCTCTCAAACGTTTGAATAGATTAAAGCAACAATTATCTAGAAACATAAGGTTATGCATAAGGTAAAACGACAACCAACTCTAAAACACTGCAACCAAAATTAGGAATTTAAACATTCCAACCCATCTGTAAACCAAAAGAAAGCTTTTGCAGAAGGGAGACACAGACCTTGAACAGCAATTATTCCGTTCTGAGAAAGGCAACTTCTAACAAAGAAAAATGTACAGGAAAAACAGGCACAGTAAGAGAAAGGGATGAATACAATGCCAGAAAAAAAAGTACAAGAAAAATTATCTTCATTAGTAAACAGCGAAAAATATGGAGAATCATAATAAAGCAGGTTTTTTTTAAACAAAAATCATTGCAGAAAGCATTTCAATGTGACAGAATGGAATAAACTGTGTGCTCAATTTAGGTCCAGTTCCTATGTGTCACTCAGGTATAAGAAGCCCCATGGGAAGACACAGTCCAAAGCACACATTGTAGTATACTGTCATTTCCATCTAAATACTAAACAAACAGATGAAGCAGTTCTTCTACTACCAACTTTTATCTAATGGTAATATGTTCTTATTCTCCTAGACAGTGAATACCTGAAAACTATCAAAAATCAGAATCAAATAGAGAGAAAATTAATCAAACTAACTGTAAGCAAACGACCACCTAGCTGTCCTTGGTGCTGCTGAGGACTCACAAACTGTACGCTACAACTTTGAGAAGAGACTTCCATGTCGTACTGAAACTATAAAAGAAGTATTAGCTGGGTCTCAATAAGATCAAGAACCCATGAAGTCATCATTGATCTGCAGTTATATTCAACGGTGTTGCTAAATATTGATTTATCTGCAAATCCAAGAAGGCCCAGGTTGTACTTGTAATTCACTACCTTTATTTTCCTGCCTCAAACAGCAGAAAGTTTTCATTCTGAGTACTCTTGGGGCTGCAATCAATTGTAAGACCATGTAGAATGAAGTAGATGCTGAATGAGTTTGCAAGAAGCCCAACAGATTTGTCATTACATACTAATAACCCACATCTATTTTGTTAATCAGCTCCATTTAGATTCCACTGACAGACATCTACTAAGTTGGTTAGGATGAAAGCACAAGAAAAGGGCAACGTGATGGAGGTCCCATCCAGGGAACGTTAAGGAAGCAATTAAAAGACTGATTTGCTTTCCAGTAGACAGAAAGCTTAAAAGTTTCATGACAAATGGGTTAACCCTATATGGGTGTAACTGCCTCCTCACATGGTGTTGAACAATTATCAAACAGCACACATTCGGGGAAGCTGTTTTTACATACACAAATTGAAACAGCGTCTTTGAAACATTCTTTGATCATCTAGACATCAATCACTACAACATATTTTACATGTGTTTTAAGTCATATTAAAAAGATGACATTTTCAAAAAGCGTATCAGCTTCTTACAGTGTGCCTACCATGAGGCTTGCAACAATCCAATATCTGGATGTAAATTAAACAGCTAATTTCATCCATAAAAGTTGCAATGACTTAGAATCTAACTTTCCATTTCAGAGACTCACTATTCCCCATGTCACAAACCTTTTTTTCAAGCACAATATCCAACATGAGAATGTTGTTACTGTATTTAGCATAAAAGAGATGAAAATTGTTGGTTATCAATGCACAGCAGCAAAACTCATCTCCATATAGAGGCTGGCATGGGAAAAATAAGATAAGTAATGGTATTGCTTTGTGTTCACTTACAGCATCAAGGAGAAATGGATTATTATTATCCTGTAAGTTTAAGATAGTAACCAGTGTTATTATTATGAAACAGTACTTTCAAAAGAAATGGTTGCGAGCCAGAAGCATCTGCCATGTTAATTGTAAGTCATAAGCACGTATATTAAGGCAAGCTTGCTTAATATGCAAATATTTAACACAAACACAGGTACACAATTATTTAGGGAGGAAAATATTTAACACAACAGCTAACCTGAAATTTAGCTACACAACTGGAACTGCAAAAGTTGTACAGTTTTCCATCAGGCATTGTGGCTTGATACTGAGGTAAAGAGTTTCGTTTACAAAAGTGGCAAATAATTTCCACACCTAAAAGAAAAACGTAGTTTACAAACAAAATAAGTACAAAATAGTAACGTAAAAAATACTGGGTTACTAGTCAGCTTTTCAATGTAAAAAGCTAAAATTTGTCTGTTTTCCAGCCAGCTTCAGTAAGTCACATAAAACAAAAGAAATTGCTTTTTTTATTATTATTTCTGCCATTAAAACTAAGCACATGTGAAACAGCACCTTCTACAACATTCAGTAGAGTATTTTCATCTTAAGTTTGATGAATTGAGATCTGTCTGCTTTGCATACTGAAGAACATAAGTTTTGAATTGATTTACTCATTCCTTTCACCCAGATTAAACAGTTTACCTAGAGAATGTACAGTATAACTACCTCTCTCCTTCTGCAAAAGAAAAAAGTACCAATTATTGCTTGAGGAGATAAAATGGGGTGGCCCCAGGACAATAAAATATTAATTCACGAGTGTGGAAGTCACACTGTCATTCTGTAGCAGAAAGCACTTTATGTCTCAATGTTTTTTTCCCCCCAGAGACTTAAGACAGCTGAACTGTTTCAGAAATCAAGCAAAAAGACTACTGGGGAAAAGGACCTCTCATGGGTCCATCTACTAGTGTTGAATATAAGATGATGCATCTTTTAAAAATCTACTTTTAAAAACGTATGAAGTCATGAAACATCTGCAGAGATTCATTCTAAAAGAAGAAAACCCATCCCAATGTTCAAACTTGGAAAAAAAAAAAAATCAGGTCTACTCTTATCAGTGACGAAAATCCATCATCCTTGTCACTTACTTTGTGATTTTGGATATTTTGATTTGTGTGTGTTCATGCATGCAGTTGAGCAGTATGGCTCCGTATATCCATTAGGTCCTATGCACTGAGTCATGTCAAAAAACCTGCACTGAGCTCTGCAGCCAGTACAAGATGTTAATTTGCCATATTTCTAAAACATAAAACAAAGCAAAAAAAATGCATTAGTTAAAATCATGTTTGGCTTTTGTTTTTAAATTATAGTATAACAAACAGAGGAAAACTTATTTCGGCAGTTCTCTCCCTCATCTGAACCTTCCTATACTAACTGTCATTTTCTCAAGTGCAGTCAGCACTTGTTTCTCCCTCCTGGGACCTGGCTAAAACTAAATTTCTGTGTAAAACCAAAAATAAATAAATGAATGAATATTAAAAAACTACCCACCACCTACAAACTGTGTAAGAGTATACAACAAGGTCTGCTGAATTGGAGGGTTTGAAACAATGTTACTTCTCTCTCCTTCATGGTTATATGGACAATGATTTTATGACAAGAAATGGGAGTTTGGCAGGATGAAGGATAAATAATGGTGCTGAACTTGGAAGAAACGAAGTTGTACTCTCCCCCAAATAACATCCTTAATGTTATCAAGTATGAGTTAGTTGCAGCAGTTTCTTGGTAACAGCACTATTTGGAGAACTTTTCTAGCTTCTAAAGACCCTCAGCTCTAGTCTACCAGGCAGGAGAAACGCCGCAGAGTTCCTATACTCCTCATTTGACCCAGTGAGGAACTCTGACTCCCATTAATCTGGAAACAGACTCAACTCTGACATTTCTCAACACAGGAGTCAGTCAACAGTTTCCCACAAAACAGAATAAGTATTATATGAAAAGCATAGAAAAGTTGCAGTGAGCAGAAATACCAGTGACAAAGTAAGTAGAAAAAAATCAGTAGTTTCGACCTGCCACACCTATTATTTACCTAACAGTGAAGTATGCAGCCTATGCACCATAAAGCGAATTTCAGTAAAAATGTTGAAACATCTTCCCTGGCCACAGAAATTTATAAAGGCTTTGATAGCAGTCACAATAATTCTTAAATTTGAACAATCACAAGTCCCACATCAGACAATCTCTGCTTATTGGGTATTAGAAAATACCTTTCTGATACTTTGGCATGAAAGATGTGTTCCCTTCTTCTGTTCAGGAATTAGTTACTTACATTTGAGAACTAGCTAAATCCAGTCTCACAAACACAGAAGAAACTTAGGGTAGCAAAAGATGACACCTTCCCTATATTAAAAATGCGTACATGTAAACATACAAGCTTCTGCCACAGGTGTAGCATCTTGCACAGACTAACAAACTTTCAAGATACCTCAACAACTTCAAAATTTGCACAACACTTTGATGAAACCTTTGCTGTGGATTTCCTCCAAAAAGGAATCTATGCCAAGATAGCAAGCTTCTACCTACAGGAAAATATTTTATATAGGTCCATGATCCTTCTTTCCCATCTTATTTTTTTTTCTTTAAAAATGTTCCCCAGTACCTACTAATCCTCCTAATGAGCCACAGTACTGGAAAAATTCACACTAAGTTCCAAGAGCTAAATGCAACCATTGTACTATTCTAAGAGCTGCAGCTGTTCTGCCATATTTACTCATCTCTTCCAGCATGCTAAGACAAAAGTTGGAAAAAAAAAAAAAAATCCTTCTAGTTATACCATTGAGAATATAGGAGGTCACACTTTACGTAAGACTTTTCTCGAAAAAAGTTCAATGAACAACAACCGTCAAAAAATCTGCACGCACATATAGCCTTGGTACCTCTAGAACAAAATGAAATATAAATCTAGAAGCACTGGTACAAATATGCTGACATAGCTTAACATAGAGCATTAAGGAATATAATCAGAAAACAACGTACAGGCAGGTGGAGCTCTCACAAGTTCTTGGTCTGAAATGAAAATCAAACAAAGCCATAACAACTTTATATCAAGATGAAAATATATTAAAGAAGAATTTATAGTAAGCTGATCAGAGCGTAACCGGACACAATTCACTGTATCAAAATACTTCACGTTTAGACAAAACCCCTTGGAAGTAGAAAAAGCATTTGCTAACCAGCATCTCAATACATCAGAATTAACTGGTGTCAAGGAAGGCTCATGCACATCAAGTACAGCACACCATCATGTCCACGATTTCTGAATTTCGAACATCCTTATAATGCCAGAGTTGTTTACTGATTTGACATTAGATCTTTCAGAATTAAAAGCAACAAGAAGCATCTTTCTTATTATCTGTTAAAGCTACTAAATCTAGATCCAAAGTATCAATTTGCTTATAAATATTCCAAAATTAGAAAGGACGGGCTTTTTTACTTTTTTTTTTTTTTGTATTTGCCAAGTTTCCCTAGAATCTTAAACTATGCTAGCAGTACAGAGACCCCATGAGTTCCCCCCAGACAAAACAAATCAAGGATGCAGAAGATTCTCTCACGATTATTGTCACAGCATTTAAGAGAATTTAAACATTTCTGTATTACTGGCAATTTCAACATATGTTGTTACAGGAGTGAAGGGGGGACAGCAGTGAAGGAAAAAATAAAACTTAAAAGGCTCCAAACCTCTTCAAATTTATCACTCCCAAGAACTCATCATCACACCCTTCAAGCCTTACTTTTGGGGTATTTTTATTATTCTTTTCAGCATCCCCCGAATTTCTAAGTTTAAATATTAAAACCATTCAAAAACTAAAAAGTACAACACTGCTATAAAAGAAACTGAAGTGCTGATAAAATACCTGAAAGTACTAATCAATCACCATTATACAACTGCATTGCACTTTTTTTTTTTTAGTAGTCCAACAGAAAGGCTTACCCCATTGACAGTATCAACAGGCATCCTTGTATTGTCCAATGTTTTTAGACAGCCATAATGCAAACCAGGAATTTTCTCTTGTTCTCAAGTGTGAAAAGTCAAAATGAGACTCTCCTCAGTTTTGTACTCTCACATTCAACTCTATAGAACCACAGAATGGCTTGGGTTAGAAGGGACCTCAAAGATCAGCTAGTTCCAACCTCCTGCCATGGGCAAAGACACCACCCACTAGATCAGGTTGCTCAGGGCCTCATCTAACTTGGTCTTGAACACCTCCAGGGATGGGGCATCCACAGCTTCTCTGAGCAACCTACACCAGTGCCTTACTAAACTCTGAGTGAAGAATTTCTTCCTAACCTCTAATCTAAATCTCCGCTCTTTTGGTTTAAAACCATTCCCCCTCATCCTGTCATCATGACAGACATAGGTTGTTTTCCGTCTCTAAGACTCTGTAGTGTTAATTTCAACCCATAGAAAAAGTAAAATTTGAGAATCCTTTCCCTAGAAGTATTCTTGAAGCTGGACTAAAGCAAACAGAAGATTCATGGAAAACTAAGTAGAACTACATTAACACATTGGGTAGAAGAGCAATCATGAGGTATGGATTTACGGCCTAGATGCAAGACAAATTATGGTAATGACAGATCCACAGAACCAAGAACGGTATGAGGGTCACTACGGATCAACTGTTGTCTTGTCCAAGATGAGAACTACAGGAAGTCATATGAAGCTCAACACAAAAATGATAAAAACAAACAGCAGGAGGTGGTTCTTCATCTAACAAGGTCAACAGAACTTCTTACTGAAGAGCATCATGGATGTTAACACAGTATGTGCATTAACTGCAGAAGCACTCAAAGAGATTCACTTTTAAAAGTGAATGGAAAGTTACACAAGTTTTAAGTGATCTCTTGATCTAGAATCAGAAGTAAAAAAAATACTTAGGACAAAATATCATGAATATACCCATCCTGTTCTTACTGTTCCCTATATGCCCACCTACATACACTGCAGGCATTGCAATTCCTGCTCTGAACCAGTAGTTGTTCTCATCCTCTTACTACATAAGAATTTTCTTATTTTAACTATCCACAAGGAAAAATGTGTTCAGAAAAAAAAGGACATGAAGGAAAATGTAAAGCTGTGTCAATGCTGTTAATGTATCATGGTCATGAGACCAAAAAACTTTACTGGTAGAAAGAAAAATGAAACAAGGAATACCAAAATCTTCATTATTGGCTAAGAGGGAAGGAAACACAAAATACAAGACTTAATGACTTTATTTTAAACATCACTGCTTCATTCCTCATTCCAGAAACACAGAATCATGAAGGGGCCTCCAAAGGTCAAGCCCAACCTCCATCTCAATGCAGGTCCAGAGCTAGCTGCTCAGTTCTTGTCAAATTTGAGTATGTCCAAGGATGGGCATTCCAAAACCTCTGTGGACAACCTCTGAGTATTTCATCACTGCCACAAATTTTAATTTTAATAATAATAATAATAATAATAATAATAATAATTCCTTGCATGTAAACAAATCCTTTGTGCTTTCAAATTGCGTCTGTTGCCTTTCAACCTCCCACTGTGCACTTCGGTGAACATTCCAACTCCAACCTCCATGTAATCCCCGAGATCTCCCTTTAGCCTTCCCAAGGCTAAACAAACTAATCTTACCCAAGCCTGTCCTCCCATGTCATGTGCTCCAGCCTTTTGAAACATCTTGGTACCTCTCCACCAGACTTACTTTACTCTATCAATCTTTTTCATCCAGGTTGATCCAACACCGCATACCTTACTCCACCGTTAGTCTCTGGAGTACAGAACAGAGGGGAAAAAACACCTCCCTTGACCTGCTGACTACCTAGCAATAGGTTGTCTAGAGAGGCTTGTGGAGTCTTCATCCTTCAAGGTAACGAAATCCCAAATTGATACAGTCTTTGACAAGCTGGCTCCAAGTGGCCCTGCTTGAGCAGGGCAGTGGACACAACAAGAGATGCCCTCCAACTTAGACATCTTTGCAGCAAGGACATACTGCTAACTTCTATTCATCTTGTCATCCATCAGGACATCTTTTTTCATAGCTGCTTGTTTGGCAGTCATCCTTTCATTCCACATGAAAGATTGACTTGCACTCTCCACGATACTTGTACTCTCAATGATACTTCAGGAGTAGATAAGAATGATTACAGACAAAAGCTTGCACGTTTTAAACTAGTCTCTGCTTCAGTTCCAGAGCTTCAGAGATAGAATGAACTCAGAACCAACTAGCAAGAGAAAATATCTGACGTTTTCCTTCCATACACCTCTTCTTGAAGATTCAAAAACCTCTATCTCCAAGCTATCCTTAAGAGATTGTGCAGAGTCCTATGACACTATGAGTACATTTATGGCCTGCAATTTTAAGAAAATTTCAAGAAAAATACTGCTATAGAATTAGTAAATAGCATCAATTAGGTTACTAATATAAAAAAGTTAATCTACAGGCAAAATTTATAGAAAACACCATAACACCCTCCGATGAGGTGAAGATTAATGTCTGACTACATCTCTCCCTCACTCCTCCACCTAGATTCTGCATTGAAATGAACTAATTTTAGTTAGAACACATTCATATTTGCCTTCTTCCAAAGCATAAAGTCCAAAGCAAAAGTGGAAGCCTGAACATTTTTGTCTTCTTCCATTTGATTCTAAAGTCACTCACTCTTTCCATGACATTTTTAAACCTTGTAATAGGTTTAATCCTAGAAATCAGGTCTACTTCCCATAGTAAATAACTAACAAAAGAAATATGATAAAACACTTCATGCAAATTCCTAGGAGTCATTAATTCAGTATACATTTCAAGTCTTCATTCTGTCAGCTAGGATAGTGTTAAACTCCAACTGCCAACTACAAAAATGGCTATCAAGACACAAGACAAAAAAGAAGAATTGGACATATTCCAGAAATAACGGTACTGTGGCAACAGAAATCCAAATTCCTAGAAATAAGAGGAAATTCATTTGGAGGCTTTCTGAGGAATTTTTCTCGTATCATCATCAGCAGAGGTGTCTATTTTCACATCTTACTGAAGGGATGATGAAAGCTGAAGTGTGGAGCTCTTCTTGTACATACCCTAACTAAGAATAAAGATCAAGCCCAAAAATAAGTATCAGACCAATACTATAACTTCATGGTACTTCAGAAATAATGTTCACTTCTGTTTGCAAACTAGAACTAATTACAGTCTCCTTTCTTGAACCTTTCAGTTGCAGGAGTATTGCAGGAGTATCTTAATAAAGCTATTAGTGCCTAAGATCTAGGCAACTGCATTACAAGCTTTTATTCTCCATTGAGAAGAGCAGTATGGTCTCTTTCACGTTCCTTCAGAAAGATGAAGAACACATCTGCAGCCTAAGAGCATTCTTGCTACAATCTCTCCCATGCAAAGACCAGCTGACTAAGAACATTAGACCAGCTGATAACTACAATGCTATACAGCAGCCAAAAGATCTGTTAGAGCTGGAGGAAGTGCCTTGCAATTCAACTTATACAGTCCACATAAGAGACCTACACACACTTCTCAATCCAGGCAAAAGCTTCTCTCCACTATCTTTACAGAGTAACAGTTCAGAATTAGAAATAAGATAAAAATAGAAAATATTTCCAGAAAATATTCAGTGACAGACACACAGACAACCTGTGTTCAAATGGAAAGGTAAATGAGAAAGAAAACAGAAAACTTCTGGAAGCAGAAAAGCAGAGATATTCGCTACATGGAATTCTACAATAACAGAGATATACTAAAAAGGCAATCAAGAAAGAAGCAGCTAAACTGTTTCAGATTTATTTGAAAGGATGGTCCAGATGGATCCAGAAGCAACACACGTCTAAGAAAAGAACCAGATGTCATCAGAATCTGTAACAGCAAGAAAGAAGAAGCCATATTATTTATTGAGCCTTTTGAAATACCACACCCATACCATCTCTACCCCAAAGAATAAACTCTTCCCTGCTCCAGCTTAAGGTTAAGATTAGTAACACGTCAAAAGCATTTGCCCCTCTCTTAAGAGCAAAGGCTCTTAAGTAGTTGCTTTTGTGGTTCTTGAACACCAAGTAATTGGTGTTTCAGCTGAACTACACAACCAAATCATTATCATGACCAGTAACTTTCCTCCGGCATCTCCCACTTCCAGTGCTCCCTCTTCTTGCCAGTTTCATTCCCACTCCCCAGACATTTATATTCATGAATTTAAGAAAGTAAGAGCTGAAAAATCCCTTCCTCCCTTACTTCAAAAATGTCACTCTTAAATTAACTACATGAAAGCTTTTCCTTCTGTTTATTTTGCCTTTTCTCTTTTCCCCTCTACCTCCAATCATTCAAGGTGCAGCAGTGAACTGATGTGGTTACAACTACCCTAACTCCAATACCTAGTCATACCCCCTCCTTGCTTCTTCTTCATAACAACTTCCTGTGCTCCCATACAGATTCCACCTCACAATTATGCCTTAAGTATTTTTCTTCAGAAGTACGTGGCTGTTTTAACATTTCCAATGAACCTATCTAATTCTATCTACTAAAATAGGGGTGAGGCAGAAGGGGAATATCCCGAACAGTTACTACCAACAACTCTGGTGCTTCAGTAGCCTGGTTATAAAGTTGTGAGGGTTTATTTTTTTTTAATTAGAGAGAAACAGGTTCTACATGTGGAAGAAGAAACATTGAAAGCAGAAAAGGTAAAATAAATGGTTCCAGAAACTCACGTAAATAAGAGGTACAAATACATATATATATATATATAAATATATATATTTCTAGAGGGATTTGGTTTGCATCTGAGACACAATAAACTGGAGGTATAAATACAAAGAGGCATCAAAAACAAAGAAACCTCACCCCATACAGATCAAGAAGGAAAGGAAATGTACTGTCTTGACTGGTAAAGATTTATTTCATCCAGACCATGAGAGATAAATGGAAATAGCTAGATGCTTTTTACTTTGCAGAAGTGTACACAGTATTAATATCAGTATTGTAAGACACAACTTCGTACCGGACTATGTATTACTTGAAGTAAGACAGAAGTAGCTTACTACATGAGGAAAAGGTTCCCTTATCAAATCACAGTTCAGTTGAACTGGCTGAAACCCCAACACTGTCTCTTTGGAGAGACCAGATTTAAAATAAAAATAAAAATAAAAAAGTATTTCTAATGTATTTCTCAGACCTCTGTTACTGCTTTTATCAGCTGTATTTATTGAAACACAGACACTTGCAGAGTTTAAAAAGCAGTAACTACTGTAGGAAGCAGGAGATTTCATAGCTAATTGTACTACCAAAAAAAAAAAATAATAATAGGACAGATTCATCTTAGTAACAAGAGCACAGAGAAAGAACAGACACTGAATGGAACAAGGTAAAAACACTGAACACTTCCACCGAAGCATCATGCAGTAAGATACTCTAGCATAGCATTCTGTAGAAATTTATACTAGTAGATACGATACTTTTTGTGAGAGTAAATAGAAGCTCTATATAAATAGTAACCCTAAATTGCAGAATTGACATGCGTGCCATTGTATATGAGAAAGGTTTCTAAACCTCTGCACACAGGTAAAAACAATTTCACAAAATAAATTGCTAGGCAAGGAGTAGAATGCGAAACATCACATTTGAGTTGCAGCTGCCTAGGTTAGTCTTTTTCTATTGCCTGTGAGTGAAGATCTTATAGGGATGGCATAGCCTTGTTAGTCTTGAAGCACATTCAAGAAGTCTTCATCTAATCAAGGAAGACAACCAAATGGCCTTTTTCATAGAATCATTAGAATCACGGAATCATTAAGGTTGGAAGAAACCTCCAAGATCATCTGGTCCTACCATCAACATCACCCACTAAACCTTGTCCCTAAGCACCATGTCGACACTTTCCTCGAACAGCCCCAGAGACTGTGATGCCACCAGCTTATTTCAGTGCTGAAGGAAAATTTTCACTAGATGAAAAGACACTGCAGCATCTTCTCAAACCAGGAAAATACCCATTTGGTTTGCATTCACCTGGTACTCAACTTCATTCCAAAACTATTAAGAAATCGTGAAGGGGGAGGAGCTCTAGCCGTTTCTTTTTTTTTTTTTTTACAGCACATGAAGACCATTGCTTTTAAGAAGAACCCGAAGCAATCAAGGTCAAGGACGTTCTAGCAAGAATTTAGTTGAGGAATCAAGAAAGACAAAAAAGGTGAAGCATAAAAAAAGGTAACATTTTTAAACTAGTAAAGTGTTAAACACGTTTCATGCCAGAATCAAGAACACTGTGGACTGATCCGGCCAGTTAGCAAAACAGTTCAGAGACTTATCTATAGAAGACAACACAATCAGGCTCAGCCTTATCTTAGTTGAAGAGCTGAAAATTAGAATGTATGGCAGGTAGCACAAGTCAAGTCACAGACTTCACTTGATCCTTTGAACAAGGTTGTCAGGCCTGTACCCAGCTCGTTGTACCCAACCAGGGTACAACAAACATCATAACTGCCTTGAAAAGGAAATCAGTTAATTTTGTGGATATGGAAAATATCCAATAGTATCTGGAGCAAAAACATTGGAATGATGTTTGTAGCTGCTTTGGATAATATCTTCATGGTAGGCATATGTGAGGTTTCTTTCAATTTGTTGCATATATACTGATTTTTTTATAATGTGTAAATTCTCATTTTAATTATGACTACACAAAGAAATCAGTATTTTAGGATTTCCAAAATTAAATAGGCAATATCATATCTGACAAAGACATGGCTACCTCATTCACCTCTAGAGTTGTGTTTTCTTTACTTCTTTTGTTCAGCGGCATTCTTCAAGTCCTTCTTGCCCCCTTAGATGTGAAGAGTTTGAACTGCAGTGCAATAGGTAAAGAATTTTCAATCTACAAGCAGTAGTCACCTTCAGGTTTAAAAACACCTGCTTCTAGCACAAATTTTCTTCTGACATTTTATCTAAACTGTCACAATGATTTTGGTTTTGGAGGAAGGTTTTAATATTATTTTTATTATTTTTTAAGAGCTTGACTTGCACTTAGCTGTCTTGATGAATGGCTGTTGTACTATCAGGATAACTAATGTTTTCTTCAGAGGCTACGCCTATGTAGATTTTTTCTTAAATTCTAACCATTTATTAGTCTATTTATCTTTCATAAATTTGTCATAGTAAAAGAAACTTAAGCTCTGTAACTGTACCAGCTGTAGATAAGAACGAACAACCATTAGGAAAGCAGAACATGGGACATAATATTCAAGATCATTTGTCTCAGTTTTTAAGCAGGTTCTGAAAATAGTCCATAGAAAGCTATGTGCATCCATCACTTTCAAGCATGACTTAGGCACTTCAGAAGAAGACCTACTCCCCATGAATAACACTTGCTTATTTCCCTGCCTCCCACCAACGCAGTCTAGAGCAGAGGAAAGAAACCCTTCATCAACAGTGGATTATTTCCATCAACAAACCCTTGCATCAACAGTGGCCACTCCAAGAGCCACAGTAATTTTTATTATGCACAATTTTCATTTCTCATTCCAGGAAGAAAAAATGTCCATGATAAGTTAATGAAAGTTAAATGTTCAAATCAGTGTAATATTTATTTAAAAATATGGTTGAAGTATATAGATAGGTACAAGTAATAAAAATCAGTTTTCATTTATTACTTACTACTACAAATGTATAGTGATAAGCTTATGACATTTACAAAATGAACTGCTTAATACAAAGCTCGTACCAATAAGACCTATTTATTTTACATTTTTTGGTAAGAAAACATTTGCTAAAACTTATGTCACACATGGTAATCAGTTGCACAACACAATGTTGTAATCAAATGACACATCAACTTTTCCTGTATTATTGGCTCCAGTGTGTTTATTTCAGTAAAGTCTCCCGTAATGTCTCCTTCACTAGTTCTCCTTTAACAGCCAGATCTGAATCAAAGATTTCCAAGAAAACATTGTTACTACTGAATAAAGCAACCTGTAATTTACCAATTGTGGCCCAATGATTTACCAGTGACATTTTCCAAAGTCTAAACTTCTTTTCAAAAATATAATTCCTTGAATATATTCAGTTCAAAAACCTTAATGAAGATACAACTTCAAATCTAAATAAATATTGCTAGACAACTAGTTACTCTAAAATAACTGTACCCTGAGCAACTTTGACACCTACAACAACATACGCTAAAAAAGCTCCTAATCTTATAGTTCTGGTTTCTCTTAATATCAAAAATACCCCCAAAACCCACACAACTCCAGGAACATTTGAAATCTGCCAGCTATGAATTACATTTAATCACCAGTCCAAACTAAATGCCCATGAGCACTAGAGTTAAGCTTCTGACAGTCTATTACAGTTCCCCAGTACCAAATATTTCCACAAAAAAAAAATATTAAGAACTTGTTTGAATAAAACCTGAATAAAAATTCAGTCAGAACTGAATACACAAAAACAATGCATGTTTCTCAATTTGAAAGATTCTCTTAAGGATCTGCACAATAAAGCACAATACCCACTTACTATTTATGAAGATTTCCTGGTACTGCAAACTGTTCCTCTTCCCCAAATCAAACTAGCATATATAACTTGCTACCCATATCTTTCTCAAGTACATATCTAAACACAAAATACAGAAATATCTAAACAAGTAGAGTACAGTCTGTAATGAGAGTTAAGTACAGATTTATCATTCAACCTCTCAAAATTCCACGTTCATTTCTTAATTCCATATGTAGTGCATGTTATACTGGTTGTGTGGGAATGTCTCAAGTTCAAAGTAAATCTCATGCCTTTTGTTTCTTCGAGAGACAGTATTCAACGTTTCTTCAAGTCTTTCCATGGCTTCTGGGCATGCCTATGTTTTTAGTATCTTGGAAACCTATCCTGTCCCTTTTGGTTTCGCTGTGACAAAAGAACAACGCTTAAGTTACGTTTTCAGTTACGCTATTTACATATGCATGTTTCCAGAATTGCTGTTTGCAATTGCATATACACAAGAACAGCTAACCCCAAAAGTAGCAAAACTGAATGTCCAAAGAGAAAATACAAACAAAAATAATGTTAACATTAAGGAACTTATTATAGATACATTCAGTGCAGGGCTCCCTTTTCTCTTAGGTCACTGGTTTCTCAAAAATGGAAAGAGATGAAGAAAGAACCCAAAGCAATATTCAGCACTGGGGCCACTCACATATTCAAGTGTTAACTTCAAAAAAAAAAAAAAAAAAGGCAAAGAAATTCCTTGCTAGTAAAATAGCAATTTTGCATTTCATAACACTATCCCTAAAAACTCAAAGCAGTATGGACCAAACAATAAAATTAACAAAATCCCCAAATTGCTCATTCCCCAAAACATTTAACATTCCACAACTATAAAATTGTTATCATAGCATAAATACTGTGATTAATGTTTAAACCTTCCAACCAGTGTTAGCAAAGTTAGCAGAGCCAACTTCAGAGCGAAGTTGGCTCTGTAACATATAAAGTGCATCACTACGTGGCTCAATACCACGTAAAGTGCATCACTACTCGCCATTAGTTTTCTTGATTTGAAACCATTATGAACCACAACAAGTATTACTATCTTAACAATTTTAAGAATCAATAAAACCTAAACCAAGTAAAGAAAATAAAAACACAATTTAAGAATGCAAGAACGAAAGTAACTATCACTTTCAAAATCATATGCCGTACAATAAAGAAGAGACATAGTACAGGCATAGAGCCAACATATATAGCCAACATGTAAGCATATTCTCACAGAAAATGTCCAACCTACACGTCCTGTGTATTTTTGAATGCTTTAATTGCTTAAAAGTGAGCTTCTAAATCCAAAAGAGTTATAACTTATGAACCAGTAAGCTTGTGTGTCAGCCTTGCTTTTGACATACTCATAAATTATCTACCCATTACAAATGACGCACCCACTAGAAAAAAAAAGAAATTATTAACAGAAAGGTTAATTGCAATGGTATTTGGTTCATAACAAATAAGTATTGTTATTACAGTAACATCAAAAAAAATAAAAAAACAGTAGTAAAAGGCCCATTAGGGTTAGTTTGCCCACACTTGCATTAACGTCATATTTTTAGTCTTTGTTACTTAAGACTTCTAATAAAGAATAAAACCACATTATGAGTAAGAGGATAAATTTAAGGAGTATTAATGCTTATTTAATTTTAATTTATAGATTAAGAAATAATTACCTGCTTGTATTCACCAACGCAGTTCTGACAGCAGAATCTTTTCTGCTGACCATCAATAGTAAGAATATTGTTTCCAGCTCCTTTACTGGGTAAATACTCCCCACAATGCTCACAGCAATTCATTATTAAACCATTTGCCATCCTGTATCTATTGAAGCAGTGGTCACTGCACAGCTTATGAGTCATATTTTTAAAGCTAACTTCATGACGTATCTGAAAAATGAGAATAAAAGTATTCCATCACCACAAAAGTACAAAGTCGCCTAAGACTACAAGAGAAGTCAAAAATCTTGCATTCAAGCACAAAACTATGTAAAAAAACACAGATTTTACTAGCTGAGTAATTCAAGGACAAAGCACATAGTGCAGAAATTTCTTTTGTTTCCAAAGTTATAAGCAAAATCTTGGACCCATTTGTTCTTGTAGCCTAAGTAATCTAAGTACCTGAGAAGCCAAGATCACAGGGGGGGATATAATAATTCAAAATTATATGTCAATATATGTAATTTTACAAAATAAACAGGCAAAGACTGGCCAGATGCATATGCACTGAAAACTGTATACATTAAACTGAACTACAGTGTCCCCAGTAATGGCATCAAGAGAAAATACATTAATGAGAATTTAGAATGAAGTATGTGGTATGTATCTCAACACGTTTGTGTAATACTTCAATATATACAGTAAAAACTAATTCTGTAAATCATGACTTTTTAATGACAATTCTGCTAGGTAGATCCATGTTATAATTACAAGAAGCAATGCTCAATAGAATTGTTGACAGTAGCTACAAAAATATCAGCAAAGGCACTTTCTTAAAAGTCCAATAAAGTCAACAAGAGTAATTTTTCTCAAATTATTTCTTTATTTGTTCTTCATGTATATTAAGCCTGTCTCAGTGCATATAAAATGCTGAATCATTTTGTTTCCTTTTATTCCAGTTCTCTTAGAATATCTGTAAACAAAGATTATTCTGACTATTTTCATTACTGAGAACAAGACAGGAAAAACAAAATCAACCAGACCTCCGTTAGTTTACCACAGATAGTGCATCTTGATTTATTCAAAGCTCCTTTTGAGGGATTCTGTTTATCTTCATAGAATGATAGACAGGATGTACTGCAAAACTCCTGGAAAGACTCACTTGAATCAACTTGAGCAACAATGGTACCTTTCATTGTTGTTATATCTCTGAAATAGAAAAAAACATCTAGAGTGTATGTGTATAATTATATATATAAACAATAACACTTCACAGCTTGTAACATTCATTCTTCCTTCAAATGCTTGTATTTCATATTTCAAAACCAGCTTTGTGGGTGTAGAATTGCTAGTCACATGTCAAACACTAAGTTTAATAAATTTTTCTATGACTAATGTCAGCACTCCAAATACAGTGTTTCCTGTGTAGAAACATACTCTCCTCCACCCCTCACCCAGTGTTATGTTTTTCCTCATTACATTATTCTAGAACTAGGTAACTAATGTATCATTGAGCTTGCCACAACTGGTACCTAATCTTAAACCAAAATTGAATATGGTGAATTTAAACTAGCTCTTTGGCAACTTCACGCAAAAGCTATTCTTAAATTTCATACAAGAAATTCAGAACTACAGTGGTCTTTATTTGCATATGAGAACTTCACCATTGCCTGTAGTAATCTCAGCATCGGATGAAGGGAATAGAGAAGGTTGTTTTCTCATACTTACATTTATAAATGTAATCAAAATTATTAAAAGTATACCACTCTAAAACCTAGTTTTATCACTATTTTTAAATGCTAACACCATTAAAGTTTCAAAGCACCTTAACAGTTAACACAGCTGCCCACGAAGCTGCATCAACCTAACGCGTAAAACCAGACAAGTAACAACCAATAAAATTAATTTGAAGTCGAACTAATCCTCTTCTAGCTGCACTTTTTCCACTAAAGTTAATTCTAAACTTCTTTAATCTTCAACTGTGTGCTGCACACAGAGCAAACTGAAGGTAGCTAACACTGCATTCATCGGTCAGCCCTTGGATTCAGGTCTCCCAAATTTTAAGAATCTCACTCATAGCTTCACTCAATCCCTAACTATCATAGGCCATAAATTATAAGCAGTAAGGAGAAGAAACAGAAGAAGTCTCCCCATCAGCCTACTACATAAATAAACAGTCAACATCCAAGAAGTGCTATTAGAGAGAATAAATAAAAAACTGATTGGGCAAGTCTAGCTCTTTACTGATATTATGATTCATCATCATCTGGAACAGACATCTCCCAGACACTCACACATAGGAGCTCTGAAACTAGGATGAGTGGAAAAATGCTGTATGGTCCCTAGACAGATTCTCTTGAAAGCAGGCCTACAGGAAAGCTGGGGAGGGACTCTTTGTCAGGGAGTGTGGTGATAGGAAAAGCGGAATTGATTTTACACTAAAAGAGGGGAGACTTAGATTAGATGTTAGGAGGAAATTCTTCACTCAGAGGGTGATGAGGCCCTGGCACAGGTTGCCCAGAGAAGTTGTGGATGCCCCATCCCTGGAGGTGTTCCAGGCAAGGGTGGATGGGGCTTTGGGCAACCTGGTCTGGTGGGAGGTGTCCCTGCTTATGGCGGGGGTTGGAATTGGATGATCTTTAAGGTCCCTTCCAATCCAAATCATTTGATGACTCTACAAAAATAAACTTGTATCACCCCTGTATATTATTAACATTTGCAAGCCTGCCTCCCATAAAAGAAAAGTCAGAAGATTTTGGCTTGCCTTTTGGCAAGATAGAAGGGATTTAGGTTCAGGACTACTATCACTTCTGATCTGCAAAACAGAGCCAGTGCTCCTGCCCTGAGCAGCTTACAGTTTCTGGCTGGATTCCACAAGGACTTACAAACACTTGTAACTTTCAAAGCATATGAGTTGGAGGTCAAAAAGAAGTAACAAAGTCAATAAAATTTGAGTTTTATAAACACTAAGGAGAATGCCAGGCATTTCTTACACTTTTCTTCTTACTAACATTGCTATGCTATTTATCTAGTTTCAAAGGTTTTATTTCTGTAGAGTGTTATTTAAAAAGATTTACAATAAAAATGTAGAAGCTTTATTCCCGATGATGGTGTGTATCTATATATCTATTTTTTTCTTTATCTTAGGCTTCACCTTTTCCACTTAGTCTACGCATTTGAAGATAAAATTGAGCATTACCTCTGAAAGTCACCTGTGACCTATCAGCTACTATCATTTCTCCAGTCTACATTCAACATCTCCTACATTTTGCTAGAGTTCCCATATTCTTTCACTAAACTACAATCCGGCTATACCATTTCTGCAGTACTGAGAAAAGAACACAAATTCAGAACAGAGTACCTGGTTTCCTACAATGAGGTAGCAAAAACTCAGCAATAAAGCAAAAATGCTGGGTAAGACTGGCCTTCATAATAAAGCCATACTACTGAGGAACCATTTAGTTCATGTTCCATCTTCCATCTAAGTGTGATTGAATGAGCAGCTGAATGCTAATGGAAGAGTGAAGATCAACATCACCTCTAAAATTGTCTGAAGATGACTTCACAGATGTTCTCTAGAAAGCAAACTATACAAACTATTTTAAATGCAAAGAAGCTAGAAATAAGATACTTTCTCATCATTTTCAATTGTACGTATCCACTAACAAGTACATCCAAAGAATCAGTTGCAAGAGAGCATTAATTTAGCCATGAGCTTTAAAGATTTCAGTCAGGAAAAAAAAAATATTTATCTTCATCTTTATATATGATACAGCTAGTGGAATATTTACCATGACAGATCACTTCTAAAAAAATGAAATAGGTGTACAAACGAACAGAAAGAGTACAGAGTGCTCTTAACTAGCACTGTAGAGGTAAGGGTTGAGAGAATTTGAGCTTTTGTGTGCATTTTAAAAGATCTAAAATGTTAAATCTGAGATATTTACAGTGTACCAAGCTAAGAAAATGCAGGATATAAATACTTTCTATAGTTTAGAATCTCAAGGGAAAGAAAAAAAGATCTGGATACAAGTCCTTCATCTAACTCATTGCATATTAATGTAAAACTTTTGCTAATTTAGATTTGTGATTAAGCAGAAATAATCCTCTCCACAACATATATTAATAAAGGCAGTCTTTAGTGCAAGCCTGTTTTAAGTTCAATAAGAATTCATCATTTAATTAGTGTCAGTGCAGGGTGCAGTGCAGTGCAGGGACTTTTATGAAAAACTAAAAAAAAACACACAAGAAGTAGAAATACCTCAGTTATCAGTACACCGAAAGAACAAGATAGCACAGGCAGTTCGTACACCTAACACTACAAGAATAAAATCATGGAAGATATTTCTTTGGCAATTTTAAGTTTTTGAAATAATGAAAATTTGCAAGTCAAACCTACCCAATAATTTAGAGTAAGCCTCTTAAAAGTATGCTTGTCACTCTTCTATCTGCTCAAGTTATTTTCAACTTCAAATGTTGCCATAGCTGCACCTATTCTATGGGACGAGCCCAAAGCATCTCTTCCCTACACACCACAAACAGTGGAAGAACTCCCATAAGCTCCAGCTGCTTTTAGTTCCTACCTCATTTTAGATCTCCTGATTTTCTATCTTTTGCTATCAAAATGAAAGCTTTTTATGTAACATAAGGTCCACTTTTTAAATGGAAAATATTGTACCTAAGGAATGTATCTTGGCATGGGATATAACTAGACACCTTGTCTTAAAAAAAATCTGCAGTTTTTAGTGTTTACCTTTCGTAGAAAATTTGCCCTACTCTGAACTTTAACACTGATAGACTTATTTTGTTACAGTGTACACAGTGAATTCATTTCCAAACATTAAACTGACACTATATAAAGCACTTGAATAGACAGATTTTATATTATTAATAGAGCAATTCTCATAAATGCATGAGAATCTCAAGTATTACTGGATTTAGCTGCTAATATGAAACAAAATAAAAAAATCCCTTACTTTCTGCACATAACACAAAGTTTCTTTGGAGTGGGTTTGTGTGAGAATGATGAGAGGCAGGTAGTAGAACAAAAAAGGTGAGCTGATCCTTTCCGCTGATACGCAGTCTGTCCCTTTTGTAAAGGCTTTTTGCAGTTTGCACATGTGACTTTAACCTGTTTAGAAGGCTGCTGCTGAGCAGAAGGCTGGAAAATCTGTTTAGGAAGTGATGCTACTGGTGACAAAGAATCCACACCTGGTTGCTTCTGATTCCTAGGGAATGAAGCTGACTGGGATATCCAAGAATCTTCAGGTAAAAAAAAAAAAAAAAAAAAGTTAAGTGAACAAACATGTACATATATAGAGAGTAATATCCATAGATTTTTTTTTCCATTGGAATTGACAACAGAAGATTGACGGTATTTTAGAATCTGAAGTTTAAAACAAAATGCAGTTTCATTGTACCACTCTCCACTGTTGCTGAAAGCTTCAGAACATCAATTAAGTCTCTGTATGGTCCCATTCTACACCTTGAGACAAGTTTTGAAGACCTCAATTCATTTGCACTGTGTTTGCAAACTGGTAATTGTATCTCCAGACTAACAAAACTGCAATTACCAACTGCAATTAAAAAGAGAGACCAACAGAGAACACAGAATTTCAAAACCAATGTTTGAGATACAAATTTTTCAAATGTATCTATAAAACCATAAAATGTTAGGAATTTCATTACTTATTTTGTTCTAAAGCAAGCTTTTAGCAATGGATGTGTTCAGCCTCAGTAATAAATCCTTGATTTGGGGTTCCCCCCACTAGTCTTTTAGTCTAGTCTCCAGACAAGAGAACTGTACTGCCATCAAAGCCAAGCAGAGTGGGTCCACAACTGGGACCTGCATCTATGTCACTGGTTATTGCAGGAGTTTTTTAACCTTCTCAGTGCAGTGAGTACCATTTAATCTACAAGATGGCAAAGTCATGACTGTTTCAAGGCTTCCTCAGAAGAAATCAACACACCTAAAAAAGGAGTCTCCATTACATTCACAATTTCACGTCCTTGTGTTCCAAACTTGACTAGCCCTCTATACTTGCATTTTTGTACAATAGGCTACTATGGAACTATGTCACTTTTAGCCAATCTTTTATAGCGTAACATTTTGCAGAACAACTTGCATAACAAGAACTTAAGTAAAATTTGCTATTAAAAAAAAATGCATCTAGAAACATCACATGCTTCTGTTAAATTACACGTTCAATAACCTGGTTTGGACCAGAAAATACAGTTCTAATGAAAAAGAAAACAAACAATACAGCCCTTCAATAAAATTTAATTTCTAGACTTTTTGCTGGAATGTAAACTTTCATTTTAAACAATTATCACCACAATTCGTGAACTTTGAGCTTCTGAAGGATGCCAAAAATGATATATTATGTAAGTATGAAAGAAAACCTGAACAGGAACTTCCTTCCACTACAACAAACCATTTACACACATTTCCAAAAGCATGTATCAGCTAACCCATGTACCGTCAAAGCACTTGGGACTTACCTTTCAAGCCTGCTATTCCATACATTTACAGTAATATTTCATTACTGCATACTAGTTCACCTGCATAGCTACAACTGTATTTGGTAGTAGTTGTGCTACTATTTTTAAGTTTGAACTGAATTTACTGTAAATAAATGTAGCTAAATAAAAAATCTGAAGCCTTTATTGTCCTACTGCAGCAACTACTTTAACATCCTATTTCAGTATGCTCCTGCAACGTTATTAAACTAGTATTAACAATCAAAAGTTATTTCAAACCCTAAAACTTCACACAATAAACCTTAGCCTACAGTCTCTAATAACCACCCATAACTTGTAATTAAGGGACATTATCTCGGTCCATAATCATTCATTAAATTGCATGAGGAGAAGGTGTCTATTTTTTTCACTAAGGGTTTTATTATTTTACTGCAAAGCTTTAAAAAAAATTTGTGACAAACTTCCAAGAACTCTTGTTACAGCAACAAACAAAGATTATTCAACAAGTGGAAGATCATTTCCCAGTGTGACTTTGCAGCTTTCAAGGATGTCCTATTTCTCAGACACGTCATATAAGCTGGAAATCAACTTGTTGCAATGCTTGAGGGTAAAGAGAAGGGCTGGAACAAAGAGATGGGGAGAAGAGGGAAAGGAAACAGAACAAAACACTTTCCTCTTTAAACCATTAAACATGTTTACTTTTTAAAGCACAAGTCTCTACACTGACTATCTAAGTTATGTTAGCACAGTGCTCAATCCTCAAGTTAAAATTTACCTGAGTGCCCTCTTCAAATTTTTCTATACTGTTATGGGAATTACCTCAGACAGCTGTTTATATCCTGACAGCATGTTCATACCTCAAAATATTTTCAGATCCTCCTCGTAGAAAGAGGTTTCAAGTGGGAGCACATAGTTTGTATCTCCTCTGTCAGGAATATGTAGCATGTGCTGTAAAATTGCATGTGCTTGTAGTCCTAGTTAAGTGCTCAACTTCCACTCACCAAAACATAAACTTGCTAGGCCCATTTGGGTTTGAAACTTTTATCGTGACTTCTCAGTACCTCTTTAAGATGATTTTACTATTTGCTTATTGCCAACTAGGGGAGGCCTTCTGAAGCATAAGATATCTTGTTGCATTCCTCCTTCCACAAACATGTCACAAGACGATACATCTTTTTGCTTTTCCTTTTTTTTACTTTCACTTTTTCCATATCACACCTTAATTCATAACATTTTTATCTTGTGACTTTTCCTCACATTTCTTTTTAACTATGCTTCCTCCTCCACTTTGCATGCTCTACAAAAGACCTCTAAAATCTGTCTTTCATGTCCTTGAACTGAGAAGTGTCACATTTCCTTAGCTGATTCCTGCTCAGTTTCCATGCCCCATTGCCCTTAAGTCTTCATCCTTCAGGTTTCTATCTGCAACTCTCTCCTCTAATGGTCACGTTTATGAGACTGTACAGTTTCATGTTCAATTTCTTAACTGTAATGGCTGTACAGGGTGTTCCCATTCTTTTTCACTCGTTCCTGCTCTAAATTGCTATAAAATTATTCCTTACCCTCACTCACACCCAATACATTCATCTGTACAGCCATCTTAAAAAAAAAAAAAAAAAAAAAAGGCTTAATGAAATGCCTTTGAATATTTATTTATTTATTTTACAAAGCTGAAGAAACTATCAGCACAACCTGGGGCAGGGATGAAGGGGAAATTGGTTATAAAGCTTTATAGAGGTATGCAGCTCTTGAAACATACTCAACTACCTCTGCATTAATCACCTAGTTCAGATAAGGACAATTATAAACTGCCTCCCTAAATTTACTATGTGTTGGTTCTGCTCATGGAGCAGTTTTGATGCACAAAACTGGATTCTATTCAGAGAAACAAAACTTAAATTTCATCCTAAAAGCACATGAAACATATACTACAGTGCTTACTGGGGACATTAGGTTCTGAATTAATGTGTGGGACACAAAGTTTTCTGTTATTTACCTACCTCTTCCCACACAGTGGAGGCACTTAGCTCAAGGGAACAGACTAACACTAATCCAGAAGAAATCTTCCAACAACCTATAAATGCATTTATCACCACATACAGTGGATTTTTGAGGAGCCTCACTAGCAACAGATTTGATCTACTATTTTTCTAGATGCATAGCTGTCACATGTCCTTTTTCCTTTGCTAATAAGGATCAGGAAAAATAACGCTCTTGGTTTTCATCTTCAAGACTTGAAATCCTCCATACAGGAAGCATACCAAAGGAGAGAATCACAGAATGGTTGGAGACCTCAGGAGTCCATCTGGTCCCACCCCTGCTCGAGCAGGGACACCCAGAGCAGGCTGCCCAGGACCATTTCCAGGAGGCTTTTGGAGATCCCCAAGGAGGAGACCCCACAGCCTTTCTGGGCAGCCTGTGCCAGGGCTCCGTCACCCACCCAGCACAGAAGTGCTGCCTGGTGCTCAGAGGGAGCCTCCTGGGTGCCTGGCTGTGCCCATGGCCTCCTGCCCTGGTGCTGGGCACCACTGAGCAGAGTCTGGCTCTGTCCTCTCTGCACCCTCCCTTCAGTGATTTGCAGACATTGATACTTCTGCTGACAAGCACACACACAGTCCCTAGAAGAAAAGAAGGCAACTTCTGGGAAAAAAAATAAAAAAATATGAAGTATGTATCTTGAAAATCTTTCCTGTTCATGTCTTTAAGCACATAAAACTGTGAAGTGATCCAAACCTACCATTTTCCAGGCTTTTCCTTGAATAAAAGCCATTCCCTCTTCTCTCCTTTTTTTTTTTCTCCATTTTCTTGGTCATTTTTCTCATTCCTCTCTCGTGTTGCATTTTTCTCCTTCCTTTTTACCTGTGCCAGCCCTTCCTGCTTCCTTTTGAGCCTACTGCTCTTTATAAATATTCACATACAGAGACCACAGGTATAAGAAAGAAAATCCTGCATTTGCACACCTTGAAATAAATCACTCATACCCTTTCTCAGGAAAAGTATGTGCTAATTTTCTTAATAAGTATTCTCCCTAAAAAAAAAAAAGGGAGGGGGAACAACACTATTTTAAGGTAACAAAAACTACAAAAACTTTAAGTTCTCATCCACAACTACTTGACCATCTGCAGTGGCACAATAATCATGCTCCATGTCTTAGGAATCAACTATCAATAGTGAGATTATTAGTTTTAAAAAATGTATTTTTAAGTTATTCAGTGAGACATACAGACTACGGAAGTATCCCAGACTTCAACTTCAGAATTCAAATCTTGAAATTAGTTTTAAGATGAATACAACAAAAAAGCACAATATCTAATTTTAAGGTTTAGTTTCAATACCGGCATTTCCATAGTACAACATGGAAGATATTAACAACTTTTGCCAAGGTGTATTTGGTGATGTCTGACCAAACTGAAGAACTATACTATTTAAATGTTTCTTGAAAAGTACATAGAAAGTACATGTTTTAATCCGTATATTAGCAATTTAAGAAATTGTGAATTAATAAGTGCCTATTGCACCTGGATTCTAATTGTTTTAAATTTTTCCTTTAAAATGACCCTAACTAGTCTGAAGCCAAATCTTTTGCAAAAGTGGTAATTCTCCCTCCCCACTCCCACTTCTGCACAATGGAGCAGCAGAGTATCAGTATACCAACTTGAAAGATTTTAAGTTAAAAGCTTAAATGTGAAAGCTTAAATTCTATAGAACAGCAATTCAAGAAAACAATTCACAATTGCCCCATGTTATCTTTAGCAAGACCTGTTTACTCGCTAAAACAAGAGACAATATACTGTAATTTCAGGAGATTTAGAACAAAACCAGGCAACTAATAAATGTAATTAATAATGTATAAAACAAATGCATATTGTCACAGCTGACAAAATAGCATTTATGATGTGCATATAACTTACTGCAGGAATATGCAAGTCTACAAGTTGTATCCCATTTTGTTAAGCACTGTAAATACTGAGAACTCCTCAGTATGCAATGCATTATGACAGTTAACTACTTTTGACTTAAGATCAGACTTTCAAATTCATTATTTTGCACATCAAATTATATTCAGATGGCACAACAACAGATCTGTAAAAAAAAAAAATCTTATTTAAATAATTCTGATGCATTATACTAGTTAAACCACACGAAAAGGTATAAAAGTTACATAGATACACTTACCTTTTTTGTGTGAATTAAAGGGATACACTGAAGTCATAAGGAAAGCTTTGCTCTTCAGATAAAAATATTTATGTCTCAAGACAGCTAAAAGCATCACTACCTGCTAAACTGGGATACTGTACCTACGCAATATATCATGTTATCAAGCATGTCTTATTCTGGAGTCTCAGATAAGGTTGTCATAGGGATGAAGAGAACCAAGATCTTCCACAAGAATTAAACTAATAAACTAAAGCAGTTCAACTGGCAAAAAAAATAAATCAAACATTCTATTATGTATTTTCACATTTTAAGGAAATGATCAGAATTGTAACTTACCAGGATTATGATGTGTCACAGACTCTCCATTTTGAAATACATCTCCAGCCACACTCATTCTACCAGGATTGAAAGGTCCTACACCAGTCTTGGTCTGTGAAGTTAAAGATGGGGTGTATGTTTGCATATTAACACCGAAATTACTTGACTGCAGTCCGTTAGAAACATCTCCCAAGTTGGCATTCTGCAGTGATGTTACATGTGTAATCATTAAGTTCATGTCACGCCCTTCAGTATTTTCTAAATGACCATCACTCACAGAGCTCATAGCACGTGTTTCTAATGTGGTAACATTAGCAATCTGAATTTCAGAGTCTGGTTCTGTGGTTATACCACTACCACCTATTCCTGAATTTACCTTACTTCTTGAAAAACTGGAAGCTGAGAAATCCATATCGTTGGTTCTATTTTTACACTCTGGAAGTCTTCGCTCATTAAAACTGGAAGCATTCTTCTCTTGTCCTTGATTTGTTTCAATGTCTTCTTCATCATCAATAATAATAGTTTCACTTATGCTTCCCTTTTGTGAACTTAAGTCTTTTGGAGGAGGAAGCATTTTGCAATCTTCCCCTTGAAGTTCACCATTTTTGGATGATGTAAACGCAGTGCTCCTTTGTTCTGTTATCAGTGATGTAGAATTTTGAGGAGGTTGTATAGGTTCAATAAAAACTACATCATCATCATCTTCTATAGGCGAGTTTTGGAATTTACTAGGTCTAGAAACTAAAGAACTAGGTGGACCTCCAAATGTATTTCCTACATTTGCAAGACCAGCTGCCATGGCGGTACTCCCTAGTAGACCAGGAGTATGTTCAGACAGTTCTAATCCTCCCAGAGAACTTGTGTCCATTCCAGATCTGCTGTTTGAGGAAAAACAAACGACAAAACATACCCAGTTTCAGAGTAAGATATAACTTTCCAGTAACAGTTCCAAAAAAACTACAGAATTAATAGTTTCAGCTTTTATTTTATTTTCTTCCTACATGGGATCACACAAATGAAAAAAAGAAAGTTTATCTATGCTCTTCTGAGTATCTTAACATTCATTAATTTTCTAATCCTGTACTAGCAAGAGATACTGCCATTTGTATTATTTCCCACTAACAGCTACACGTTGTTATGTTTAATAGAAAATACACACACACACACACTAGAAACTGAATTTTTGTTGGTATTTATTATAAAGATCTTCATTTCTCTATCCCTCTCCTGAGGGACTCCTTCCACCCATATTTACACACAGTGATCCCGTAACACTGTTTTTGCTAGACTGCAAAGCAAGATCAAGACCTAGAAAAGCAGAACGGAAATTTGAATTCCTATTAAATTTCATTGCTATTAGAAATGTTACAAAGTTTCAACATTAACAGATTCAAACAATAAAAGACTGAAGCCATATCAACACACATCTGAGTGCCAAGTCAATAAAAAGAAAAAAAAAAAAAAAGCAGAAGCAAAATCATTTTGCATATTAACAACTTTGAAATTCATCTGATGTCTGCCCACTACCACACAGTGGGAGCTCATCACATGGCCCCAGTATAACTGGTGCGGAGAAAGAAAGAGGTATGGAACCGCTGCACGCAATGAGAATACACACATTAGTGAGGGCGCGCAGCAACTTCTCATTTCTAGCCACTGTCAGAGGTGGCTCATCTGAGGTCCTGACTTAGTACCTCAAGTCCCACTGCAGCTTTCAACAGCTTTTATCTCCCTTCTCTCTAACAGCAAGCAATGTTTCTTCAGGCTCCCTCCCAACAGCTACTTTGCTCGTGGGTTTCTGTTTGCATTTAGTTCAGTCTGGGGAATCTCCTGTTTGTAATTGTCTATTTTACCATGAATTCAAAACTGATAAAAGGCAACCTGGATATTTAAATTTCTCTACCTGTCATTCCAAATAAGTAATTAGTGTTAAAGGAATTAAAATCTCTGTAAAAAAAAAAAACCTTTGTACTTAAAAGAGTTAGTAATATGTGTATACCAAGGTCATCTTGATATATATAAGAAACATACAAAAATAACATGATAGGGTATGTCTGGGAGTATACACTAATGTGTGCTATCACTGAGCTTTTGTGTAAAGCTAGAAGTTTTCCATGCATTTTTTTATAGATCCTTTATAAAAGGAAGGTGTATAGAAGAAGTTGAAATATCCCACTCATCAATACTTACCCATCCAGAAATCCACTGCAATCTCTTTACCTTAATAAGTTGCTCCAAGACCTTTTATTTCCTTTCCTGTGGAGAACCTGCTCTTCTTGTATCAACTTGCTGCCTTCTGCTAAAGCAGTTTTCTGAAAAGGGTTGAAACTAGCATTAGATACCTCAAGCAGTTTCTGCATCTCTGAACTCTTGAACCAACTCAGTTCATTAAGCTGAATTCGCAGTTTAAGTTCAAATCCGACTTTTAACACTGTTGTTCCATGCCAGCAAAGAATGTTAGTCTAGACAAATATTGCCATGAGTAAAGCAGCAACAGGACTGTTTATTCTACATTTTCCAGTCTATAACGCCACGTTTCCAGGATCTTTTGTTTGATGCTTTATAGGTACATGAAAAAAGTACGTCTGTTAGGAAACAGACAGACATAGCTGCAATTACATAATCGAACACTAGAATTAAAAAGTCTATCTGTAAAAGAACATAAAAGAAATAAATGTTTCAAGTAAACCAACCTATTGACAAAAGAACTGATAAGTTTCTTTGCTTTTTATGGTGTCAGCTTTCCCAATGCCTGTAGCAGAATATACAACACAAAAATTCAGACATTGCAAAAGGAAAATTACAGAATGCATACTGCAAATCAATCTTACAATGCAATGCAAATCCTACACTGCTAATCATTTTCAAATTGTATATAAGCACTGCAGTAATACTGAGCACAAGTTCAGGCATCTACAGCTTATATTAACACATATGACCATTCGCAAGGGACTGAAAATGTTCATAGCTCAAGTCTGTATTTATTCCTCAGGTTTTGCAACAGTCATTAGGTTTACCAAGCTTGGCAGCATTTTTACAATACAGTATCAACTTGCATACTGTTTGAGGACAGCCCTTAAAATCCCCAGAAAGCAAAGAGGCCTAAGGGAACAAAGCACAAAAATTCTTCTAAGCATGTACAGTATTATTCAAGCTCTCATGTCCATTAACTGAAGCTGGCAAAGCAGAATCCAAACAGCAAAGCTGTGAACCAGATTAATCCTAGAAGAGAGGCAACCACCTTTTAATTCCTTCATATGTTAGCCTTACAGCCAAATGCCATTATGTAAGAGCATTTGAACTGTAATAAAGGTAACATTCAGATGGAATGAAGAGTTTTCTTACAGAAAAAAATATCAATGCAGTTGGCTTGTACCTCCCTGGAAATCAGTCAGTTACACTGAAGATTAATTTAATCCAATATTCTCTTTTACCTATCATTTTTTCCCTCTAGGGCTGAATAATTCAAAAGTTAGATTTCCCTACATTTCAGCTTTTGCTTAAAAGCATGTATTCAGTTCATTGAATCTTAAAGTTTCCCAGTTTTATTTCATATATTTTCATTCTCAACAAGGAGAAAAGCGTATCAAGCATATAAAGCTTTCAATAAAGTTTTACATATACCTGAACAGATGGGAGCAAGGAGGAAATGAGAATATGCCAAGACTACACCTCAGGTCTGACTCAAACCTTTGCTATTCCTATTTTTACAGATGCTCAGTAAAAAGGTAGATTTGCACATAATACACCACAAAGGTAAGACCGTGTATTATAACGTAGCCTGAAAGGTATCTTTTTGCCTAAACATACTTGATTTTTTCCACACAGGCTCTTTAAATGGCTTTGTGACCTGTACTATTAGGTATGGCATAAAATTAAGAAAAACTTATGTGCTTAATTGTTAGTGGGCAGCAATACCTGTATGCATTTCCTCACAAATATCAGCTTCTAACTCTGCAAGACTCAGAAAAAATAAAATAAAAAGTTTTAAAAAACTTGCAAAGTGAGATAGCTAGTGCTCTAACAACGCCAATATTGAGGAGAAACTCAGAGACTACACAGGCAACGTTGTGGTCAATTATTTCTAAATGAAAAATACAAAAAAAAAAAAAAAAGTAATAATCTACCAGGTGAAAAGTATAGACTTAGAATGGGAAAATAGGAAAAACTCCATACTCTGTAACTTGTTAAGCATCTCCCACTGCTACTGTGGGAGCGCGATTGCTAAAACCTAAGATTCATTAGACTGATCACTGGATGAATTAATTGTTAAGACTCTAGAGAGAAGAATAAAAATAAAAACAAAAAAAATAACACAGAGACTGGTGAGGTCTACTCTGCAGGCAATGTACATTCATTTCTGCTGTGCCATGAGCTCAAGGCTTTGTGGCAGCACACAGACACCACAATTACAGCTGGATGGAAACACGGGCACTACCGATATACAACAGCCCCTTCTGAGCCAGGCTTTGCACGTCCTCCTTTTAAATTAGGTTACATCATTCACGTATAAGTGTTCATGCTGAAATAAATTACAATCCCATGGCTACATTCAAGACTTAATTGCTGAAGAAATAAAAGGCAAAATTTGGGCACTTCTCTAGAAAGAAGTGACAAATATGACAGCTTTTAAGACAGCCAGCCAGGCAATGCTTCAAAAGCCAAGTCTTAACTCCACAGTTGAATAATAAAATAGTTTTAAATTTATTAGAAATTGAAGAAATTTTGGAATGGGGGAAAGGTATACCTAAAAGTGATTAACTAACCAAAATCTGGAGTTTACAAGCCTTTATTGTGTGCCGTTAGTAACACCTGGGGTGCAGGTGACAGGTATGGAAGAACACAGTCATGGTTATGCAGTGCTGGATCAAAGTCATGGCAATCAAAAGGAATCGCTGAAACCCCACCAAAACAACATCAAAGCAAGGCACTTGAAACAGACGCTCAAACCAACACCAGCATGTGCAACTGCTTCCATATAAAAGATTAGAAGCCTAGAAATGTAAAAGATAATTTTTTTCCTTTCTAGGCTTCTAACCTTTGTAAGGAAAAGAAAGCACTAACTAAGAGATCGTCAATACTGAATGGATAAATAAAATCCTAGGGGTAGTGCTATAACAGGGTACAAACACCACAGGAACAACAACAGAATGATTTATTTGCCCCTGTGAAGGAACACTACTTTCTATTAAGAAAGCACAGTATCTTAACTAAATTATTTACCTCAACAGGTACTGTGCTAACATTTACATTCTATACCCAAAATAGAAGAAACAGCATATTAATGCTATAATATCAATCACTTCCACTTGACAGCACGCATGAGACAAGAGGCACAAGAGAGACTGCAAAAGCCAGACATGCCGTGAATAGAAGAATTCAAGTACTGTTGTGTAGACTATGGGAAGAGGGCAGACAAAAACCAGAAATGGAGATGCAACACAGCCAACTGCAACCAACTAGGAGACCAACAAAACCAAAAACAACACTTCGTAATTCTGCACCATGCAACACGGTCAAGATGCAATTATCTGAACAGCACATTTAAACTCCCAAAGGAATTAAAAAATAATTTGTTACTTCATCGCTTATCTTCAAAAATAACCTAAGTATGAGGAACCCAGTAGGAAAAAATGAAATGGAGCAGCTAGAAGAACAAAAAGCTTTTTGACAGCATGAAGGATATTTTAAAACTCACCATATTAAGTACACAGCCAATCTAAAATGACCCCCAAAACCATAAGGACTGCTATCAAAAAGTGTCTGAGGTAAAGAGATGCTGTAATTGTACTAGGGAGAAGAGTCACTCCTAACTGTCCAACTCGTTACCTTTTGCTAGGCATGGCTTAAGACAGGCCACTGAGCTATGTCAGAGCAAAGGTTTGCCTAACGCACCTGTTCTTGTACAACAGTACAATTTTCCTAAACAAAAAAGAGTACCCAAGAAACCTGAACCACCGCAGAAAACACAGAATAAGGTGTTAGCACTGATGCTCAGGAAGGAAAAGATCAGGGAAGATTATATCAAAGGGGTCAAGCCAGAGGAAAGACATCCTATCAAAGTGCTAACAGAAGAGAATTTTACAACAAATCACTAGGGCCGCACGACATTCACTTACGACTTCTAAAGACAGTCAGCAATTTTGTATTTACGTATCTGCAACCAATTACTTAAACAGAAGGCAATAATTACCCAGATAATTACAGATTACAATCCTATATCCATCACTAGACAGATTGATGGAAACTACGGCTGACTAAATACGCTAAGGAAAAATGTAATGTAAGGGGAAAGAATTACCAGGGATTTTGCAAAAGGAAGTTAACATCTCACAGGACTACTGCAGAGGTCTTCTGCAGGGTTCACATGCTCATTGACCAAGCCTAATTAAACCAGTATACAGCACTCAAGATTTCCAAAGACATTCAAACACATTTCTCACTACAGACTGCAGTAGAAATTATCCGTAATTAGATTCAAGAAAGGGTCCTCAGGAGGATTTGCAATTATTTGAAGAGAAAGAAGTATTATGTATTGCTTGCTGTTATCTCAAGAAAGAGGAGTTATTAATGGGGTCCCAAAATAAAATAATACAGGTCAACATTCATAAATCAACCATAAGAGATGGAGACTACCACAGGGACATTTTCCTAATCGTGCAAAATTATTCACAGTATCTGAAAGCAGAAGAGTATCACAGTGCTGAACGACCAGACAGTGCAAGAGGCAAAATTCACTTGTGATACACACATGACAGTGAACAGGGAGAACAGGGTAACAACACACACAGTGGTTCCTCTGAATTGGAAGTCAAAGATACACTCTTTCAAACCAAATCTACTCTACCATTAATGACCAAAGAGGAAAAACCAAGTATGTTAAGACTTTCTAAACAAAGAATCAACAATACAGAAGATACCTGTTGTTATAAGGAAGATGCTGGTGAACTATGGTTGGGGGTGGGAGGTGTTTTTTTGTTGTTGTTGTTTTGGTTTTTTTGTTTGTTTTTATTATTTTTAATTAATTTTGAGATTTTCAGGTCACCTCCTTTTCAGAGAAATTGAAAAACAGGTGAGATGCTGAAGAATTTGGACTAAAGAAAAGTTTTGGTTTTGGAAGACACAAAGGAAGATAACTCAGGGGAAAAAAGAAAAAAAGAAAAGAACACAGAAGATAGCTATGCCCGGTGTCTCACAACACACAATCAAAAAGACACCCTGTGAAATAATGATGTAGATTTAATAATCTATTGTGCAGGAAGCATTTTTTTTCCCTCAACTGTGAGAACCGCCATCACAGAATGCTAGAGGCCACAAACACAACCATTTCAAAAAAGGATGGGGCAAACCTGGCAATAAATACACTGATGACCATTAAACACAGTAGTTGAAAGGCAACTACTGAAGTACTTAGCCAGCCAGATGCTGAAAATCAAGAGAACACACCTGCAAAAAAATTGTGCTGTAACTGCCAAGTTTCTATCCCTAGATACTGCTGCTGCAACCAGATTACTGAATTGTCTAATAACTTAGTACAGTAATTACTTTAACCTAGTAGAGGAATAACATCATTATTAGATGTACAGGAGATGTCACTAGCCTCATAGAAGTCTTAACCACTTATCCGCATCTGAATTTTGGCCTATGGCTGTTAGGTTGACTTCAGTTTGAATGAAGGGGAAGAAAATAAAAATAATAATTAAAAAAAAAAAAAAAAAAATATTTAAGCAAAATAAGAAGCTACAAAACCAATCTGAACACATCTCAATGTTCTATGATGCTGTATGGTTCTACTGATTAATTCCTCACCTTGATGTTTCTTTGACCATAACTTCATTTGAATTCCTCAATTCAGCTACTTCCCAGAGTTCATACCCTTCCTTCCAACCACAACACCACAGAAATTCACTTTTCATTACCATTTGACTTTTTATAAGTCTAATTATCAAAACCTCAGTCTATTGTGAGGACTGACTGTATACAGCTATGAAGAAGCTGTTTCACTAGCTTAGCAGGATGCTGTAACTTCTTGCTATAACTCAGGACCATTATATCCCCTGCACAAACAGAAGCAACCTACACACCGTGGTATGAACCATCAAGTGAACTTCCCTGGCTGACCAATTGGTGCCACTGGTCACCCCAAAATACAGTAAACCATTCCAATTAAAAATCACTTTTAAGTGTCTGCTTTACACTGCAACCAAGATAGTCCAATAGCCCAACTATACCCATGCAGGCAGACTGAAAGCACTGGAAGAGCAGAAGTAATCCAATATACTTTAAAGGGTTGCAATTTAAACCAGCTGTAAGCTAAATCTGAATGCTGCTACTGCAGACCAGTCTCAATTTATGCAGCGAATAAAATAGTGTGTATGGACAGCCAACTACCTATGTGAGCAGAAACCCACGCTGGGGAGGGTTGAAGGGCCCTTCTGAGTCATCGGCTATAGAGCTCTGTTACCGCAGACAACCACACAATAAGATCATTGCTGTGGAACAGCCTTACCATGAACATTCAGCATTTCCGCTTTTCCTCCTTATATCCTTCCTGAGGGCTATGTAGCCAACAATCCTAGCATATTAGGCAAAGATACACCTCATACATGGTGGCCCTGAGTTACTGTCAACTTTTACAGGTTTGACCTTACCAAAAGCTTTAACGTTACTGAAGGTCCACCTGGTTATTAGGTCCATGGGTTCATTTCATGATGCTACCACAATGATAACCAGACAAAAGCTGATCCAGCTAACAAAGACTTTCCTCCAAAAGTCCTTTCCAGCCACATCAGCTCCCCAAAAGAAATTCTCTGCACAACACTAGCAGCTGTGCCAGACTGTAACAAGGTTGGTCAAGACCACTTTAGCGGATAGGACAGCGAGAGGAAATTGAAAGCCACAACTGCATGACTCTGACAGCAAACACATCCCATACTGAGCAAAACACGCTTGCTCCAAAATACACACGCCATTTGACAATTAAGTGAGTGAATACTAAATTAAAACATGTACCTACTGATCACAATCAGTAGGGTATTGGAAATTCATAGGCAAACCTAACATACAACATTGAGGCCACGAAGACTATTTAATTAGTCAACCAGCTTAACACACAAATCATGCTACGGAGTTCAACATACTTGCGTACTTTGAGCTAAACTCAAGTGCAAATATACACAACACCAAAGTAAAACAAGAGTCTTTCTTAAAATATTATTCAAGTTAGTTATAAAGATTAACTAAGAGTCCGAACTACATTTTACAGTAACCCATCAATGTGTTCATGTTGCTGTTTCTCAACCACAGGTAAGAATTTTCAGGGACAGGATACTCAGTTTTGACAGATTAGATTTACAAGCCTACAGTCCAAGTACCATTATTACAAAAGCCTATGATCTCATTACTTCAGCCTAAAGATGATTATTTCAGAAGAATTTATTTTCCAGTAGGTTTAGAGCTGCCTAAAGTTCCATTTTTCCCCCAGATTTTCAGATTTGTAAGAAACTTACTAAAATTCATTATATAGCATCCAAAAAGTGTTTGTCACACATTTCAAGACATTGAGGAGAAAAGCATCTGCATGCAAAGACCTGCATTCCAGCAGACAGCAACTAAAAACAGTAAGATGGCAAGAGCTATACAGTGAAAGAAACATTTTGAAGCAGCTGAATCAGTAAGTTGTTTTTATTCAGAGGAGAAAGTATTTAAACACAAACTAAAGCTTACTGAGAAGTGACAGGTAGGGACATGCAAACTTCAGTACCTCCTGAATATCTTAACTGTACTGCAGCCATCAACGTCATGTGTGAATGCTGGCATCTGGTTTCCATCTGACACTTCCAGGAACATCTGAATACCTTTATTTAACACAGCCTCTTCTTTTGGTCTTACTAATCAACCAGTGCCGAGAATTGCTCCCTCGTATGCATGAACAGCATCAAAATTCAGGATCAATCTCACACTTGTTTCTATTCAACATCAATCTTGAATGGAAGAATATCCACACTACGCACCTCGCATTCGCAAGATTCCTCACAGGGGAATAAGCAGCACTTGGCATAGCTATTCATGGCAAATCAAAATCATAATGTTGACAGTGTAGAAGTTTTAGGACAGCCATACTGACATGTATCGCACACACACTCAACATATTTCATACCTGCTTAATCTTGAAAAGGTGCTGATCAGCAAGAACCCAGTACTGCTCCTAGCCTTAAAAGCCATTATGTGTAATGTGGTAGACAATAAATTCTCTCTCTACTACTCAAGCAGCAACGTGCTGCTTGAGGATATACATTGTTGGAATAGAAAGGTGAAACAAGACGAAGAACCCAAGCACCCACAAAAGAAGGTTTATCTAAATGCTTATCTATTACTTCCATCCAAATACATATCTATTTCCAAGAAAGTTGGTAACACTAGACCACAGCAACAGACTTGAAAGATGACCTAAGTCAAAGGGAATGTTACAGTAAGCAAAGAGAAACACTGAAGATATGGAAATAGCAAAAGGACAAGCACAGCACACACACAAAAAAGAAGAGTAGAAGTGTACCATGTCAACTGACATAAATTAATTTTAAAAGTACACAATCTAGTTGGGAAAAAACACACACCCAATGGCTATATCAGAAACAGACCTGAGATTAGTAAAATTATTTAGATGTCCAGACTAGGACATGGAATATAGGCTACTGATTACTAAGGATCAGTGGGTCATAGCACTCACTTCAAAAACAAGCCTCACACTTGCTCCACAGGTACCAATAAAGATTATTAATCCAGAATTTAAATCTGTCAAGTCCCTAGCTTTTGCTAGCATTCAAAAAAATTAAATTGAGCTGGTAATGCACAAAGCGTATAATCCCTTTAACACACCATTTAATTATTACAGGTTTGGAAGTACTCGGGTAACATTATATAATACTCGGGTAACAGAGTCATTACAGCAAATGCTACAGATTTAAATGTAATACAGATACTAATGAGAAAAGGCTCAAAGTAATAATCTATTTCTATGTATTACATATGCGGTATAGTCTCCCTGCAGCCTCCACTTCTCTAGGCTAAACAAACCAAATTACTTCAGCCACTCATATGTCTTGTCCTCCAGACCCTTCACCATCTTCGTAGCCCTCCTTTGGGTGCTCTCTAATAGTTTTACGTTGTTCTTATACTGCGGTGCCCAAAACTGCACGTAGTACTTGAGGTGAGGCCACACCAGCGCAGAGCAGAGCAGGACAGTCCCTTCCCTCGACCGGCTCGCAGTGCTGGGCCTGATGCACCCCAGGGTACAGCTGGTCCTCCTGGCCACCAAGACTGACTCAGGTTCAACTTACCATCAAGCAGAACCCCCAAGTCCCTTGCTGTGGGGCTGCTCTCCAGCCTCTCATCCCCCTGTCTGTATATATAGCTAGGGCTGCTCCTTCCTAGGTGCAGAATCTGGCTCTTGCTCGTTACACTTCATATTGTTGGTGATTGCCCAGCCCTCTAATTTGTCAAGATCTCTCTGCAAGGCCTCTCTACCCTTGAGGGAGTCAACAGCTCCTCCCAGTTTAGTGCTGTCCACAAACTTGCTTAGTATGCATTTGAGTCCTGCATCCAAGTCATTTATAAAAACATTGAAGTTGGCCAAGTCCATAACATTAAAAAGAATTGGGGGTACAATCAGTCATGTATAGACCACTGAAATCTGAAAAAAACAACCAGGGACAGGAAGCAGGAAAAGCAATCTCAGCTGTGAAAGGGTGAGATCTAGTGGATTACTGTATCCTGTAAAACTACCCATTCAGAAACAGAACAATTTAATAGACATAGCAATATTAATTCTCATAAGAAGTTAACCTTCCCTGCATTTTTTTTTAATTTAGTGCATTTAAGATGATTTTAAGCAGTTTTTAAACCACGCTTCACCCATTTACATTATCGATTTTACCTTAACAGCATCATTTTTTTGTTATGAAAAAAAAATAAATGTCCAATATAACTTACAATGAAGCACTGCTTATCAGTTGAGAGCATTTTTTGTCACTAAATGATACCAGACTTTGCTTAAATCCTTCAAGTTTAATAGAATTATAGAACAGCAGATTTCGAAAGGGGCTGATGGATGTCACCTTAGCAAATTCACTCCAGCTCAGAAGGGTGTCAAATTAAAACAAGACCCACATCTGAAGTTAAGCCAGGTTTTTAGGGTTATATCCAACATAGTCTGGAGCATCTACAGAGATTTCCCAACCTGTCTGGACACCATCTTCCAGTGTCAACTGTCATCTTAGCTATTCAGAATTTCCTGGTTGCAACCTGTGTCCATTACCTGCCATCCAACCAGCATGTATCTGGCTTCATCTTTATATACTTTCCCACTAGCTGAAGACAGTTACATGTCCCTCTAGCCTTCTCTTATGTCGAAATACACCCCATCCCTCTTGGCCCGTTTGTTACGTGCTCCAACTCTAAGCTTCCTGGTGGTCCTTCATTGGACTCATCCCAATCTATCACTACCTTCATTATACTGTGGTCAACCCCAAACGGGACCGAACGTTCTAGATGTGGTCTCAAGTATCAAACCACGTGGAACAATCACTACCCTCAAACTGCTGGCTATAATCTTGCTTCATTCAGCCCAGTATGCTGTTTGCATTCATCCCTGCAAGGGCACATTACTCATGCTCAACTTGGTGTCCATCAGAACTCCCAGCTCCTTCTTGGCCAAGCTGCTTCCTGTTAGTTTTTCTTTTTTTTTTTTTTTCTTTTTATGATTATTTTAAAACCAGCATGCAATCTACACTTGTATATGTATTGCCCATGATACAAATAACTCTGTACAGACAACTGATGAATATGGTATATGATGGCATGCCCGGTTTCTCAGAGCCTGGGCTCACAAACATTTTTTACTAAAGCTTTTAAAATCCATTTTTGTTTTTGTATGTGCTCAGGAGGAAAAAGTAACATTCAATGTAACTTATAAATGAACAAGAAGTTTACAGATAACCTATTTTCCTCATCTTTAGCAAAAACATCAACTAGTAGCCTTGAACAGATTTTTTTCATTTGAGAAATACACAAGTTCAGCTAACAACCTACTGGTTTTTGGCTGAGTATGGACAAGCTTCTTTAACACAATTTACCTTCAGCGATTAGCATTCAACACATCTAGTATTTCAAAAAAAAAGAAAAATTGGATTTGAGAGGTCATACGAATACTATGCTAGATATAGCAAGGAAAACAGCCAATGAAGCCACAGCATTACAAAGGAAAGAAAATCTTAACATTAAGCAAGATAAAAAAAAAAAAAAAAAAGGCGGGGGAGGGAGAAATTGTTCAAGTTTGATGCAGAGGTAAGGTTGATAGGAAATGGGATCCAAGGCAAAAATGGATATGGTGAGCAAGGCTACTATGGTAAGTTTTTCACAGCTGCACTCCCTGACTGGCTGTAAATTACATTATGTAGTCAAGACTCTGGTATATTGAGCGCAAAAATTCAACTAGTTTTAAGAAGTTAAATGGAGCCTTATTTTTAACAACAACAAAATGCATACTGTATTTGCCATGGTTGCTGTTCCACAACAAAGAAACACATCCAGAACAGGACAAGAAATACATCCAGATTAGGACAGGATGCCGTGGTCTTGGCTTCCAACCCCTCTCTCCCACTTTCTCCCCTTCTCACACTTGTACTAGGTCATCACTGGTCCCAACAGTCAGTCACTCATGGGGACTAAACTGAGAGCTGAAAAACTAAGAACCAAACCCAACAACTACACATCTCCCCTGAAGAAGGAACTTCACTGGGAGGATTCGTGGAGCTGAACCGATTCCCCAGAAGAGACAGAAAAGGCCACTGGTAAAACAGAGAGGACAAAAGTCCTAAATTTGGGTGGCTTACACAGTCACACAAACAAGCAATAGATGTTTATTTGAACCCTATTAGCATTTGTTCTAAACCAGTATTTTGTCTTTTGAGTCTAAACCTGCAACCTGAGTGAAGATCTGCACAAAGTATATTACAAGTCCCATAAAAAATAATACATCAAACTTTGCTAATGGAGAGCTTTTGAAATCCTCTTTAAACCTTTGCCTAGGAAGGATAAAGTGGTGCCTCAAACGGTTATTCCAACTCTTCGTTATCCTAGATGCTGAAAGGCTACCCACTGTTCCCTGAGTTTGTGTTGCTCAGCCAATAACCAGCCCTCAGGAACTAAGTCTTTAACACAGAAGGCAGGAAAAGCACCCAATGATCTAATACGCTCTTGGGTGCATAGTCTGTCTCAGTCCAGGATTAAGTCACACCCTAACCTATTCTCTCCTAATTGAGAAAAAGACTGAATTTCTAAAATCTGTTAATACAAAGCATATTTTCCACTCCTCCCCAAGTCATTCTTGTAGGTCTTCTCTGAACTCTCCAGTCCTTTTTAATTATTAAAAAATGCTGGACTTTGTTCAGATCATAATTGCAGATCGTAATTGTGGTCCTACACACAATATTAGGCAGACCGTCTCAGTGTTTCTATTTGTTAGTTCTTTGGATAGAAGTGTACATAATGCTAGCCAAACACAGAGACAATGGCAATAATTTCAAAATATATCCAACATTTGCATCTGGTAAATTATTATTAATAATAATAATAATAATAATAAACACCTTTGATGTACTCTCCATTTTCTGTCACTTCCAAATAACTTTTTTTTTTTTTTTTTTTTAATGTATTGCAGAGAACCTCTTACCTGGACTTTCCAGGTAATATTTGGCTTCATTAATGAGGAATCATCTACCAGAATAAACCTTTACCTTCTGAATTAATATTTAAAATAAAATAACCACCATGAACACAGATATATTGGCTAATAATTCAGGAGATGTTTGGTAAATTCTTCCAGCTTAGTAGCAGTTCATAAACATACAGAGGTTGACTTATTAGTCATTAATTCTTGGTGAAGTAAAATTGTGCCACGATTTCAGGTATAACAGAATGCTAGGTCTTCCTTCCCTAGCTACAAAAAAAAAAAAAAAAAAAGGAAGAAAAAAAGCACTAACACCACACCCATGTATTACAGCTCTTATCATAGGTTCCTAGGAGCCAAAGTTACAGACCACGTTATGCTAGCCACTGTACAAACACAGAATAGGAATGCCTGTTCAAAGAGCAAACAACCTAAACATAAGGGACAACAGATGGAGAGAGACAAAAAAGAGAATACAAGGAAAGAGCACCACCATCAACAACAGTCTGAATTAGCTCTTGTTCCAAGGATGGAGTGCTGGGGTCCCAGGGTAATGGGAAAGGTGCTGGTTTATTTTTTTTTAGTAGGCTTTGTTTGTTGAAGCTTGCTTCCTCTGCATTTCTAGATTGCATCTGCTTTAAATGATGCACACAGGGAACCTCCCTGAGCATGAGGAGCATCACAGGAGAATGGACAAAGGTGTTCAACTGCCCATGATGTCACTTTCTGGAGAGCCATTAAAAATCTCTTTAACAACAAAAAATTTATATAATACTGGCAATACCTTTCACAGCTAACCCCCAGCTTCAATTTAAAGGCTGGTAACCTATTACTTTTACATCCATAAATTGTAAGATGCGAAAAGATCAGGCAGTGAAAGCCAAAGAATACGGAATCACTCTTGAGGATTCTGAATCCACACCAACACATCAGGATCACTTTTACTCAAACTGTAAGAAAAAGTTGTTACTATAAGATACAGGAGATCAAAAACGAGGTATGAGATGTATGTGATAATGGATCACATAATGTTTATTAGCAATTAATCACATTATTAGCAATTAATCACATGATCACATGTTTATTAGCTATTAAGATAGAGCCTATTATCTGTAAGAAGAACAGTGTGCTCTGTGTCTAAAACAATATCTAGAGTACAGGCTTAAACCAGAGGTCCCGTGACAACGCAGCCCACAAGTGACAGACAGCCCGGAGAGCTTTCCTTTTGGGAAGGAAGGATTGCCTTTGCGATAGCAGCCTGAGCAAAAGGTCAAACATCCACAAAGAGATGTCAGAGGTACACGCCGCGATACAGCTGGTAGAAAAAGCAGCAAGTCTGGAAGAGAGAGATTTGAAAACCCTCCATACAGAGATGACAGCTGACTTTATGAACGCGATTAGCAAGGTAACTTTTAGAGAAATTTGGTGTAGTACTAGGGGCAAACACCAAACTGGAGAGGTCTAACAGATAGAAAAGGAACTCAGAAAGAAAAAAAAATCTTCACTAAGTCTAAATTTTATTTTATTTTTTGGGGGGTGGGCATACACTTGCTTCATGAGTAGACTTTTGTCTGGAGCTCTGTATAGCTGTATCTCACAGAAAAGCCTAAAGGAGCACAAGATGACAAAACACTGACAGAAGTCTGCAGCTTGCAAAACAGATCCATGTTTCCAGAGACAGGCCCAATGGGGCTAAATCAGAAAATCCTGTGTATACTGTTATTCTAAGTGTTATACCCAATTTGACTTTCTTCTTCCAATGCTATCTTTAACAACAAAAGAACTGAAGAAACTATACAGAAAGTTATATGAGCTCTTCCATAACACCGTCTTCTCTCCAGTGGAGGACCATGACCTACTTTATTGCCACCCCCAAGAGTGAGATGGGTGAGATACAGTGCAAATATCGAATCAGTTGTTTTTTCCAATTAATTAACGAGTATCAGTATTTTACACACTTTTTCAAAAAGAAGGGATTAAGATGACTTCCTGCTTAGCATTTGTCATTAAGTGTTAAAGCTAATGAGCAAGGACTATGCTTCAATAACTCTGTACAGTGTAAGGTACAGAGATTTAGGCATTACGGATTTCAGAAGCTACAATAACGAAAGGATTCTGGTAACTCTTGTAAGAGTTAAAGATAGAGTTTATGAACCTTAACACGGTTAACTACAGAATGCCTAATTCATTTATTTATTCTAGGTAAAGCATTAACATTTTAAGTGCTAAGTATTCCAGAGATCCAAAACTATCCCTTCTGCCCAACAGCAATGCATGCTTATGTAATCTCATCTCAGAGAAGCTTAAAATCCACGATCCTCTTGTGTTACTGATGCTCAGCGTGGTTGGGCAGAGCACCAGTAACATCCATGTGCATTTCAAAACTCTACTGCATTTCCTCTGCTCAGAGTTGAGCAGTTGCTTCTGAGCTCCCTGCCCCAGCGCTGATCCCAAAACCCCCATCAGATTATTCTCCAGTGGCCAACAGCAGCAGTTAAGAAGGAAGTTATGGTGAACGGTTGCTCCAAAAAGCTTGGAGGAAGATGGAGCGCTTATGCATTAGCAGACACACAGAAAGCATTAACGCCCTTCAGACAGTAATTGCAAAAACACGCTGGTGGCAACCATGTCACCAGACTCCCGTTTGACCACAAAACTGAATAATCTCTGTTCATTTTGAATTCCTTGTCTGTATTATAACCACTGACTGAAATAATAACTGCTTTCTTACTCCAGTATGCTATCAGAACAAAAGTTGAATCACTGACGTGCCCGATTCATGGAATACTTCGAGTGAACACATGAGACTTTGCTAATGGACAGATAAGATCTAACCCATCTATAGAGGACAGGCACCACCCCCTATACAACTGCTGATGTTCTCATCCATACAGATACACAATCTTTTTTTGTGTGCGTACGAATCTTACTGAACTCCAGTGGCATAGAATTACACAGAACAATTATGGCTTTTGTCTTAAAATTGATGATTTGTGGAAACTTTGGAAAGACAGAAGTCTTAAACTGCCAAAACAATGTAAGCACAAATCCGTGGAGTTTCAAGCCAAGTAGTTCACTTGTGTTAACTAAGGGGACACGCCAGGGAACTGCATTTCAGAAGTCTCACACTTCTCTCTTCTATCCAAAACTTCTCTCACAAGTACCAAACACTGACAAACTCACTAATCCTGCTCCAAAATGAAGAATTTTAATACTAGCAAATAAATTGAACAGATAGTTTTACCAGTGCCTGTGGTAGTACAACAAAGGATAATTGTTTTAACCTAAAACAGGTTAGATTAGACACAAGGAAGAAATTCTTCCCTATGAGGGTGGGTCCCTTCCAACCCAAACCATTCTGTGAGTCACATACTCATTTAATACCTACTGCCAGCCACATCTTCCAGCAGGACGTAGGGGAAGATGCAAGTGCGGAAGTTAAGTTTCTTCCAAACTCTACTCTCCCAGAAACCCAGTTATTTTCCTGAAGCACTCACCTAGTAAGATTAAATCACAGAAATAAAGTTTAAAGAAATTGCAGAAAAGCAATTCTAACTGTTGAGATAAACCCAACAGTTTCAGCAGACAACAAAATTCCTATGGCACACAGGGCTTTAACAACCTCATGAGGCAATCATTCATTATCTTCAACTTCTCAGAAGGGATAGCTTACTTCTCAAGTTCCCAAACTTTCAATCTCTTTCTACAGGTAGGTAGAGTTCATTAGTATTTGTGGTGTAAATGCTTCCTACAATAACAAAGCATTTCTCCATGAAAACTGGATTTTCCATCAGTAATAATACTTTATATAAATTATTCGCAGAACTCTTGATTCTGCTTTTGTTACTGAATATACTGATTAGTTGTGAACTGCAATACACACAGACAGAACTTTGGTAATACCCTATTTACTCCTTGAAACCAAAATGAAAGCTCCTGTAACAGTGCAAGGCTGTTCACGATGCTGCTGGACAAAAACCACAAAGAAAGCCAGTAAAAGTCTGAGAGTTTGTATCAGTTTTGGTCCCACATCCCTCTGCATACTTGAACGAGCTCCACAGAAGACAGTGAAGTTGCTTTCATTTTTTCACTGGCATTTGTACATTCTTGCCTCTGCAAATCCCTCTTAGCATATTATTTCAGAGTAAGCAAGAGTAGAATGGAATCATATTTAGGGTCAAAGAGGATCAGTAACAATATACAGCAAATTTAGTAGATACTCTGATTAAGACAGCCTTTTATTAAAAAAAGTTATTTGGTCTAACTACCTAATTACGTCCCATCATCACCTTCATTTCACAAATGATGGCTGAGGAGCCTGGAGTGCCCATGCAGCAGCAGGCACGGAACAGACTCCATCACACGACAGCCTGGCCTAACACATGCCATAGGACACACTGCTTTCCTCCAGCCACGCAGCAGAGAAAAGGCTGTACCACCACCACCACAGTTGGTGGAGAACAATGTGCCATCTAGTAGGATGCTTTCCTGCAAGACGTTAGTGTAATTCACAAAGCAGATGGCAACTACTCATTGAGGTTTGCTGAATCTTAGCTATACAGCTGTTCTTGGCAGTATTCTCATCTTTTCATAGGCAGCCACACAAAGCTGCAATATTTTTTTCATACCAGCTCCAGTACACATCCTTTTCCGCTCCCTTCCAACACAAGTCTCCCTCCTTCCAAAGCATTACTTGCCTGGATCACTGTTAGAAGTTACTTTTTTAACATGAAGAAACATCAGAAAAAGCAGAACAGCTGTTAGACTGGGATGTATATCGAATCAGAAGTAAAATTGGATGGTAGCCTTTCTCCCAAGGCACGGCGAAAATAAAAAAACTACAATTAAAATTATCCAGTAGTAAGTCAAGGCTTAGAACAGACTGCTTTATTAATGATAACAAACCATACAACCTCTTGAGAGACTTACAGAAAGTTGATAATTTTAGAAGCTCAGCATAAATTCATATCTCATGTCTTCCTCTTTAGCAGTGGCATTGTTGCAGAAAACCACTTATTCCTTCTACATGTAAGCCACCAAAAACTGCCAAAGTGGCAACCTATGTAAATCTGGGCCATCTACTACCTAGAATGGTAAGGGGAAAATAACAAAAAGACTTCAAGATACAAGCAGCAGAGAAGACTACAACACCTGAATTCCTCCTGTGCCCAACTCAAGAACCTAGAGCACAAGATACGCGCTCCCTTTTTGTTTTGTTCTCTGTGCTGCACGTTATCAACCAGACCTCCCAAGGCTCGGCTACGCTTTTTGCAGTGGCCTCTAGCGGCGAGAGCCTGCAGACAACAGTCGCATCCAAACTCTGGAGCTCCTAAAACGTGCATCCGTACATGCCAGGTTACTTTCTCCTTCGCCGTGCTACTTTGCAATTTCAGAATCACCGTTTTCCACAGTATACAGGAAAAAATGATATTAAAAGCGTATAAACTAGAGTCAAATTACCCCGATCTCACATACGAGGTTTGGTAACGAGCCTCCCCTTCGGTGGCCTATCACCCAATAGGGAACACAGTCTGCTTTGAAAATCCCACAGAGATACAGCACTGAAACAGATCATTATTAAGAAGCTGTGGGTTCTTCCCTAGTGACCTTCAGCTTTTTGGGGAAGGGGCAAAGCAGATGGCTCAGAAGCCCTGCCAAGCACACAAAACACCAAAAGCACCCAACGAAATCACCCGAGCAAACCCTGAGGTGTTAAGACCCAACCTGAACGCACAAAGACCGGACGCCGGAGCACGCTCCGCAAACTGCCGGCTTCTTTTAAAACCTCCCGTACCTTTCCTTATCTCCGAGACACGCAGCACACGGGTCTTGGAGGAAGAGGAAGAAAATAAAGATGGCAAAAGGCGCCTCGTTCTGGATTTCCATTCTCGCTTCGAGACTCTAGAGGGCACCCGAAATATGCCCTCCCCCTCCCTCCGGAGCCGGGTAAGGCGAGCGGAGTTGGTATTGCAGGAGCGATGTCTGCAGCAGCAGCGCCCACCCCGAGGAGGAGCCGCCTCACAGCCATTACCGGGGCTTCGCCCCAGGGCAGCAGCTGCCGGCCCCAGGAATTTCCCCACCCGAGCCCCTCCTTTTTACCCCCTGCCCCCGGAGGAGAAGGGAGGAAGGAAGGAAAGAAGGAAGGAAGGGGGGTCAAGCCCTCGGCGAGCAGGTCTTGCCGAGGCAGCGACAGATACATAAATAGCACTCACAATGGAGCTCCCTCTCCTCGCCGCTCTCCTGCCAAGGCTGCACCAAACCGGGCTGGAGCCTAAGGGAAAGACACGGGGTTAACACGGGGCACACCGAGCAGCGCCCCCAGGCAGCGTTTCCTCTGCCCGAGCAGGGCAGCAGGCATCTCCCGCATCCCCAACAACCCCAACCCTTCCAAACACACCGGGGAACAGCGGCTGCCCTCGGGGAGGGGGGCACCCTTCCCGCACCCCCCCGGGAGCCGGGCCCCACCCGGGGCTCCCCGGGGCGAGTGCGGGGACGAGGCGGCAGCCGCCGGGGGCCGGTAACTTGGCCGAGGCGGCCCCGAAGCGGCACCCCGAGGTGTGCGTGGGGTGGTCCGGGGGGAAGGGTCAGGCAGGCACACGGCCCCTGCCCCCCTCCGGCAGCTGCCCCCGGTGCGGGCTTTGCCCCCCTGCAGTCGGCCGGCAGCACCGCCGCCTCCTGTCCGCCATTAGAGGGACCCAGGCGAACAATACGGGAGGAGCCGCGCCGGGCACGGGGGAGGGAGGCACCCGGGGCTGCGTGTGGGGGGGGAGACGGGGGGGATATTTGGGGAGGGGGCTGCGGTGCTGGTGGCGGGGAGGGAGGGGAGCACGGCAAGGCAGCGGGGCACGACGCCGGGGGGAAGGAGTTAAAATAGGAGGCGCTAACCCAGACCCGGCCCTTCTCCCCAAATACCCCGACCCCCCCCAGCACTGCCCCCGGGCTCCCCCCGCCGCCCGCCCCCGGGCCGTACCGCCGGGGCTGCCCTCGGCGCTGCGCCCCCCCCCCGTCCTCCTCCTCCCACCACCGCCGCCACCACCCCGGGAGGCGGCGTCGCGGCGGCACCGACGACGCCACAGCGGGGCACTTGGCCCGGGGAGCTGCGAGGCACGGCGGCGGCGGAGCCCCCCCGGCCCTCACCCGCTTCCCCGGAGCTCAGCGGGCGCCGAGCGCCCCCCCCCAACCCCCCCCCCCCCCCCCCCATCACCACCACCCCGCGGGGACGCACGCACTCTGCGCTACTCCTCCGGCGTCTCAACTCTAACTCGGTCCAGTCCCGGGCTAAGCGCAGCTGCTAACGGAGGGGAGGAGGAACCGGGCCAACCGAGCTTGGGCGAAGCCCGCCCCCTCCGCCCCACCATTGGCTCGCCCCGAGGGCGGGCGCTGGCGCTGGGAGAGCGGAGTGGGCGGGAGGCCCGCCCGTCAGGGCTGCCCGCAGCCGGTTGACCCTGCGAGCTGCCAATCTTCCCGCTGGCCGTGCCTCGAGTTCTTCCCACTTTTGATCCATCAGGTTTGAGGAGCCCGAGTCGGTGCCCACCGGCGCGCCGCCCGCCCGCCGGGCTCGCCGCCCCCTTCGCCCTTCCCCGCCGCCGTCTGACAGCGGCAACTCGCACAAGTTGGCGGCCGGGCGGGCCGCCCTCCTCCGGGCCGCCCCCTGCGAGACCCGTCTCCGCCTTGCGCCCGGTCCCTGCGGGCGCGACAGCCCCGGGGCACGGGCTCAGCTTCCCCGTGAAAAGGGGAATTTCGGGGGGCTGGCGGGGCTCGCCTCCAGCCTCCCCCCCGCCGAGAAGGCGCCGCCCCCCGGCGGGGCTGTGAGCCCGGGGCCACTTCCACGAGGGACGGAGAGTGGAGAATGGAAGCTGCTGCCCTAGGGGAGAGCGAGGTTGCGCCCGTAGCCCCGGGGAAGGAGCCTGCCCGCGGGCACCCGCAGCCTTGCCCCGCCGAGCAGCGCCGCCCCGGCTGCGGGCACCCTCCTGCCCCCACCCCCCGTGGGGGAGGGAGCCATGGCAGCCGCCGACATGGCTCCTGGAGGAGCTGCTGCTGCTGGTGGTGGTGATGGTGGTGGTGGTGGTGGTGGTGGTAGCAGTGGTGGCGTCCTCCATTTTGTCGGAAGCCGCTGCGGGGAGCTTGGGACCAATTCAAACCAACGGGAGGCGCAGCGGGGCGTCCATTTGAGGCTCCCCTCCACGGCTCCCGGAGGGAAGAAGAGCCCGGGGCCCCCCCGGCAGCGCCGCGGGGTGGGGAGGAAAGCTCCGGGGCTAGCGACGGCAGCCAGGCGCCGGGAGCCAAGCTGTCCGCCCGCCCTCTGCCAAAATGGAGGATGCGCACTTCCCTTGCGCGCCGCCGTGCCCCCTCTCCGGCCATGGCACCCACGCCCGCTTGGTCGAGGACCTGGCGAGCCGGCCCCGCTCTGCCCCATCCCTTCGTCCTCCCCTGCCCAGAAGAGGGAGGAAGGACGAGCGAGCGCCCGCCCTTGTCCTCTCCAGCCCGGATCCATTCGCGTCAAGCACGCGGCGCGGTGTCCCCCGGAGAGAGCCTCCTGCGGGGCTGAGGAGACGGCTTCAAGCTGCCGGCGCCATTTCCATGCCGGAGCCGGGGCCTCCCGCGGGACCGGCCCGGGCAACCGGCGGAGGAGCGAGCCCTCCGACGGCGCTCCAGTCGCCGAAGGGCGTGCTTCTCCCTCGCCGCCCTTGGTGTGTTTGGTTAATAATTTTCATGTGTGGGAGAGACGAGAAACGTTCTATCTTCTATTGTCACAACAATACATCTAATTCCTTCCCAACCGTCCCACCCGGAGACGCATACTTAAGTCAACAGCTCAAGCCAAACGCTTGCCCAATGCTGTTGCTGTAAGTTGTTGACAGGAATTTATGAATTTTCACACCATTCTACCTCTCTGATGAAATTTGGAGGGCTGTGTTGGAGTGGCAGAGTTACGTGAGGGCTGGTGGCAGCTTGCGCCACCATTGCTCTTTCCTGGATGAAGGAGGTGAGATGATGGTGGGACATGCCACGGAGAGTTATTGCCACTCATTTTGAAGGTCTCTTCAAGTAATTCGTAAGCATTGTTCCACATTACAACACTGTCCAACTAACTATGTTCATGATAGCCACACAACCATTGAAATTTCAACACTAAATCTTACTGTTGGCGCTTAGGGACATAGTTTAGTGGGTGACATTGGTAGTAGAGTGATGGTTGGACCAGATGATCTTGAAGATCTTTTCCAACCCTTATGATTCTATGATTTTATATGTTCCGTCAGGTCAGCTTGTTCCTAAGCATTTCCTTTATTAGCCTTGAAAACCTTCTAGGTTTGTAAAAGTCAAAAATATGTGAAGTCGTCCTCTGCATTATACTTTTTCCTACCTTTCCAGTTGCATACCTCAGGAAGACATCTTTGTTCTGCTATAATGAAGTTCAGAAAGAAATTCAGAAGTCTTAAGTCCCAGGTTTTGAGAGCTTTGATGCACAAAGATAGGTGGTAGAACACAAGGGTTTTTCTCATTTAGAACACATTAAGTGAAACTCACTCACTCTTGGTTATTCAAAAAAGTAACCTTCCTTTTACTACAGCCCTCGCAATAAACATTATCTAACAAAGTTATCTAGGACTTCTATATAGGAATGTAGACCCTTTCCATTAATGATTTAGCTTATACAGTTCGAACAGAAATTGTAATAGTTTTGCTTGCAATTTTGGTACTGGACTGAAATGTATTTATATATGAAAGTCTATAACTCTAGGGAGACATAGTCCCCATGTAGACATATAACCCCATTTTTGAATTTGTATGTTCAAAAGTACACAAAAATAATGAGATACAACACATATTTTTGTATTATTTTTACATGTGACATCAGGAGAAAGGAGAAATACGTTCAGACACCTAGTAAGCTCTTCCTCATCTTTAAAAACATGTATAATTCAGATTATTTTTAACAACAATGTAGATCAAGTAATTCTTTTTTATGGTGAGAAAGTTAACATTAGCTCAAACACTAAGCAGTAAAATCTCTTCATAAACTCCACAGATCCAAAATGGTTGTACTTATAGGCTCCACACCACTGCTTTCATGGACAGGCCTGATGTCAGCAACTTCACTAAAAATGTTTAACGTATTGACTGGTACTAGACAAATTCAAGAAAGCTGAACCAACAGTATGCTCAATGACTTACAAGAGTGACATCCTTCTATCTGTCACGGAGTAAAATTGTCTTAAAAAGCAGTCAACAGTATTTGATCTGAGAAGGAGTAATGTGATATATTTTGAAGATTTTATGTTTGAGCAGGAACCTTAGGAACACTACCACGCCAACCTTCAAGTGATGCATAGTAAATTGCAGGATCAGAATGTACATAGTTTAAAGCTACCTCCTGCCATCAGCAGTGTTTATCTATGATTATAAATAGTGGGATGTGTTCCAGAAGTAGAAGTAAACATATTCCGTTTCCTGAAGGACTTCTTCTTCAGCCTGAACACTGTTTAGGTTTGCATCAATATAATTGTCTCAGTGTCTAGAACAGAGTTCTGAGAGACGGAAGAGGAAGTACTTGAACAAGATGTCTTTCACCACTTCATATATGTAATACTTCAAAAGCAGTGGTTCATGGAACCCTTCAAAACACAGACTATTACAGCTGATTTGAAGATCATCTTGGAAAAAACTTGTGGTTGAACAGCAAATAAATCTTGGGTTTGTAAAAATGTCTGTGTGTTTCCACCACATGTGAAGTGAAAGTGGAGACTAATCCTTTGTAAAACGTGACCCCAAATTTTCATGTATATCATTGTTTGCTTCCATAGTGTACTGGCCCACAAACCACATTTTCACTGCCTTTTACAGTTTTATTTACCCTCTATCTTGTTTCTTTCTCTGTTTTCTTCTCCTACCATTTCTAGCAATATTTATTTTCCTTTTGTCCTTAATCTCACTTATTTGCCTCTATATTGCCTTAATTCCCCTTGGCATTTTCCTTCACCATCAGAAAGAAAGACATGGAAAAACTGTAGCTGTTGATGGAACACGTCCTGTTTTCATGGTCATGGTGTAATTATCTACTAGTTGGTTCATCAGCACAACTTCAAGAAATAGTATTGGAAGGAAAAAGATTAAGAAACAAGAACAAAAACAGACAACAAAAAAAAGATTTCTAAAACACCTGTGATCAGCAACACCTTGATCATTCTGTTTTTATTCTATAATATTCCCCCTAATTGTCTTCCAATTTTTGAGTTTCATTAAGTATTTTAGCTATTCTTTATAGACTAAAACTCTTAAAAGAAAGAGACCATATGTGTGTACATGTTTGTACAGTACATAACAGACCCCACACCATATAAAATTGAAAAAAAAAAAATTGCTTTCTACAAAATATTGCTTATGGTTTTCATTATGGTTTTTGAGGTATGTATACTTCTCATAATATTTATAAATAAGTCAATATGTATCTATAAATTGCATTCAGATGTTTAATTTACAGCTTTTCTGACCAAAAGTGATCTTTCAAAAGGTCAAATAGTGAGAGAATATACACTATCCTATAAGATTATTCTTCATTGCATGATATAATATGTCTTGAAATGACCCTTACACCACATCCCATATTTCAGTTTTGAAGAAGTAAAGGACAACAAGCTGGGCAACCTCCACACAGAAGTCATCCCAACTGACCATGAATGTATTACCCAATAAAGTGTTATTCTGAAATAGTTTTTTGTTTTGTTTTGTTTTAAATAATCAACATTATTTTTAGTTGCAAAATATTTTCATTCTTTTTTAAACATCTGAAGGGTTTAGTTGGATAAATGTCTTTATGGATAAGAAATGACAGTGTAAAACAGAATACAGGAGCTTAAGACTGGGAGAGACTTCCTAGGTCACTGAATCCAGTTCTTTGCTATTACAGGAAACTGTGTCATATAATCCCTTCCAGAAACTTTTCAAGCTCCATTTTAATGGTAGTTTGATATGTTTACCCCCTACTCCTGTTGCAAATCTGTTCCAGAATTTCATTGTTCTGGTGGTTAGAAACCTTCTTCTAATTTCCAGTCAAATTTTATTCAGGAACCCATTTGTTTTTGTGCCAGCATTTGTCCTCTGGTTTAAATAGCTCTTCTCCCTCCCCAGTGTTTACCCCCTGATATATTTATAGACAGTAATCATATTCCTGCTCAGCCTTCCTTTTGCAAGACTAAACAAAGATCTTTTCGTCTCTTCTTGCTCAACAGATCTTCATTCCACTGATCATTCCATTAGCCTAAGTAGAACCCACCTCCCCCAGTCTGAACTCATCTGTCTTAAATTTGGGTTCAAATTCCCATTATGTTGCATTTTAAATTGAACTAGTACACTGTACAATGCATTAATATTTCCGTATCTCCAGAAAATACCTCAGACTTGGGAGCACACTTGCTTTTTTGCACAACTGCATTAGGTAACCACCATCTATTCTGGCAATACCCATGTTATTTTCTACCACACTCGTTTATTGGAAAAGTTCTCAGTTAACAGCAACATTTTTATTATTCTCCAGGTGCATGACCTTGCATTTTGTATTATGGCAGTTTGTTTTGTTTCCCTTAGTTCAATCATCAGGGTCATTCATTGTTTTTCCATATGACATCCCACTGCAGCTTCGGGTTGGTGCTGCTGCCTGACTTTGTGAAACCAGCCAACGTAATAAGCTTATTTTCTCTTAACTGACAAACAATAAGATCAGTCCCAAGAATAAATCCTGAAGAAATCTACTAGCAGACACCATCCCGTCTGACACTCCCCTGCTCAGTACTTCCGGCTGCCATTTCCTTCATTCTGCTATGGCAAATAACGTCTTATCTCTGTGCTTCTTGATGTTATCTTAGAACATCCTGATTTAGAAAGGACCCACAAGGATCATCAAATCCAACTCCTGACTCTACACAGGACCACCCAAAAGTCCAGCCTAGCAAAGCAAAGCAGTCCTCCTTTCCATGAAAGCTCTCTACACATTCTCAATTATCCTTTATGGTGTTGTGTTTGTACCTTCCTCTTCAAGTAGCAGCAAACCATTTCCATTTCAAACTTCTGATCTCCTCAGTCCAGTTGACTTGATTATCTGGGTCCCTTAGTTTACCAACAGTTGCCTTATGAAATCAGGGGGCTTAGATACAGACCTGCTTTTATTTACTTTCCATTCATTTTACACTAAATCAATTTCAGGATAATCTTCTACAGCTAGCTTTTCTGTACTGTCCTCAAACTCTAAGTCCAGCCCTAAAATAGCATCCTTACGTGTTGGTTTAGTGACCTTTTGCGGAGAAAAGCTGCTAGTCTGACATTCAGCTCTATTTGGGGTCCTGCCACCACTAATAATACTTATTCTCCAGCCTACCAAACCAATCTGGGGAAAAAAGTGAATTTGTTTTTTGCCACCTTAGTGAGTTGAAGTGACTTAGGTGTCGGTCAGGTACCAAAGACCCCACAGACAGCACAGTAGACCGTGCAGCCTAAAGAAGGATGGAATTACTCCATTTCAGCAAGAGGGAGTTGTTACATGAGCCCAGCCTCTCATCTTACCACAACCTAACTTTGGAGTGGTGTCTATATATGTATATAGAAAGAAAAATCTATTTTCTTTCTAAATCCAATTTCTCTTTAGGTTTTTAACAGTGGATCTCAAATCTTATATGATCAGAAATATTAATCAAGTACTGGATTTGGTAAATCAAACCTTTTTAAGTCTCCTTCTAAACTAAATCTTTCGACTTACATCTCCTGTAAGAGATGTCTGTAAGAACAGTATTGGAAAAGGAGGCTTCAGTATACAAGAACCTTCAACTCTTTCTTCCCATTAAATCTAGCAGATACTTTTCCTTTATTTTCCTGGTTTTTGTGAAACTGAGGAGCTTGAATGAGATCAGTCTCCACAAGGTTAGCCCGTGGTTTTACCACAGGCACATTGCTGTGTGAGAAAGCCGCTGCCTAAAGTAGCTCTCTTGTTCCCTCCTCTATGGCTAGCTACATGTTTCTGTCACCTTTCTGTGCTGACACGTGTATTCATGTGTCTAAAAATTGGCCGATTTTCAGTTGGATGAACATGTTGATCTTGCTGCATGTGCAACCAGAGAAGTGACACTGCCAGATAAGGGGGTGCAGTGGGAAGCACAGGGGAGCAATGCATATCCCATCTGTGAAACCGCACTGCTAGCCTGCAGAAATCAAAGCGATGCTATATATGTGAAAAGGAAGGAGTATGTTTTGACTGGCGATCTGGCTTCTGTTTTATCTCGGTAGGATCTACAATGTAGTTTTTAATTAGTTATTAACATTGTTTAGAACCAGCTGAGTGGAAAACATGCACAATATAAAATTGTAAAGTTAATTCTATTTCATAAGGCTAAAATTTGTCAGCTTTTGAAATATTAAAAATTACTGCAGGAAATTCAGTTTAAAAATAAAATTATTAAAAATTAAAAAAAAAACCTACAAATCGTTGTGATGATGGTTTTGACAATATTTTGACACATTTCATAGAAAAAGACTGGAAAAAATGGTAATTTTTTGCAAACCTTTTCATTTTCCCAGCAAAACCATTGTTCTTTAGTTTCATTCAAAGTGTCTCAGCCCATTCTAGCAGTGAACAAGGATGCTTTTTTTGGCAACTTGTCCTTTCCTTTTGGATGAGGACTGTGCCATGGTCATCAGTACCTTCAGATTAAATTAATGCATGGCTGTTTTGTAGGCTAAAAGGTCATTTGGAAAAATTAGTTCAGGCAGGATACAGCCAGGAAATTTACCACAGGATCTTTCCACCAGGGCTTCATTGAACTCTAGGGTGGATGGGAGCATATGCTAAACAGCACCGTTGCTCACTTGCCATGAGACTCAAATCATGTGCCACACAGAACCATGTAAGTGGGATGGATCCAAGACTATTTTCCACAAAGGCAATACAGCGTGATGAAACTCTACAAGACTCCTTACGGACCTTACCATTTCTTCCTTTACAATGACTATAAAGTATGACTTTCACTTGTGGCCTGAAAATTAAAATTCTTGTTCTTTAAATATCTGTCATCATACTGCAGCTGCTTTTCTACATTTACAAAATGTTTCTTGTTTTTGTTTTTGTTGTTTTGTTTAGCTTTTACATTAACTGATGCTTGATTCTCATGTCCAGTCCACTCACTGGAGACATTCCCTCCCTCCTCTGTCCCAAATTCTGAATCTATTGAGTCTGCTCTTTACTTTTGTAGTCCTCCAAAGGTCCATCATTTGCTTTTAATTTTCTAATGTCTCTTAGGGTATGCTTTCAATGCGTTGCTCTTACTCTAATCACCTTCCACAAACCTTTTTTTCACATTGTTCTAAACCATTCTTGTGCTCTTTATTATAAATAAATAAATACATAGTATATATGAAAAAATAAGTGAAGCAATAGTAAGTTTGCAAAGTCAAATACTTACAGGTTAGGAAATACAACACTCCCTACTTGCCCATGCTACTTTTGTTTAGTTCCGTTGTATAAAGGCAAGTGTAGAAATCACAGCCAATTCCCAAAATGGTTCTTGAGAACTGAGAACTGCATCCTATACCCTCCACTCGCTGGAGCTGCTGCCTCCTATCCTTGAGTCACACAGCTAATGCTCGGCTCAACCAGCAGCTCCTCCTCACACTCTGTCAGCCCATGCTGAGTCAGAGTCAAAAATCCCACCCTGTGCTCCCACCTTCAGACCTGCTCCTATGCTTTCCACCCCTTGAGTTAATTATTAATTGGCAGTGAACATTTGAGCATATGCATTGCATCATACTTCCTAATTACACCAATACTCTTTTTTTCATATCACATCTGTCTCCTTCAGTATATAAAGTGAATGGCATTGATGAATGCTGTTCAACAATTTGTTTTATTCTCATGTTTGGGTATTCAATTCGTGCTTTATTTAAGCAGCTCCATGCTCTAAATAATTTTCTTTTGACACCTGTCACTGGCAGATGAGAGCTTCACAAACATTAGTTCATTTATCCCCACAGAGAAATAAGGTACAATTAGATTAGCGTCAAAAATATGTGTTAATTTTGTGTGCCTGTTTTGGGTGTCTGCTTTTGTCAAGGATATATCATTTATTTTTAAACTTTATTTGGCAATCACATCTGACATCAATTTCACTTTCAGTTGAGAAGTCTCCAGAGCATAAGCCTGGGCAACTAGGAGCTGAAAAATACACATCTCTCATCACCAGTCCCAAATGTGAATTAAATGAGTTTCAGCCTCATGCAGGATTCATTGAAATGGGATAAGTTTAGAGTCCAGTTATTCAGAAGATATTCATTCTGCTGTCCAAAGCATACAGACAACTTTTTCTTCTTGAACTCTTCTGCCTCAGTCACTGCACTGCCTGGCTTTTGTACTAGATGAGCAAAGGGTCACACAAACAAGAAGCGACTTCATGACTTCATACTTTGAACACTAGGTATCCTCTGTACTGAAGGAAGGAATGGCCTGTGGTAAAAATAGTATGTGATCTCACAAATAAAAGACCGTATCACAGTATGTATATTCTAGGAGTTTGAATTAAGTTTTTGCAAGCAGCTTGAGATCCAGTGTTTCCTACTTTTTGAATGTTCTCATTTCTTGTAATCTTAATACTTGCCAAATTACTTTTAGGAGGCAATCTAGAAAAAACAACCATCAGAAATTCTGTCTTGTTGAAGCAAATTGACATCCGTGGGGCTCATCCAAAAAGTTCAAAACTCATGAGTTTGTAGAGCAAAGTCTGGTGACATGATCTAATAGCAAATAAAAGCAACAGAAAACAATAATCTGTGAATTGTGTGCAAACCAATCATTAGGGAGAGATAAACTAATATTTTATGTTGTCTCTTTGCCAGCTAACTCATGAGTCCTGGATCCTAATCTGCATTCAAAAGGATGATGCATTCCCTTTTCTTCTCTGTCACTGCCTGCCATGCAGCCTATATCTCGTCTCCCGTTTTCTCACATCTTAACTTCCAGTGTAAGGACATACATCATGGCACATCTGAGGCTTACATCCCAGTCCTGTATCTCTTTGAAACCTTGTTCCAGCTCCCATCCTTTCCTTGTCTCAATAATAATTTAATCCCTTCAAGCTTATCTTCTCTTATTTCCATACTCCAGCACAGCTTCCCTGCTCTCAGTTCCTGGCATTATAGCAAGCTGTTGAGGAACAATTGCTAAGTTTGCACTTCAACCTGGAACATTAATCATATGGATGGAATCTAAGACTTTAATCACAAGCTAACTTGGGCAAATAGAGAGTTTTTTAGGCTTGCAGGAATATAGAAACATAAAAGCAGTCAAATCAAAGGTCTGTTAGCCCAGGATCCCATCTCTAACAGTGACCAGTAGCAGATATCTAGAGAATAGCAGAAGACAGCTACAGGGTGATACTTCTACAAATGTTCTGTAAGCCTCCAGCTTGTATCTTTTGCAAATACGGTTTAGTAGATACAAATTAGGAAGGAGGAAGGTGGGACACAACAAGTTGCATATATTATCATGGATCACAGCTGTTAAATAAATAGGCTTCAAGATTTGTTTGGAACAAACAGGATACATTAATGAATTTATTTGGGCTCTGCTGCTAAGCTTTTGGTTAATGTAATTACCCATATGTCATATTTTCAAGATTTTGGATTTCAAGATACCTAACATTTACTGAATTATCAAAACAACCCTAACCTGTCCGAAGTCACTGTTCTGCTAGACTACAGATGACCTACTGAGGTAGGTGGCTTGTTTCTCCTTGCAGAGAGAAGAGAGATGGCAGTTAGTTGTGAGACCAGGGAGTAGTTGTGAGACCAGGGAGCAGTAGACCTTTGATGTAATGTGAAAGAAGAAGATTGCAACAAGATAAACTATAGAAAAAAGCTTAATCTGAACTTTAAGTATACTTTATTATAAATACCTTTACAACAAAGTCAAAGGATATCAACGGATACATACATTTTAACTCTCTGCACTTTGTAGACCTTTAATTTCATAGGAAAGTACCAAGAGACATTTTACAGAATGAAGAAATGGAGTACTTGACTCTATTTCTATTTGTGTTGGTAAAACAAAACTAAAAGTATGGATCAGAAATAAAAACCATGAAAATATCTGTGAGGAAAAATCCTGGACTGGAAATTTTGCTCTACAAAGTTACCTTCCAACACAAAAAATTTAAAAAGGCTAGAAATAACCGGTGCAAAATGCCCCTTATGAAGACATCTCTATCAGCAGATGACTGGAGAGGCAGACAGGGAATTAATGTAAGGAACAATTTGTGAATGGGAAGGGAATGAGTATCAGAGAGTTGTCCTGCACTGTATCTGTTGGGTCACTGATAGTAGCAGCAAAACTCACACTGATGGCATAATTTAGAGGAATTCTAGCACAATGTGATTCAGTAATATATTTTGTATCAGTAATACAGCTTTGTAGGTCCCTTCCAACAGAACTATTCTATTTTTAAAATGTGATAGGGAGTCTTCCTTGTTTTCTGACTATAAAATAGTTGATATATACAGTTAATCTGTAAGGACATGTCACATACATAATGATATGATCATTTAGTAAGGGGGTCTGAGGAAGAAATATAAATTTTATTACTTCTATATGCAAGCTTATTAAGCTGGAAGAAATTTGACAATCTTAAGCAGCCAGGTGGCTCTATCCTGGCCAGAGCTAACTGGGTCACAGTGAAATATGATCTTTCAGCACTGTCTTGTAGGCAAGAGGACCGCTATAATACTTAAATATATAAAGGAAATAATACTTAAATATATCAAGAAAATAATACTAAGATGTTATAGTGAAGTTATATTACAACTGTGCAGGACAAAGTACTGTTCATGCTGTAGTACATGGTCCAAAATATGCTGCAAAATTAGAGCAAACAACTGAGAAAAATATGGAGAACAAATAAAAGAGTGAAAAGCTGGACTTATTCTGTGGTTTTCATCTCACAAAATTGCACTATTCTGTAGACAGTACAGTATTTCTGCATGTACTTTTCCCTCATCACTGAATGCTTGCCCTTCTTGAAAACTGGATTACATTTGTTACTTTACAGTCCACTGGCACCCCTCCAGATTACCAAGACTGTTAAGAGATGACTGAGAGAGGTCTCTAAATGACATTGGCCACTTTGTTCAGTACCTTGTTCAGGGATGGACACCACCAGGCCCCATAGCTTTATGTGCATTTGGTTGCACACAATTTTTTGGATGTCTGAAATAGCAAAGCCAATCTGCAGTGGGAGACACCATTGCACTGAGAAACTCGGCTGGCTTTAGCTTCATACAAATCCTAACTTTAAGATTTATCCCATGGAAAACTTACATTTGGTAGTACTAGAACTCTTTGTTTATTGCCTAGATGTTGCAGCGAGACATGTTAGAATAAAATAAAGGCTTGGGTTGCACTGGTACTACTTATCCATGTTTGTTACAGATTTTTCATAACCATAAATGTTAAATAAAGTTTATATTTTTTTTCCTAAAAGCAATAATATAACTTACATAGGAATTCATTCTGAGAAAGTCTTTTGGTCTGTGCTGATCAGGCAGCCAAGGGTCTATTATAGAATCAATCACAAGAGGGGACACAATGGTCCTTTCTGGCTTTCTGATCAAGGAAGCTATCACGAATTATCCTTTTGTCATTAGCAGGGCCCAGATAGTTTAACTAGATTCAAGAATTAGGAAGAAAAATGGAAAAACATCCTGTGACAAAATGTCCCATGACACTTAAACTACATGTGGTCTTATCGGTTTGTCAAAGGAAGGCTGATGAGTTTCATGTTGCTATTCATTTAGATGTGATTATACATAAGTAGATGGCACATCAAAGAACTGCAGAGGAAAAGAATTTAGAATGTAGAACTGCTAAAGAAGAGTTACCATCACTTTTTTTTTTCTTCTCCTATGAAAGATAAAATTGTTTTTATATTAATCAGAATGTATTCTTTTTTATTTCTTTGGAAATAAGTGGGATTGCATCAAGAAGTAACTGGCTCTAGTATCAGTTTTCTTCTGGAGGAAACAAATCAAGACCCAAACTTGGGATAACTACTAAAACTAAATAGTGGTATTGTGTTTTCCACACAACAGTATTTTTTGTTGACTGCTTTGTAGGAATTACTCATTTTAGTGAGAGATCCTGTTTCAAGGATGATTAATTCCAAAATAAGCACAGCAGGAAAAACATGCTTGTTTATTATCAAATAATGTTTAATAATAATTAGCAAGATTTTTGTTTGTTTGTTTGTTTGTTGTATTTTTTGGTTTTGTTTGTTTGTTTGTTTTTCCCGTAAGTGGGTTGCATTCATTTCGTTCAGGAGAGATTGGCAGGGCAGGTGAGGAAGAGGAGGAGCACTGTATGTAAAGGAGGAGTTGGGCTGTACTGCGCTTGCTGTTGGGGACAACAAGGTTGGGAGCCTCAGGGTAAGGATTAGGGAAAAAGTGAATTAGGTGGATGTTGTTGTGGGAGTCTACTATAGCCAGGATGATGACACTTATGTATTATTCTATAAGTAATAAAGGGAAATCTCTAGGTCAATTGCCCTTTTTCATAAGACAACTTCACAGGCAACTTTAGCTTCCCAGACGTTAGCTGGGACTATAGCTGGTCCAGGAGATTCCTGAAGCACTTTGGAGATAACTTTTTGATACAGGTACTAAAAGGGACAACTAGGAAAGCTGCCCTCCTTGATCTGTTGGTCTCATGGGTGAAGTGATGATTGGTGGCCATGGCAATCATGAAGTAGTTGAATTTAAAATCTTTGGTGATATGAAAAAACCTGTCAGTAGAGCTACGACTCTGGATTTTGGGAGAGCAGATTTTAGGCTGCTCAAGGAACTAGTTATTCAGATTCCATGGGAATCTGCTTTCAAGGCTGCTCAGGTCCATACATGCTGGTCACTTTTTAAGGGCACAGGAGCAGGCAATTCCAATGTGTCAGCAGTCAATTAAGCAGGGCAAAAGATGGGCTTGACTGCACAGGGATCTCCTTCTGAAACTTAAGCAGAAAAATAAAGTGTATGGAAGGAAGGCCAGGCTGCACAGGAGGTCTACAGAGATGCTGTTCACTGTTGAAGGGAGAAAATTCATATGGCCAAAGCTCAATGAGAGTTGAAGCTGCCCAGTACCATGGTGGATAAAAAAAAAAAAAAAAAAAAAAAAAAAAAAAAGAAGAAACATTTAATGCCTTCTTCACTTCTGTCTTTAACATCAGTGAGGGGCCTGGGCACCCTTGGAGCCCTGGGCTGGAGGACCATGACTGGGAGAGTGATAAGCTCCCATTTGACTTTGAACTTGTATGGGGTTTGCTGCTGCAACCAAATGCACATAAATCTTTGGGGCCAGATGGTGTCCATCCCAGGGTATTGAACAAGGTGGCCAACATTACTGTGAGACCTCTCTCAGTTATCTGTTAACAATCTTGGGAATGTGGAGAGGTCCCAGTGGACTGGAGAGTAGCACATGTAATTCCAATTTTCAAGAAGGGCAAGAAAGATGACGCTGTTAATTACATGCCTGTCAATCTCAGTTTGGTGCAAGGAAACCAGTGACAAGACCTGCAGAGGGGCAGGCGCTGAGCTCTGCTCTCTGGGGACGGCAACAGGACCCAAGGGAATGGCATGGAGCTGGGTCAGGGGAGGGTCAGGCTGGGGGTTAGGGAAAGGTTCTGCACCCAGAGGGTGGTCGGGCACTGGGACAGGCTCCCCAGGGCAGTGGTCATGGCACTGAGCCTGCTGGAATTCAAAAAGCCTTTGGACAATGCTCTCAGATACCTGGTCTGATTTTTGGGTGGTCCTGTGCGGAGCCAGGAGTTGGACCTGGTGGTTCTTGTCAGTCCCTTCCAACTGGGGATATTCTATGATTCTGTTTTTCCTCCAGCAACAGCAACAACAACAAAGGAGCCTAATTTTCTTCATGTTTACCCAGATGCAAACTCAGATAGGTATTTTAAATTAATAAATTATGTTGTTGTCAAATTCTGTATTTGATAGAGAAAGATAATCTGATTCAGACATTTGGTGTGGATTAATGGTTGCATTCAAGATTTGTTGCAGTTCTACATCAAATCTGTCACTGCTGGGAATATCATTATCACAATAAATTTATAAATCCAATACGATCCAATGCTTTCAGAATGAAAATGAAATTATTTTTCTAGAAGAAGGAGCAGTAAGGTAAACAGAAATTTGGCCTGTACAAATTAAATTAAAAACAAAACCTTCATTTCTATATTGTAAAATGTGCATTTTTGTAGTAAAAACTTCTCCATATACAGAGTAAAAGTCTGAAATATTTTAATTTTCTTTCACTGGATCAGTGGAGGGTTCAGAAGCTTCACAGAATACCAAAGACCTACCTCTCCCAATTCCTGCTGTTCTAGAAACTCTAAAGCAGATGTTTTTTGGGAATCGATCACTTTTAAATTTCAGACTAAATGTGAATCATGTGTAAATAAATAAATAAATAAAAAGATGTAGAGATATTGCAGCATTTTCCTGGTTTATTTTTCTCATTTTCTTGTTGTCACTTGCAAGTTGATGTATTGAATATTCCCAGGTATATACCAGCTGAGGCAGTGGTCATTGAGTACATTTAGCATTGGCACATGAAACCATGATTACACTTGCATCGTAGGAAATGAAGGAATTATCTACTACTTGATAGTAAATGGCTGAGGAATATTCAGCTATGTTTGTCATATAAATTTAAAGAATGGAAGGAAGGAAGGAAGGAAGGAAGGAAGAAAGGAAGGAATGAAGGAAGGAAGGAAGGGAGGGAGGGAGGGAGGGAGGGAAGGAGGGAGGGAGGGAGGAAGGAAGGAAGAGAGGGAGGGAGGGAGGGAGGGAGGCTCCAGAGCAATACAGAAGTAGCTAGAAAATATCACTATGATTTTTTTTCTGCATAGCATAGGACTTTTATATACATGAATACTGCTTGGATATGGAGCAAAGTTAAACCAGTATATTTTGCACTATGGAGAAGGAAGCATAAAACATAAGCTCTCACAGAGTTCTTAATTTATATCTCAGGCTAACTACCACTGTCTTGAGAACAACCCAATTTGTCTAAAATGCTGCATATATTTGACTTACTAGCTGTTGACAAGCATTATTCCAAGATCAGTCTAGCCCAAGGAGATAAAAGCAGCATTTTGAAATTAAAACACTTAAAACAATATATATATTAATTACTGGGCGTATTATTTCTCAACAAACAATAGACCAAGTTAAACAGACCACAGCAAAAAACACAGGGTTTCATTGTAAATGAAGAAGCAGATGCTGAACTCAGGAAGCCAGAACTGTTGAAGGATTTGCCAAAATAAGTAGTCAGTTAAGAGTATGTCTATTGACAACACTAAAAAGAACCAAAGAAAGCCCTTGTTTATGCAGGGAGCTGGGGTGATCTGGTCAAAAGCAAGTGCCATTTCTGGAGTGGGAGGAGAAAGAATACACGACAGAAAGCAGATCTCAATAATATCATCAGTAAGGACTCAAGTCAGGAGCACGATTACAACTGAAATACACTTTAAGCAGCAAAGAACAACTAGTAGAACTCCAGTGTACATAAAATGTATGGGGTAGATCTTCTTTAAATACAGCGGACAAAGCTTCGGGGTTGGCTTCTACTTCATCAGCTTGTCAAGACTTATGTTCAGCTATAGAGTTATTAGCCCAGAAAGTAGCAGAGCAATCTGACTGCAGGACACAGTAGTATACAAACCTCAAAGTGATGATGCTGTTTGGGCCATTTACCCCTCAGTAATGCAAGTGAGAAACAGAAGCTTCAACTCCAAAGTGCATTTTGCAGCTGAGTGTGGTCTTCAGCAAACAAAGCAAAGGGTTTCAAACAAAACAACAGTTCCACTGTGGACTGTGCAATAGCATTGGTAAAGACGAATTCCACCAATGACAAGCTGTCTTTAGTCATTTTGACTCTGTAATATGATTTGTTTAGGTTCATGTCCGGGTATTTTAGTCATTTCAGCAATTCCATCACCTAACACTGGGAGAGAGTAGCTAAATTCAGATGAAACATGGCACAGTAAAGAAAAATTTAGTTGGTCTCAGCAGACCAAAGTTTTCAATTACCATTATATTTTTGTAATCTGTAATGATTCTTTCATGTCATATTACATATGTGCACATAACTTGTCATTCTCCTCTACAGACAAGCAGTATTTTTGAATATCTTAGGTTGATACTGAAAGTTTTTATAGTTTTATTTCTAAACTTCCTACCTGTGTAGAAAACACATGGAAAACACATGTTTGCATTGATAAGAAGTTCCGAGAACTGGAAAAATATCTCCCATACTGATAGGGGAAGAAACTTACTTCAGCTGTAGGTAATATGAACAAGCTTCAGTTTTCAGGATTGGAGACAGCTCCTGTGTTGAATGGGAGCTGGATCCAGGTGCCCCCTTTTATCTACCATGTGATAAAGAGTGCACCTTAGCTAATGAGGGACTGGGAGGGAAGCTAGGAAGAATGTGGCTTGGATCTTCTACCCTGATGGGTAATCCAGAAAATGAGTGCCTACAACAGCAGATGTACAGTTAGAGGGAAAAAAAGTGATGGTTCTGGACACCTAGTGATTACAATACAGAGATCAAAACTAACAACTAGCAATGATTACTTCTCGCATTTGCCTTCAGTGATGGCAGGTGAGACTATCAAGACATATAACCGGAAGCAGCTCATCTTCTGTTGTTCATGGCACAAACTGAATCCCATGGAAAGAGTAAGATGCAACATGAAACCAAAAGTGTGCTAGTTCTGGCTGACATGCATGGTATTACAATAAGAAAAAGGACCTAGCATAAGTCAACAGAACTGATTCCATCTATATTTGCATAGAAGTAATATTTTAGCATATACCAGTGACGCACCAGAACAGTTATTCTATGAAAACTACTTTATTTCTGGGAAATTTACCATTGGGAGTGGTAAAAATGACAATCATTGTCACAAGCATGGGTAGCATGTTCCACAAATAAGAAGAAATGACAGAGTCAAGGAGAATGATGACCACAACGCATGCAGATGAAGCTGTGTTGAACCTTTGGGAATGGCTAATCACCCTGTAGCAGCCTGAGTACGGTGAGTGACCAGGATGGGTCAGCATGTGAGAGCATGTAATACCAGCTCTTCTTAGAACATCAAATATCCTGGCACTTTCCAGATACTCACTGGAGAATGAATAATTAACTCAATTTCAGCTACTGTGCTGAATCTTTATGTGCGAAAGGTGTCTAAAATAGTCCTAAGTATTTTACGCAAATTCAGACAGTTAGCTGGAAATAGTGAAAGTAATAAGGCCCTAGAACAAGAATTCCCTGAACAGACCATAAGTGGCAATGGCTCAGTTCACATATGAAGAGTTCCAGCTGCTTTTCAAGGAAGTGGTATCAAAGTGACACATCAGCCTCTTACCCTCCTGCCATGAATGGATTAGTGAAATGATTCATTCAGCCATTTGAGAAAGAAATCTGTGCTCCATTCCTGTGTAGTATTAAGATAGCCAGCTCAAGCTAGTTAACAACACAATCATCTTCTGTCTGTAGAAACACACTCTAGTACTACTGCTTATAGGACTTAATTTAAGGCCTCACCAGGATGTCCTAATCCTTGATCTACAGAAGGATACTGAAAAGAAATATTATGAATGACTGGTCACAGCTAAAATCATCTGAGCAAACAGTTTTCTTGTTAAAAAAGAAAAAAAAAAAAAAAAAAAAAAAGCAATTCTGAAGCAGTTTCAAAAACTGGAGTAATTAGGACAGAAACTGGTCTTTCTGCCTCACTAGGCTGAAATCTCATAGCACTAATTAGATTGTGGAGAAGACTTGGAAAACTAAAGCTGAAAGAGCTCTCAGTGTCACATAGTTTATCACTCTATCCCAATTCAAAATTATTTACAACTTTATCATTCCTGACCTGCTCTTTAAAACTTGTCAGCTTGTTTTTAAACGTCTACCACCATCTGAATTTTATTCCAGCCCTTCAACATCTTCAACATTCAGAAGTTTTACCTAACATCCATTTTGAATCTTTCTTGCTGAAGATCAAGACCATGCATTTCTTACCTTGTAAAAATGTGCACAAAGCACAGAGATATTTCCTTCCTCCAAATATTGTCCATTAATCCATTTGAAATCTTATGACAGATCTTCCTATTCCTTTCTCAGAACAAATATCTTCAGACTATATTCCTAATTTCTTTCAGGCCATATTTTCTACCCCTTTAATTGTCCTTTTAGTATCCTCTGGACACTTGCTAATTGATGCATGACTTTGCAGAGTGCCCAAAACTGGACACAGTATCCAGCTGGCATCTCTGGAGCCACGTAAAGTGGGGTTATTTCCTGTGTCTTGTAGACTGTACTCCTGCTTATCCATCTCAGTGTTGTGTTTGGTTTTTTTTTTAGCTTGTTTTTGTTGTTGGTGGTGGTGGTGTTTTTTTTCCTAACATCACTATATGTTGATAATACATCAGAAGTCCAACATCCTTCTTCACAGAACAGTCACCTGAGCACGTAGTTGTTCTGTGTCCTATATTTGATTATTTTTGCCCATAGGTAGCATCTTGCACTTTTCCCTATTTAATTATATCTTTTTTATTCTCCAGGTTGTTTCTGTGATTTACTAGAATTCTTTTGAATTCTAATCCTTACTAACCATAGTTAAATTCTCTCCTATTTTTGTGTAGCCTGCAAAGTTGGATTTTCTATTTAACTACTCAGGTGGTTTTTGAAATAGTGAACAATACCAGCCCCAGCCCCTGCAGAACTCCAGTCAATACACTCTCCACTCTCCCACTTGGACAGAGAACAATCAATAACAACTCTATTAGTACAGTTTTGCATTACAGTAGTTTGATCTAGGCCATGCTTCTGTAGGTTATTTATTAGAATTTCACTTACAGGAGTATCAAAAACGTTAAAGTCAGCATACAAAAGCATATGCCGACTGCTTCTTCATCTATAAAACCAATTAACCTGACACAGTAATTAAATTATCTTGGTATGATTTGCTTTGTGCTGGTTGTTACTTTTGTTCTTGTTGATTCTTATATGTAGTTTTTTCCAGTATTTTTACAGAGAAAGGCATTAGGCTGATTGGTTCAGCCTAATTCTTTTCTTTTTTTCTTTTCTTTTCTTTTCTTTTCTTTTCTTTTCTTTTCTTTTCTTTTCTTTTCTTTTCTTTTCTTTTCTTTTCTTTTCTTTTCTTTTCTTTTCTTTTCTTTTCTTTTCTTTTCTTTTCTTTCCTTTCCTTTCCTTTCCTTTCCTTTCCTTTC
>CM021765.1:186999530-187162805 GCA_011076525.1 Nettapus auritus
CCTAAAGATCTTTTATTCTATATCCCAGGCCCGCTTTCCCAAGTGTTCTCCAAACTTCCCATTTTCAACCAGTTCCTCACAATTTGTTAAAACTTCATCTTGCAGAAGCTTCAAGATGCTTTCCCCTTCAAAAAGTTTTCATCAAAGCACTGTAGGACCTTACCTGACAGTCTGTGTCCCACTGTGTTCTTTTTATAACAAATAATAAGCCTAATTAATAAACCCTATTACTATCAAATAGTTGCACACAAGTAGTTACTCAAAGCTTTTATTTTGCTGATCTGTAGTAGGTTCCCACCACAGTAATACCCTTACATACTTCCTCTAATCTTTGTTCAGAGATCTTCAGCAGGAGATATCCTTTTACCTCCAGGTCATAACAAAAGTAAGTCTTTATTTCCTTATCTGTCTTTCTATAACAGGTTCTACCCCAAGTATGCTAGTTCTCTGGACAAGGGAACAATATCTATTATGCCAATTTGAACGTAACTTGAGTAATGTATTAGACTTCTAGGTCTTTAAACGCAGTCACTGAGAACTCAGCTGTATTTAAGTGAAGAGGTGAGGGAAAGGGGTGTTCACCTTCTAAGCATCAGGTAGGAAGAATGGAGATTCATGACTTCTCACACTAACCATGAACATTCATTGGGCCTTCTTGTTATTTTAAGATATGCTCATCATCTTGTAAGTTCCTATGCTGCAAAGACTCAGAGGCTTCCCTACCCCTTCTTGTTCTACAGTGGGGATCAGCAAGTTCTCACCCTAAAATACATGACAAATCCCAGTTGTACTATCCACACATTTTTTTTATTTTTTTTTATTTTTTTTAGAAAATGAGACAGGGAAAACCTCAACACGCTCTACAACTGCATGAAAGGAAGGAGGTTGAAGCAAGGTGGGTGTCAGTCTCATTTCTCGGGTGAGACAAGATAGGACACACGGAAACAGCCTCCAGTTGTGCCAGGAAATATTTGGATTAGACATTAGGAAGAATTTCTTCACAGAAAGAGTAGTCAGGCATTGGAACAGGCTGCCTAGAGAAGTGGTGGAGTCACCATCCCTGGAGGTATTTAAGAGACGTGTGGACATGCCACTTAGGCACATAGTTTAGTGGTAGACTTAGTGTGAGGTCATGGTTGGACTTGATGATCTTGTGGGTCTTTTCCAACCTACATGATTCTATGATTTTGGGGGCATCTTCTAGCCTTTGAAGTATGCCTATGGACTCAGGTATATCATGACACGGGGTTCCTGTTAGCTTCACTGTGCCTACTCTGCTGGAGTAGTAACACAGGGGCAGGGCTCGCCTTCCCCACCAGCCTGGCAAACACTGGCATAGATACCTTTATCTCCTCCCAGCCAGGCCTCAGTGTATGCCTCCTCTAAGGAACAATACAGTGACTACAGGAATCCTCATTTCCCTCCAGAGAAGCAGGAGCAGGAAGGGGTAGACAGAGATAGACAGTACTTCTCTGTAACCATGCTTTGCATGTTTGTGTGTGTGAAAGAAGCCATCTGTGACTCCTTTTGTCTGTTCAAAGAGTTCTTCCTTTAAGTGGTGGTTGTTGTTCACACTCCTTATTTAGGCTAGGAGATAAAACATCTCTATTGGTCATACCTAATTTATGATTTCAATCATTTCCTTTGCAATCACAAGACCAAAAATGTGCATTTTAAGATGTAAATACAAGTCTGAGATTTATACATAAGTACACTCATCCAGGAGGTAGACATAAAGCTCTGGGATCTAATGTAGGGTTTAATCCCTCCCTAGATAAGTTTAGCTCTCAATGTCCTTAAAATAAATAAATAAATAAATAAAATAAAAATAGAATGCACTGTTCAAATCAGGTAGATTTTCTATCATGTTATTTGATAGGCTAACAATAAGATAGTAAGATAGACGTTGAATAAGTAACTGTATTTTCCAAAGTGACACACTCCTGAGAGTTCCAAATGGACTTAGTGGTAGTTGTTGGTTAATATTGTCCAAAATCAAGCTATATATTTAGTAATAGTAGGAATATGGACATAGGATAATAATTTTAGATTTCCATCAGAAAACTCATATTTTTAAGGCTCTACTATATGACTGTACAATCAGTTTCCAGCATACCAAAAAACTTCTCCTGCACTCTCAGATTAAACAATGACCTTTGCATGTGGCACATTCTATTGTGAGAATGAAAATTTACTTGTAAATATCCCTATTTAAGTAATTTTCACAGTGCACCAGCTCAGAATCATTCTTGCTAATAATCTCTATACAGTGCAGTTGAAAAGTTGAAAAGAGCACAGTTTCACATGGTGGTTGATCGCATTTTAGGAAGTCTTGTAGTATACGATTAAAAGCATTGCAGCTACCTTATGCAAAGTTCTGAATTCATACAATCTCACAATGCAACTTCAAGTGTATGTGAAAAATGTGAAGTGAAATTAAAAAATGTGAAAGAAAAAATGTGAAAGAAAAAAAAAAAGTGAAAGAAAAAATGTGAAAATTATCTTTGTCCTAGAGGATTTGATATTGGAACAGGTATTATATCACCAAGCTACTTTTGACTTCATGCTGAATCAAACAACTTTTTTCCTGCTTAGACTATATGAAAAAGGATAGCCACTATAAAAGCACCATAAACACTGTATCAAGTGCTCTTGTAGTGTGATAGAAATGCCATTCTGTATTCATGCGTGATCTAGATTAAATTTGTATGATAAGGTGATCCAGTATGTACAAGTTTGGAACCAAGTCCAAAGACTTCTCCCAATATTTTTAAGTGGGCAGTACTCCAGTGACCAGGATACTTACTGCTCTTGAAATACACTTGTCATAATTATTTATAGTTTTACATAATTACAACCTCTGTTCCAATAAAACACCCATTTTTTCCAGAAGTTTTGAGCGTGGAAGGCAAAGTAAGATAGAAATTGTTCCTTTTGAACAAGTGGATCCCAAAATAGAGATCCTACATAGTATTTGGCTATCATACTGCATTTTAGTATCTTGAGTATTTTGGGTTGAACTTTACATGCCTATCAACATTGCACAGCACTGGGATTTTTTTCTACATCATCTGGAATTCAGAAGTAGTCAGTACAACTTCTCTGACTAAACATTTACTAAAATAAAATAGCATAGGGCTGAAGAAAGAGCTTAGATGGAACCTAACTGGTGCTGACAACAGTTCTACAACTGTAGGAGTATGGTTTCTACAGATAAGATTGAACAAATTGAGTTGCACATTTAACTACATAAAAAGAACAATGTATTGTCATGAACTTGTCAGGAAACTGGGAGACCCATCCTAGCTTCAAATGAATAAATGGAGATTTAATGTTCTGTCTTTTAACAATCGATTAAGTAACCACAGTTTCTTTCTACTTTACAGTTATCACCAAATAGTGTCTGACAACTTTCTCTGGGAGATGAATAGAAATGGATTTGTATTTGTAACTAAGAAAAATCTAAAACTTTGAAAATCACATTGTCAGGAACACCTGGTGTATGGTGATATTAGGACTGTCTTTGTAGGTTGATAATTTTGTGACCAGTCTCCAAACAGACCCACACAGAAGATCTTTAAACCTGTTGAATGGAGAAAAATGCAAAATCAGGACATATAGTCCTATAAAAACATAAACTGGCAGCATCTCTAGCCTCTGAGAGAGGCAGCTAAGTTGGCCGAAGGATGTTCTTCTTTCTTCATTATTTCATGGAGTTACTCAAGTAGCTGACTGCGTAGTGATGATCTCCAAACCACTTTTCACTGTAATTCCCTCCATTCTACATAAAATAATTGCATATCAAGAAGACCTATATCATCTGTTATTTCTTTACTGAGACTTAATTCAGTTTTGATCCCTCCATGCCATTTGTCCATTCGTTTAGGCTACCTGGAGAGTAAGTTTTGCACTTCTGTCTCTTACCACAAGTTCTGACAGACTTATTTGATTCCTCTGTATAATATGAGCCTTTTCCACACTTCTACAATGTATTCAGTTTTCCTTTTAGCGTTGTTTGCTCCTCTGATCCTTGAACATTTCTGTTGGGAGATGTAACAGATTTCTACAATAATATAGAAAATATATTTAAAATTCTTGATTAACTAAAAACTTTTGTCACATTCTCAAAACAGTTTGCATCTCCAGATGATGGAATAGGCTTCCCTGAAGTGATTTTGAAATACACAAAGAATGTTTTATAACAGTAAATACAGTGCTTCTCACAGGCATCTCTTCTCTAGGTTAAACATTCACACTGTCTGGATGGACTGCAGTCTGTGTTCACAGATTTATGCTTATTTTTTCAACTACAGTATCGCCCATTTTGTGCAGTATGGTCTCCTGAAAGTTCACTTGGCAAGAAACAGTTCTTGCTAAGTATAAAGCGTGAAATCTGGCAATAAAGTTTTAAATTAAACCCTGTGTTTTTCAGCCTACATCCTGGCAACTGTTTCACTAAAAAGCAGCAATTTGTAACCAGCATTATCTGTAGAGTGTAAGAGGGTACAAAATGAATGCTCATCTTTCTGCATTTAAAGTCCTATTTATTTATTTAATAAATTATAGGGTTGTATAATACAATATTCAGTGCTTGTATTGGTAACAGGATAAATCCAATGGTATAATGACATACCCAATCAAATGTTCTACATTGCACTATCACTTGAATATACGTTCCACAGTATCATTTAAGGATATCACTTAGTCCCACTGTGTTACTGACTTCATAAACATCTTAGTATCTGTTTCAAAGAATTTGCATTTTAAGTATGTTCAGTTTAACTTTATATAGTCTAATGTACTAATTAATATTGAGCTTTAAACGAGTTCCAAGAGATCAATCGGTATCTGTAAAACATATTGCAATTGCAGTTTGAAATGAAATGAAATTATATAAATTGTATAAAAAAAGACTATGCATATTGACATAATATCTAAGGCAGACTTTAGAAGGAAACAATTAGTTGAGAATATATATATCTACCCAAAACATTCCACTTAGCTTCCCTAGCACACACATTGCTTTTCCCTCCACTGTCAGAATTAGCTTGAGGCAATCTTAAAAAAAAAAAAAAAAAAAAAAAAAAAAAGGCATGGATGGAGTTTTCATTAGCTATTTTGATAAATATTATTGAGGAGCATTTAATATATTTCTTTGACAGACTTTTAAAAAATGTGCTTGTGCTACAATAGCTTTTCTGATATAGCTAATGTTACTGTTATCTATGCTTTACTTCAAAACATGACCCCAACTCAACTCATTAGCTAAAAACTAATTAAGTAGTACACATATAATACTCTAGAATTTATTTTGTCTTTGGAATTTTAGAAGTTTGAGTAGCTTGTATTACCTTCTAGTTTTAAAATCAATGTAGAATTTATGCAAGTATTTAGACAAGAATACAAATATAAGCCCTTCTGTTGGGTCACATCAGTCAGTGGCAACCTAAAAACTGTAGAAGTCTAAAGTGCAGATCATAAAAGCCTTTACTTACTAAAGATTTACGTAATATGCTTTCCTTTAAAAGTTATTCTGATGAGGAGCACGTGAAAAAAAAAAAAATAAAAAAAAAAAAAAAAAGTGTACTTCAAGAGATGATATTGAATTAATAAAAAGTTCTTTGTTTCATCCTTCTATACCTCACAAGATGCATTGCATATACCTTTTCTGCACCATGAAAGCTAACCCAAAGCTGCCACCGAGGTCCCATTTCCCAACGGGGATGATGGATGTGTAGCTGTGCCTGAATCATTTTCCCCATCCTGCCCCAGACCCCAAGGCAGACCCGAGCACATCCACCACCACCTTTTCAGCTCAACATTCCCAGAGCCAGTCAGTGCTGGCCATGTCAAGGCAGTGAATAGGGCAGGTTTGCCTGCAGCCCTCTGCTGAGGTTACTGTGAATGCTCTCCAGAAAAGGGTTTAATGGAAAAAAGAAACACTAAAAAAACTTTATTATCTCTCATATATATTTCTTGTTGAAGGAGTAACCACTGTCCTCAGTAAGTAGTGTGCAAGAGTGTGCATACAAGGGGACAAGACACCCTCAAGCCAGGTGATGCCAAGTACAAAGGGCTGAGATGATCCTGTGCTGGGAGATGGCCCCAAAACTTCCAGAACTGACCACCAGCAGCAGCACAATCTCCTGATTTACTAAACACAAAAATAGAGAATATACTTCTGAAGATTTCTTCTTGAGTACAAAGTCAATAAGAAGATTATGTACATCTTAGCCTAGCAATTAAAATTGATTGTATCCAAAGTATACACTTCATCCTCTTATGGGAATGCATGGATATCTCAGATTCCAGTGTTGTTGAAAACGGCAGGAACCTCAAGCTCCACTAACTTTTAGGGTGACATTTGGAGGTCGGTTTTACTTCATGACGACTTTCCCAAACGACTTGTGGGAGATTCACGCTCCGCGCGGCCTTGGGCAGCTCGGCGGCCCGCGCCCTCTTTAAAAATGGCGGCCGGCCCGCGTAGCTCCCAACGGGAGCGAAGTCGCTGTCGGCCTCGGGCCGCCATTTTGTGAGCGGCGGCTTTGTGGCGGGCTGGGCCTGGCGGGGGCCGGCGGGCGGGGAGCTCGGCCCGGGGAGAACAATGGCACGGGGAGGTTGTTCCGGAAAGAAAGAAAAAAAAAAAAAAAAAAAAAAGCGCATCGGCCTGTGATCTCAGACCCGTTGAGAAAAATGGGAGGCGAAGGCTTTGTGGAAGAGATCAATTATTCATGAGGATCCTTACAGATGTGTGTCAGCCAGCCGCTGCTGACTGATAAGCCTCCAGTTATAGGGGGGAAAAGTAATAATTAAAAGAGGAATTGCGCCATCAGTGCAAAATAAGTGTTTTAAAAGACAGTGTATAGTAGTACATCTGCTAAAAAGATGGTAAGAGATTAGAATGAGAGATACATGGTGCCATGAACAGTTTTGCAATTGTAGACCAACGGTGAGAATTACCATATACATAACACGTGCATGTGTGTGTATATGTGTGTGTATATGTATGTATGTGTAATAACATTAAAGCAATTCACACTTTGAAAACCAGACTGGCCACTTCCTGTAACTGCAGCTAAATCCATTGCTGTTCACACATAGCCCAACTCCTCTACTTCGCCCTTTCAGCTGCCTACTCTTCTACCACCAATTTTTGTGCTGATGGCAAAGTATTTTACTTTTCACACCATTAAGCCTTCTGTCTTTTATGGAAGCTTTTAATGGCTTCCAGGTGTTAGTGAGATACCATGCCAGCCTCAATGTATTCCAGTATTTTGACCAACCATTGCCGTGTCCCTCAAGCGTTCTGGCTTGGGATTCAGCTAACAACAGCAATATGAAGAAGCCATAGTGATGTTCCCATGCTGTCAGATGCAACACTTCCATCCAACTACATTTGCTCAGCAAGTCTGTGTGTGCTGGTCCCCAGCACTGCTCATGCACCTTCTTTCTTCTAGCCTTCCAAACCAAGCAGATTATGGTGCATTTGTTTTTTGTTTTTATCATCCATGTTCTAGACTTGGCCATATCTGTTTTGGTAGTTGGGCTGGATGTCACCAGTTATTTTCGATTTTGCCCCTATTATTGACCTGTATGGCTTCATATGATTCATGTGCAGCTTGGAAGTTGCGTTTTGCCACTTTTTAATGTAACAACATGGTGGCTGACCTCACCATATGCTCAGTTGTGTATAGTAACATCAGGTCTTTGTCTATGATTATAGCAGAAAGTCTTTTTTGCCTTATTTTCTCAATTCAAACATATTTTTCATGGTTCTTTTGCTGTTCTTCTCAAAAGTAGGAGATCAGTTCTTTAGTCCACTGATTACCAAAATAGGCTAATTCTTAGATCCTGAAAGGATGCAACCTCATGGCTCAAAACTGCCAAACCAGTGCTCCATTTCTCCACTTAGCTTTTGATGTTCAGTCTTGCAGCTGTCTTTATGGCCAATTTTGCCTATGCTCAAATTATCTTCAGTGCAAAGCCACTTAAACTCAGCTGCAAGGCATGGGAGTATTTTGCCAGAGTGTGGCCCTTCTGGCCCTGGTCACAAGCCAGGCTGAGGTGACATAGTCCAGGGCTGGGTGACATAAAGATTTCGCCTGGACACTTGGGAAAGCAAAAGTAGTGATAAACAAAGGGACTTTATTTCTTATTTTCTTTTGAACCATTCCAAATAGTGAAGAAAAAAAAAATAAAACAAAACAAACAAACAAAAAAAAGCCATAGAGAACTCAGGCAAGAGTCATCAAGTTATTTGAAGCAACCTTCTCTCATCAGACCTATTGTCCCTATGCAGGCTCAGAAAGAGCAGTATTCTTTCACACCTGGACTCCAGCCAGTCTGTTTTCCCCACATCCTGCCAACTGAGGTGTCCTCTCCATTTTAAAGTTTAACTGAAGCCTGTCCTTGAAAGTGTGTGACATGTCCAAGGAAAGTCTCCACACTTCTTTCTACACCCTATCTACACTCAGCATAATGTGTGAGCATTGGGCTAGTTTGAGAAAAAGGGTCTCCACTAGGTCACAGCTGTCCCTTGAGTAGCCGTCAAGTCCATCTGCAAAAAGCTCAATTATTGACTTTTTGTCATATAGTTCCAGTTTGGTTTGTACATTCCAATGGAATCGGACATGGGTTATTGGGTATTCCAGGGTACTGGAATATACCACTGAGTTCCAGGTGCTTCTGGATCATGATTTTTTTTTTTTTTTTTTTTCCAAACTTCAGTGTTTTACACACTCTCTAAACTAGGCATTGATCCCTAGCCAGTAGGCACAGATCCTTAACCAGGCTTGGGCATGTGCGCATCCCATTGTGTAAATAGTCTGTGTTGCTGGTTTTGCATGTGTGTTTTGCTTTGTACATTTTTTGTGTTGCCCATATTGCAATGGATGTTGCATTGAGGATGCCTCATTGTGAGGCATCATGTGATCACATGAGCTGATTTGCAGAATTATAATAGGAGTATCTGGCTTATAACTTTTATTCTTTCAAGTCCCGTTCCAACAAGCAGTACCTTCAGTCTTTTGCCTGATAAAACAATGACCACAGTGTCCCAATTTTTGTCACAATTGGAACACCTAATGAACAGTAGTTGCTTTGGGGATTTGTCCTGCTCACATTTCTTTCATAGGATAACTGGGATTTTGTGTGTGATAATATACTGTTAACCATGGGAATTTATACTTGAAGAGTTCCCTTCATTTGAGGATTCAGAGTGCTTGGAAGTTAATTCAGATTACATTATATTACCCTTGTGAAGCAAGTAAACATTTTCCCCAGTGCAGAAACTGAGATATTAAGAACATCAAGAATTTGTAGACTGCTTGTCCTATAGACACCTATATAAAAGGGGCCATGTTTTTGAATATAGTGAGTACTTATGGCATTCACTAGGTTTAGCCTCTAACTTTTGTCACCTGCTATTGAAAATACTCAAGTAAATTGCCCAGATTGATGGGCAACCAAGTTGCACAGGGTAATGTGATAAATATGTTTGCAAGAAGTATCTGCCTTTTCTTGGTCTTATATTTGAACAAAAAAACAATTTTAGCTCTCTTTACAGTCTCTACTGTGCTTACGCATCAGAAGGGAAAAAACAAAACAAAAAAAAAGACAAACAAAAACCCTCATATATTTTAGTCTATCTAGAAGCTGGCAAAATGTGACGTGATGTTATGTCTTAACTTCTATATGAGACAGTAGGTGCAATTCCTAACAGATTTCTTCATTGCTGGGCAACCAAGCAATCTTGCTATGCTACAGATTTAACCAGTGACTTGCAGTAACTCTCATGCAACATAGCAGCATAGTAGGGACCTGAGGGAGCAGCTCTGGAACTAATGTGATAGCAGGGAAGAACACATGGCAACAATTCCCCACTAGAAGGCTAAAATGTCCTACCCAACAGAAGTAGAAATTGGCTAGCTACTGGAGGGTCATCTTTAAGTGAGAGACATTTTTCTTCAAGAATAGGCTATCACTACAAGGTTGCCTGACTTGGAGGCATGTGGAGCCAGCGGTTGGTTGTATTTGTTTGTTAAATGAAGTAAACTAGCCTTTCATTTTTTAGGGATTAAAGCTTGCTTGAGAGACTTAACTGGGGCACCTGTGGCCTTCTTTATTCTGTTCTGGAAAGAAATAAAATGGATTATACTGGGCTATTACATGGACGTTTGGAAAAAAAAAAAAATGGGTCTACATTTATTTTTTTCATTATTCACTAAGTTTTTGGTTAATTTTACTATAGCAAATCAGCGTGTTAGATTTCTCTGCTGCCTGCCTGTTGGCTGAGCTATTTCCTTGCCAAGGTAACTTTATCTTAGTCCCAAGAAGAGCTGGTAGCAAGAAATACGTGTCCATGCCTCATCTGCTCCAGTCCAGCCTCCTGTTTTAGCCAACGTCCACTTCGAAGAGCTGTGTACCAGAAAGCTGGCAAGACTGGGAGGAGAGATGGCTGACACAGGGATAGAGAAGTTTTAAACTGCAGCAGGATGTGCTAGGCTTCCTCCCCAAATTCCTCAGGTGAAGTTGTTACAGGGACACACTCTTTGTCATGCTCGGGCAGATGGATACATCCGAATTCCTGATCTCAAAGGAGATAGCATTCTGGGGCGTGTTTACTTTAGGGAGTGTTTCTTCCTTGCCCTCGGGGAAGACGAAACCTCTTAAACGCTGTTTGAGACCAGCGTAAAATGGGGTCATACTTTTATTTGCTATCAACACTTCTCGAAACAACCATTCATTTACTCCTCTTCCCCCCACCCCCCACCCCACTTTATTTCTTTAGTTGGATTAGTTACCCAATCCCATTCATGTTTGGCTGTATAAGTAGCTGAGAAATGTGTTAAAAAACAAAGGGGACTGCAAAAAAATGTCAGGGGAAAGAATGGAGCAGAGGTTCTTTAAAACAGTGCAAGTGGTGCTGCTAGGCATAGCCATAGTCACATGAATTACATTCTCAGAGTTTAACAAAAATAAATAAATAAATAAATAAATAAATAACATGTTTATAAACTGACCTATGTGTGGTATAATTCTAGACATAACACCCGAATTAGCAAATAATGTGAAAACAAACTTTATTTTCTGACATCTAGTGTAGCAACCATAGACATTTTTCATCATTTTTTTTGTTTGTTTGTTTTTTAAAAAAAGGTAAAACTGCACATCTCCTACTTGCATCTACTCCTTACACAGGTCAAAACTTTTCTCTTAAACATTTGGCATCAACTGATTTGTGGAAATTAGTTATAAAGCAGGTATGTTTATTCGGTTCTGCGCACACACGCCGGGCTCAAGGGCGATAACTCCACCTAGCTTGCACACCAACGGCTACTGGTAGCGTGCTTGTACTACTGGGATATATACATATTCATTTCATTTCCTTAAAGTCTCTTGCATATTAATCAGGTCTCCGAAGAATCATTAATGTAGGTTCCTGTCCCTATTCGCAGGCGTACTGGAGGCCTTGGGTGGTCCTCCGGCGTACTCCGGTGGTCTTTTGTTGAAGGCCAGAAGCCTTCCTCGCTGCTAATCTGGCCTTTCCTGTCTTCGGCAGACTTCAGCAGTACAGCCAGTTCTTCCTGGTTCCAGTATTTATGCATACAGTCTTTTACTCCCTTATCTTTGGGTCGTTAACCTACAATTATGGTGGCTAAGACCTAGGAATCAACATCCTTCATCGTGTTCCCTGTCTCACAACTACCTGTCAAAGATAGTATGGTGAACTACTCGGGCTTTGGGGTTTCTCTGTTATCGCAGTTCCTGAATTTGTGCGTGCTAAACTACAAATCACAGCCTACCATTAAGTAAATAAATAAATAAATAAAATTATTTTTAAAATGTCAAAATGTTTCAGCTCACCTAATTTCACATTATTTCAGTTTTGACTAGGTAATTGTTAAGCTACTAAATTTTCAAAATATTAAAATATTTTGACCTGAAGAAAATGCTCAGAGATTATAAATACTGTTTCTTGTCTAGCTGTAAAACTGATTCATGGTTATGAGTAAAATCAAAGAGGTTTAGATAAAAATATTAAACTATTGAAAACTGAATTTATACATTCCTAATTGAGTTAAATTCCTTTCCTTGCTAAACACAAAACCCAACCCTAGACTTGAAAAGGACAAATAAAAAACACAGAGAAATGTCTCATACTTTTCCAGATTACAGTCTTCACCTATTGCAAAGGTTCTTAAATAGTTCAGATTACAGAATATTTTCAGTGGAATTGTGGAAGAGTTGGTCAGTTCACAGAGAAATATTCTTACGTCCCGATTAGGAAATGAAAACAAATTACTGCAGAAGGATGTATTATGTAAGAAAATTTACACATGAGATTATTTTAATCAGAGATTAGAGAACATGCAAAAAATCAAAGGCAAGATAGGTATTTTCCCACAGATTGTGACAGAGATGATTTGGAGTAAAAGATAACATACCACATGCCAACTGCAACATCTACGACGTTGGAAATCATATGAATGTTCCCTCAGTTGAAATGAAACCTTTAAAAGTCAAATGGTTCTCACAGCATCACAGAGTGCTTGAGGTAGGAAGGGACCTCTGGGTCCATCTGCTCCAACCTCTGCCCAAGCAGGGACGCCCAGAGCAGGCTGCCCAGGACCACGTCCAGGTGGCTTTTGGAGATCCCCAAGGAGGAGACCCCACAGCCTCTCTGGGCAGCCTGTGCCAGGGCTCCGCCACCCGCCCAGCACAGAAGTGCTGCCTGGTGCTCAGAGGGAGCCTCCCATGTTTAAGTAGGTGCCCATTACTCTTTGAATTGATCTATTTCACTAACCCAGCATAAATTAATTCAGCAGAAAACTGTACGGTTTTCTGTTGGTTAGTGAGCTGAACGGATCATGGAAGAATCTGCTGGCCATGAGAGCAGCATGAGCACCATATGGCCAAGGGGGAGAGGAAGGAAGGGAAGATAGAAACAGTAGAGGAAGGAAGGGAAGGAAGGGAGTGTTTACTCCCCCTTTGCTTTGTTTACTCCTGTGACAATGAACTATTAGATCAGCTTAGCTGTTTGTGGAAATGTATCTTAAGCATAGTGTGAGCATTGTTACTAGATCACTATATGTGCAGACTATGAAGCCATCCCTTTAATAAAGGAAACAGTTCACAGCTCATTTGAAGCCCGGCTTCTTTGTTGCCTGCTAATGCAGTGAAATCTTATTCAAGATCATTAGGACAATAGAGAAGGCACTGAAAAGAATTGTAAACTGTCCCCAGAAAAGTCTCTACAGTAAGAAACTGAGATAGCCTGTGCTTGGAACTACAACAATCTAATTGCCAGCCCTGTCTCCTGCATTTGAGCATTAGCTATTAACAGCATCTCCAGCCTTTCCCCAGCTTCCAGCTATGCTAAGATTCACACATTTACTGTGATATTCTCACAATTGTCTTTTGGACGAGAGGCGTTTTTTCACAACCTCTCAGTGTAATGCCACAGCCCTCTCTTACTCTGTGAACCCATGCTCCAGATGGAGTGGCTCAGCACTTCCCTAACACTGGCACCTAAATGCATCGTGGAGCAGAGAAGTGCTGTGTGGGTGAGGGAGCCCTGGCACAGGCTGTGGGGTCTCCTCCTTGGAGATCTCCAAAAGCCACCTGGACGTGGTCCTGGGCAGCCTGCTCTGGGTGTGCCTACTTGAGCAGGGGTGGCACCAGATGGCCTCCAGAGTTCCCTGCCAACCTCAACCGCTCTGTGATGCTGTGATCAGGGTCTGTCCTACACTTAGAGGGCTTATCCTCAGTGGTTGGCAGCATACTCCTTCCTCAGCTTCAGCCCAGTGCTCCTCTTACTGATGTGATCCCAAGAGAATCATCCAGCATCATGAATGTGTCACAAGTATTGAAAAAAACAACTGATGGGTGAGGAGGTTACTATTTTTAAGGCCCTAGTGCTGTACCAATAACATGGCTTTTTGAGTGATTCCACTGCAAAATTCACTGTTGTATGTTTCCATCACAATAGCGTGTGATTATTTGGATGGTAGCTGTTCTGTAGAGGCCATAATCACAGACAGATTGGTGGTGGATCATTTTCATAGTGTGCAAAGTATGGAATGAAGAATAGCAGGCAGTTCTGGGACTTGGAGCAGCTCCTATCAGGGTTAAAGAGTCAGAGTCTGGTTAAAGTTTGCCCGTGTGTAATGTGACTCGGGAGGAATGAAGAGGGAGAGATGGACTTCGGGGCCAGAGAAAGGTAAATATGCACAGTGGGAAGTGCAAAGAGGAAGGCCTCCGGGGCCTGCAGGCTGTTTTGGTTGGGCTAATTGCTCAGCTTCATGGTAAATTGCAGCTGCCTGACTTTGTGTTAAACTGGTCTGAAGAAAATGGCCTGAATGAAACGCGGGTGTGGCAATGTTTTCTTTCATTTTTTTTTGTTGTTGTTTTTTTGTTTTTTTTTTTTTGTTTTTTTTTTGTTTTTTTTTTGTCCATTTTTTTTTTTTTTTTCAGTCGGTTTAGGTCTCTGCCAGTCACTTTGTTCCCCACAAACCACTCCTACTTCCAAACAATCCTGGGGACTCTCAGGAGCCTTTACTGTATGATGTGCTGACAGCATGCTGAATGATTGCTCAGGGATAAATTTAGGGCTGAATGTGTTTGGGGGATACCTCCTTAAGGCTTTACCTTCCCACTTTCCTTAGTAGTTAACTGTCACTCTTCTGGAGAATAGGCGAAGACTGCATACCGAAAAATACTCAAAAATAATTGCATTGAATGCATTAATTATGTGAGTGAGGAAAGTAGCTTTGAGAAAGTTACGTAAATTTTGGCAAGCTTCAATGTCAATCTGACATGTATGTTTTCATAGACAAATGTGTTTACGTGTATTTTCAGCCTTTGTTTCCCTGAGACCAGTGTTGTTTTAAAGAATAATACTGACGTCTCAGGTAATTCTGAAATATTGGATTTTCTTTCATTTTAAAAAATATATATTAATATTGCATGTATAGTGGTGTCTAGTAACTGTATTAGATTATATTTTACAGATTATTTTACAAATGATTTTCATACATTTTACTCTCCATGTAAACACAATAAATTTGTCTTGTTGAATTATGCTAATATTGAGAACAGAGAAAGGAGACCTGCCCACCAGGTTTAAAAATAGAAAATCCAAGTCATCTTGTCCATCTGGGACCAGCGAGATAATTTTATTGTAGGTTTTCTGTCTATTTTCACTTGATTTATTCTATTGAAGTTCTACTGATAATACCGGCATTTGTCACCAGATGGCACTGCAATGTCATGATCTTGTAACCACTCTTGAAGCCCGAGTACTAGTCGAGTATTCATCAGCTAATTACAAAGTATGCGTAAATCATTTCGTCGGATAGTATTAAACACTTCCTTCTCCACACAATCATGTTTATACCCTAAGGCTTGCTGGCACAGCTATGACAGCTACTGTTTTTAATATTCATAATTTAACTTTGTAAGAATAACTGAACAGTGTAGACAAAAACCTACACTAAACTTAATAGTCCAGATATTGCCATAAGTAATATTTCAGGCAAACAAGGTCTTTAATTGCAAGAGATGAACAGCGGCAGCAAAGGCTCCCACCTGTGGCAGGTCTCACACACCTGAAAGAGGCGTACCTCAGTTTCCTGGCCCTGCAGTTCTGACTCCGATCCCAACTTCAGACCATCAGCCACTGACTATAGCATTCCCACTTTGTCACTGCAGAATTTCATGCTTCCCCTTGTTTCTCTCTTCCAGTCATGTTGCTCCTAAATGGGTCGCTCCCCTCCATGCCCTACTTAACCTCTCTGTTTGAGTGCTCCCTGGTATATTCTGTCATGATCTTCCACTGCAGTTTGAGTTACAAGTACAGATCTTAACTGTGACTCACTGCAGGAATAAGGACTAGACAAAGCAGAGACATTTAATGCCTACTTTGCCTGTCTTCAACACCAGTTATGTTGGAGGACTATGACTGCGTTAACAAAAAACTCCCAGTCAACCCTGAACTTGTGCAGGGTTTGCTGCTCCAGCTGCATGCATATAAGTCTATGGGTCCAATGGGATTCATCCCAGGGTACACAGAGAGCTGGCTGATGTCTTCAGCATGAAACCTCACTCCATTATTTCTCAATAGTCTTGCGAATCTAGAGAGGTCTCGGTTGATCGGAAACTGGTAAATGTTGTTCCGCTTTTCAGGAAGGGCAAGAAAGCAGATCCTGGTAATTACAGGCCTGTCAGTCTCTCTTCAGTGCCTGGTAAAACTATGGAGAATTTTTTTCTGGGAGTTACTGGAAAGCACATGAAAGACAACACAGTCATCAGTCAAAGTCAACGTGTTCATGAGGGGAAAGTCCTGTTTAATTAAATCAGTTTCATTTTATGACAAGGTTATCCAACTGGTTGACCAAGGGTAGCCAGTTGATATAAATTCTTGGATCTCAGCAAACCTTTCGATACTGTTTCTCACAGTACCCTTCAGGACAAAATGTCCATCATAGAACTAGACAAGTACGTAATTTGATGGGTGAAAAATTGGCTGATGGATCAGGCTCAGACAGTTACAGTAAATGGGGTTACATCAGGCTGGCAGCCAGTGGGGTACTGCAGGGCTCCATTTTAGGCCCAGTGCTCCTTAATGTTTTAATACATGACAGAATCATAGAATGGTTGAGGTTGGAAGAGACCTCTAAAGATCATCTAGTACAACTTCCCTGCCAAGAAGGATCACCAAGAGAACATTGCACAGAAAGGCATTAAGGCAAGTTTTGAATATCTCCAGAGGAGGAGACTCTACAGCCTCTCTGGGCAACCTGTTCCAGGGCTCTGTCACCCTCACAGTAAAGAAATGCCCTGTCATATTCAGATGGAACTTTCTGTGCTTCTGTTTGTGCCCGTTGCCTCTCATCCTGTTGCTGGGCACAACTGAAAAGAGACTGGTTCCTTCCTCTTGACACCCTCCTTTCAGATGTTTATATACATTGATGAGATCAAACGACTTGGATGCAGGACTTGAAGGTACACTAAGTTTGTGGATGACACTAAATTGAGAGGAGCTGTTGACTCCCTCAGGGGTAGAGAGGCCTTGCAGAGAGATCTCAACAAATTAGAGGCCTGGGCAGAGACCAACAATACAAAGTTTAACAGGAGCAAGAGCCAGATTCTGCACCTGGAAAAGGGCAACCTTGGCTGTATGTACAGACTGAGGAATAAGAGGCTGGAGAGCAGCCCCATGGCAAGGGATCTGGGGGTTCTGGTTGATGGCAAGTTGAATGTGAGTCAGCAATGTGCCCTGGCAGCCAGGAGGGCCAACGTGGAGCACATTAAGCACAACACTGCCAGCCGGTTGAGGGAAGGGATTGTCCTGCTCTCCTCTGTTTGGCCTCACCTTGAGTACTGAAGGCAGTTCTGGGCACCACAGTATAAGAAAATCATAAAACTATTATAGAGTATCCAAAGGAGGGCTACAAAATGGTGAAGGGTCTGGAGGCCAAGACAGGGCCAGTTCTCATCAATGTTTTTATCAGTGACCTTGACACGAGTTGAGTGCATGCTAAGTAAATTTGTGGATGTTACTAAATTAGGAGGAGCCATCGATTCCCTCGAGGTCAGAGACATGTTACAGATAGATTTTTATAGATTAGAGTACTGGAAAATCACCAACCACATGAAATTTAACAAGAACAAACTTTGGATTCTACACTTGGGATAGTGTAATCCTGGATGTACATACTGCAGGACAAGTGGCTGGAGTGCAGCCCTTCCGGGGAGGACATGGGGGTTTGTTTGATGGCAAGCTCAGTGTGAGTCAGCAAAGGGCTAACCATATTGCTGGACTGCACTAAGCACAACACAGCTGACCAGTTAAAAGAAGTGTTTGTCCCACTATACTTAGCATTGTTGCAGCCTTACCTCAAGTACTGTATGCAGTTTTGTGCTTTATATAAGAAGGATATAAAAATAATGAGTGTTTCCAAAGGAGGGCAAAAAAGATGGTGAAGGGTCCAGAAGTAAGACATATGAGGAGCGGCTGAGGTCCCTTGGTTTGTTCAGCCCAGAGCAGGCTGAGGGGAGGCCTCATGGCGGCCTGCAGCTCCCTCACGAGGGGAGCGGAGGGGCAGGCGCTGAGCTCTGCTCTCTGGGGACAGTGACAGGACCCGAGGGAACGGCATGGAGCTGGGACAGGGGAGGGTCAGGCTGGGTGTTAGGGAAAGGTTCTGTACCCAGAGGGTGGTCGGGCACTGGGACAGGCTCCCCAGGGCAGTGAACATGGCACCCAGCCTGACAGAGTTCAAGAAGCATTTGGACAACGCTCTCAGACAAAATAGTTTGGGTTTTGGGTGCTCCTGCGTGGAGCCGGGAGTTGGACTCAGTGATCCTAGTGAGTCCATTCCAACTGAGGATATTCTGTGATTCTATGGTTTTATGATTCTAGGAAGTAAAAAGAAATAAATCTGAGAGTCCAGAAATGTGTTTAGTAAACTACTACTAATCACCTGATCCAGGGCAATTGCCTCTGTTGAGAAGCTGATTTTACCATTAATGCAGCTGTCACCACTGAGGTGCTGTTATCTCAGCAATCACTTTGAAATTATTTCAGGGGTAAGTACATGTAGTTTGGGATTTTTGTTTGCAGGTCAAGTCCTTTCATCAGGACCCTCACATTTGGTAAGGAACAAATGCTGGCATATTGGAAATGAAAAGCTGGAACAGTTGCTTCTGACTGAGTCTCATGTGGCACAAGGCTGGATGGTGTGTATCTTGGAAATAAATTCAAGTCTTGTTAGTGTTAAAACTTTAGCATACACCAAAGAGATAAAAGGAAAAGTACTGGTGATTTTCACAATTCGACTTCTGTTTTCTTCTACTGAAATGTTCTTGTCATCAAGGGAATAGCAATTGTACTACAGACAGTAGTGCATATGCAGAATATTGTATTTCTGTTGAGAAATTAAATACAGAACCATTCACAAAATCATGATCCAAAGCTTCAGAAAAGGGAGCCTAGCAGATATAAGGGCAGTATATTACTAATACAAGAAGTTGTAAACTTTTTATGGTCTTAAATAAATTTCATGCCAAAAACAGCTTTGCTAGCACAAAGTCAGGTCTGCTCTGTCCTTTTGAATGTCAAGTTGAATAAACTTAGGCTTACGAAAAAATTCTGAAGACTTACAGAGGGAAAACAAACTACCATGTAATCATAACTATTACTCCTCCATTTCTCTGAAATGACCTTCATGTATTTCATCTCTATTCAACGTATTAAATATAATAATACCGAATTTACATAGAGTGTCTGGAAGAGTTTGGCAGAGCTCACATTTTACAAGCTGCAACTAGTAAGTCATAAAAATGTTAAGGAATGTTTGTAACAGAAAGAAAACATTGGAACAAGAACTTTTAGGGATCCATTTTGTCACTTTCAAAATGTTTTTTTTAACTGGTGTCAGTGACAAGGTGTAGCATTAATCTTGCCACAAAGACGCTAGACGGTTAGGTACCAGATGAACTATGCAGGGTTGTCCTCATGAACGAGCAAATTGTTAAATGATACAGTGTAACAGAAAGTAAAGAGATGACTAAACATAGCAGAAGCCGTCTTCTTTTTGTACATCACACTAAAACATTTGACTGTAGGGCATGTGCAAATAGCTCCTTGTCAATAAAGTCTAAAAACAACACGAATATATGTGTTATAGTTGTACTGTGACTAACAAAAGCAGGCTATGGATGCCTGAGCATATTAAATGCATGCATATATTGAAGATATATTTATCATGTTCTTGTTTCTGGAACTTGGAATGTTATTGAGCTATTTCAGTGCACTATGAGTTACTATTGAGAGCTATAATTGTTGTAGCTAGGGAAAGGTAAAAATAGCATGGAACTTGTAAACATGCCTTGTTCCTCCTATTGATTTTTTTATAGTGAAATCATTGTTGTGTATTTAAATGGTTGAAGCCTGTATTACTAAAGTGATTCATAAAACTCTGTCTGAAAATCATGGCAATTTTATTATACAGTGTTGGCAATAACAAGTAATTACTACATTATCTTCTTTTTCCTATCTATTGAGCTTTCACTTTCTACAATATATTGTCACAACATTTTTAACATATGTTCCACTCCCTTTATACACTTACTGGTTTTTAAAATATATTTTGTTTTGCTATGAGTAGTTCCTTATTTTGACTCAGCATTTTTTATTGAGTGCTAAATATACTAAAAACCATACCTATTTGGATCCTATATTGATACTCTTCCATCGTGTGCCTACACTGCTCAACTTCCTGCCTTTGCTGGGAATAGATACCCTCCTCCCATCTGTAGTTTCTGATTTTCAGAGCTTTAAATCTGGGTTCATTTCAATGCTCTGTACCCAAGATTCTGCTTCAGAAACAGGTGGGCTGAGAATGTGATTCCTGCTGTTTGGAAACTCATGGTGTTTTTGTTGTTGTTTGATCGATTGATTGATTTTTTCCAGATTTCTGGTACCTGGTTAGAGGTACCTCAAATGGAAAAAGACAGAATATTCCCCGTCTAACATGGAAATTCCTCAGTAACGGGTTCGTGCCTCTCTGCAATACCATGCAGCACTTGAATTCCTGGATGAAGCGCACATCAAACTCAACAAGCAAACCAGACGCACAGGCATCTGATGTACAAGTAGGGGGGGAAAAAACATAGCCCTGTGCTGCAACCCTATCTACAAGGAACGCCCCAGCAACACAACATGTGGCTTCATCTCTCTGAGAAGCAAGCCACTATCACCTTTACAGCAAAACCCCTCCTCACAGCCCCCTGTACCCCCCGCGCCCTTCCCCTCCCGCCCTACCGCGGCGGCCATTACAACCCCCTCCCACCTCCCCGCCGCGCCCCACGGCGCATGCGCGGCGGCGGGGGGCGGGGCTCCCCTCAGGGACGCTGCAACTCGCCGAGGGCGGCCGCGGCGCCATTTTGAATCGGCTGCGGGTGGGAGGTGGTGGTGGTGGCGGAGTGCGGCTCTGCGTCCCCCGAGAATCAGCCGTCGAGAAGGGAGGGAGGCCCCGAAGATGGCCGCGAATCGCAACTTAAAGCAAGTGAGGATCGAGAACAGCTCGCCGGCGGCGCCGCTGGGCATGGTGGGGGGCGGCGGCGGCGGCGGCGGCGGCCTGAAGGGCTTGCGAGGCCTGGAAGCGGAGAGCGAGGCGGCGGCGGCCGCCATGGCGCTGGTGCCGGGTAAAGAGGCTGGAGAGGAAGAGCAGGAGGTCGGCTTCACCATCGACATCAAGAGCTTCCTGAAGCCGGGCGAGAAGAGCTACACGCAGCGCTGCCGGCTCTTCGTGGGAAACCTGCCCACCGATATCACCGAGGAGGATTTCAAGCGGCTCTTCGAGCGCTACGGGGAGCCCAGCGAGGTCTTCATCAACCGGGACCGCGGCTTCGGCTTCATCCGCCTGGTGAGGGTTGGCGTGAGAACCTGCGGGTTGCTTCGTGACCCAGCCTTCGCAGCCGGGAGACCACAGTCCCCTGCTCCCCCGCCCTCCCCTCGCCGCTGGGCGGGTGGAAGAAAGCAGCAGCTGCCCCCCCCTCTGTTTTTTTTTTTTTTTTTTTCCTTTGCTGCTCCTGCTGTTCCGTCAGCTGCTTCTCATTTCTCCTCCCGTTCTCTCTTTGCCTCAGTCCATCCATGCCAGAGGCCTGCATTGTGAGCAGCCTCCCCTGCCCCTTGCCTTCGGTTTTCCAGGGCACCGCTGGGAGCCCCCGTTGATTTGGGGGCTGCTCTCGGGGTTTTTCCACCAGTTTCAGTTTATGTGCTGCTAGGGGTGCACCCACAGCCTGTTACTCTTCAGTGACAGGAAGATATGGTTGTGAGATCTACATTATTAATGTAATATTTGTGAAGATTTTCTTTATTTAATTGGGGGCATTTACCATACTTCACGATTAGAAATGTTCCCTCGTTGTGTCGAACCAAATTTCAATCTGTGCGGCTCACTATGAGTATAGGTTTGGCCTATGAAAACAGAGTGAATTTTAAAGACTGGCCTGGTTTGTTTTGAAATACTACTGCTCGCACATCTTAAACACTAAGAACACATAACTGCAAAATTGCAAAGAATTGGGAATGTCATTTGTCTAAATTGTGTCCGGATAAGACTAGATTTTAGGGCTCATACAATTCAATCAGTATTATCTCGAGCATGCAGAAAAGGCATCATCCTAAAAGCTTGCGATCCTGCATTTAAAATTTTTGATTTAACGTGTAGGATTAGTTTTCATGACTGCCGTGATTAGAAGGCTCTGATTCTTCTAGTTCTGAGAAAAGAACTATAAAGTTTTTAAACACTTTGAAGTGTTTTGGGTGAACCTGGTTATGATTTTTGTGCATATTTTACTGGTTAGGATTTTATATCTTTTTGGTTGTCAAAGATAAGCACAAAGATAAGTAGCATTCTGCTATATGCTTTAGACCATGACAAAGTCTCCCAGACTGAAATACCATTTTTCTGGAGGAAGTGTGATAGATTTGCGTATATAACTCAGTTTTATATGTAAGGTAGATTAGATACCACATTTATCTGAATGTCCCTTTTCTGTTATATTTAGGGAATATGCTATTTTCTAACATTTTGTTGTTGGTTGAACTGGAAAAAGGCCTGTGATCTAAAGAGTTCTTTAAATACAAGGGTTTGTAGATATAACATTTGGTAAGAACTTCTGAAATGAGAAAAAAAAGCAGCTATTGAGCCAATTTTCTTGTGGATATGGGTGCAGAAAGGTCATAAATGTGAGAGAAATTAATACATGAGCAAAGAAGGTAATTTAATTTCTTGATGAACTTTGAATCTATTTAGAGTTCATCTGACAAGAGTAATGAGCATGTGCGATATTTTCATTCGAATAATATTTTCATTTATTAAAAAAGAAAACAATAAAACATCTTAAGACCTTTAGTATAATTTCTGAAAATATTGTTAGCTAATATATGAATATAAAGACTTCAGGAGGTATGTGTGAAAAGCTATAAAGTTTTTAATTCTACTGAAAGCCTTTACCAAAGCAGCACGTAAGTCCTCTAATGTGCAACAAATTTTACATCTGAGTCATGTTTTAGAATAAATCACAGGGAATGAAAAATGCATGTTCTTTCATTCCGTGGTTAGGAACTTTTGAATGAAAAAGGAAAAGAATGCTGAATGACCCTAATGCAAATGTGCTCAAATTAAGGGTAGAAAAATTGCTACTTTTCTGGGGGAAAAATAAACAAAACAAAAGCACTGTCTGTTGTCTTTGCAAATAAAATATATAAAATATTTTATATCTTGAAAAAGGAATCTAGGACACTGGCTGAAATAGCAAAGGCAGAACTTGACGGTACTATTTTGAAGAGCAGACCACTTCGAATTCGATTTGCTACACATGGAGCTGCCCTAACAGTCAAGAATCTTTCACCTGTGGTTTCTAATGAGCTGCTGGAACAAGCTTTCTCTCAATTTGGGCCAGTGGAAAGAGCTGTTGTTGTAGTAGATGATCGTGGCAGAGCTACAGGAAAAGGTTTCGTAGAGTTTGCAGCAAAACCTCCAGCACGGAAAGCTCTAGAAAGATGCAGTGATGGGGCATTCTTGCTAACAACGTAAGTTCACAGGTTTTTGTTTGAATTTGTGTTGAGTATGTATTTCTAATGTGAAAGAAAAAAAAATTTATGGGCATTCCATAGTTCTTATTTTCAAATGAAAGTCATGAGGTGAGAAATGAAAGTGATTTACATGAATTACACTGCCTTTTTCTTTTTAGTGTGGAGAACCACATTTTTCTGCTGACTACTTACATGTCTTCTAATTACCATTTTGGAGTCCAGTAGCAATGTTTTGTTTCTCCCCCCTCCCTTGTTTAGTAGGGCTTTTCCTAGTGAGGCTTTATTTTCATTGATTGAACTCTTTCTGATCCCAGTAACCATATGACAAAATATTCTTTAGTTTCTTGGCAAATGAATACATTGCAGATATTTCTGTAAATTGATGAAAATGTTTTTGTGTTGGACATTTCCATCAAGAACTTTTCTTTGTGGCTTGTTAAGCCGTGAGTATTTTTTTTTTCTTTTAAATAAATTTTGAACAAGTTGATGGCAGTTTCTGGAAGTGTTTGAAGAGCAAGCATTGCAAATTGCATCACTGCTCTCTAACATCTCTTATTTCTGTTCTTGATGAGGAGAGTTGTTAACGGCTGTACTTTCACACATTAACTTGTGACATTTTCAAATGTTTTCTTAGAGACAGTGTGAAATGATAGATATTTAGGAATGCATTTCTCCCCCCCCCACCCCCCCATCGTTTGAGGAAAGTAAGGCTGTGATTCCACAGCATTGAAGCTTGCTGCCATCAAATCAGGGAATGTGTAGTTCTGCTTCTCTTCCTGCCCTGACTGTGCTGTTGATCTCTTAACTGCTTGAGAGCTGGTTTTGGTACTTAAATAACCATTTGTGCTTGCTGAAAAAACATTCAGCTGTTTTTGTTAAGTTCATTTTTGAGTGTTTAAGAAAGTGAAGAGATTGCAGGGGGGAAAAATGTTTGGAACTCCTCTTTCTGGTGAAAATCTCATAAATCTTGTCACTTAACTGAATCCTGATTATCCGACCAAGTAGACATATAGTAAATAAATTCAGTCTCAGCAAGTCTTTGTTATCAGGAGGCACCAGCAACTGATTCCTTTTTGTTCTTGTCTGGATTTTCCTGGCACTAGTGGTTGAGTGGAAGCGTGGTGAGCCAAACCAGGCAACTAATCTAGTTCAGTGAATGCTATAGAGTTACATGAGTACTATTCTGGGTGTGAGAGATGTGGCAGGGGAAAAGAGGCTAGGATACGAGGGAGGGTAGTCTTGTTTTAGTAGCTGCTGGATAGTTTTGTTTGATGGACGTGAGATCATCTAACCGTGGCCTGAGTGAGTAAAACGTACTAGATCTTTGTCTTGCTTAAGTGGCTGATGTGTCCCTTAATGCACAGCTGCAATCATAATGAATCTGCTGCCATACTATTTTTAAAAATTTTTGCTTCAGAATCAGAGATTTCACATTTTAGATGAGATTTCTTGGCCTGAATAGATTTTTTTTTTTTCAAATCATGGGCCAAATGCAGCAAAATGAGGCATTTGAGACATGAATTTAGAGATTTAAAATTGTTCTTTTAAATCATCAGCTTGTTACCCCCACAGATCATTTGCATTTAAATACTAGAACAGCCAGCAATTGTCACGCAGATAATTTTAGGAAAAATAGTTGCTAAATTGTGCTCTGTGATGACAGAGTATTTTTTATTTGCCTCGATACCCAAAGGTTTCTTTTCCAGCTGTCCATGTTGTTAAAATACATTATTTTTTTCTCCATGAAAAGATCCATACCTGAAAGTGTGGAACAAAATGTTACGAGCTGGCATTCTGAAAATAGCTGCTATGTCGCTCTTTTGTTACAATTTCAAGGTCTTGTTTGGGTGTTTCCAAACTGGTAGAGTTTTTTTTTCTATACAGTTCAGGATTTTATTCTGCTATCCTTGCATTAGCTAATAGTTGCCTCTGATTACTTACGCTGATACTGAGCATTCAGAGAATGAGCTTTAAATAATTTATGCTAATGTCATTTTCTAATTATCATTGGAAAAATAATGCCAAATTACCAAGCTTTTTTAATTGCAGAGTAACTTTCAGAAGTAAATCTTTATATTCTGTGGAAGTACGAATAGGGTGAGCGCTCTGATTGGGTTTGGTCCTTTCCAGACATAATCATGGTCACCACATTGCTTTTCTGATGAAAATGTTTTTAAGATTTTAAAAAAATCTTTAAATATTCCTATACTTCACAATAAACAGAACTAAGTAATTTAAATCGTATTTTATAGGTCGAATAGCTAGTTTCGGGTGTAGAGCCAGTAATCGCTTTCAAAGATAAAATTCTAACAAATCTTGATTTTAAAAATGATTATTTAAGAAGGATTTGCAAAACTTAGGCCTTCAAGATAACATGCTATTTTTCTAGAGAGCATGTTCAAAGTGCCAAAATAAGATCTTAAACAGTTCCTTTTATGGTTTTAATTATTCAACTGAAATTCTCTTCTAGAACACCTCGACCTGTTGTTGTAGAACCAATGGAGCAATTTGACGATGAAGATGGGCTTCCAGAGAAGCTAATGCAAAAAACACAACAATATCACAAGTAAGTTGTGCTTAACTTTATTTAAAAAAAAATGATTTAAGTTTGTTAGTTTAGTTAATACACACTATTTTTTATTTCAAGTTTGTGTAATTGGAAGCAATATTTTGTATGCTTATTTTATACAGCCAAGAGCAAAGCCAGATGTTAGGTCAATTAACTTCTTCCTGCAAAAAGGTGCTGTGTCATTGTGTATTCAGACTTAGAATAGTTCAGTTGGAAGGGAGCTGCAAGGATCATCATGTTCAACCACCTGCCCTGTTCGGGGCTAACCAAAAGTTAAAGCAGATCATTGAGGGCATTGTCCAAATGCCTCTTGAACACTGACAGACACGGGGCATTAACCATCTCTCTCTTAAGCCTCTTCCAGTGTCTGACCACCCTCATGGTGCAGAAATTTTTCCTAATGCCCAATCTGAACCTCTCGCGACACAGCCTCGTGCTGTTCTTGTGTGTCCTGCCATCGATTCCCAGGGAGCAGAGACTGGCATCTCCTTATGCACTTCCCTGCTCAGGGAGCTCCATGGAGCAATGAGGCCACCTCTTGCCTTCTCTTCTCCAGACTGGCCAATCCAAGTGTCCTCAGCCTCCCCTCCCAGGACATTCCTTCCTGCCCTTTTACCAGTTTTCTTGCCCTCCTCTGTATGCATTAAAGTACCTTAACGTCCTTTTAATGTTGTGGGGCTCAAAATTACAGTGTTGAGCGTGGGGCCACACCCATGCTTAATACAGCAGGAGAATCTCCTCTTTTGACCGTCTGGCTATGCTGTGTTTAATGCACCCCAAAATGTGGTTTGCCCAGGGCATGCTGCTGGCTCATACTGAACCTGCTGTCGACCAGCACCCCCAGGTCCCTTTCTGCTGAGCTGCCCTCCAGCCTCTTCTCCCAGTCTGTGTCTGTGTCTGGCATTGCTTTGTCCCAGGTGCAGCACCCAGCGTTTTCCTTTGTCGAGCTTCATGCTGTTGCTGATCGCTCAATGCTCCAATTAGAATTGCTAGAATCATTACATCATAGAGGTTGGAAAAAACCTCCAAGACCATCTGGTCCAACCATCACCCTACCACCAGTGTCACCCACTAACCCATGTCCTCAAGCACCACGTCCAACCTTTCCTTGAACACCCCTAGGGATGGTGACTCCACCACCTCCCTGGGCAACCCGTCCCAGTGCCTGACTGCTCTTTCTGAGAAGAAATGTCTCCTCATTTCCAACCTGAACCTCCCCTGGCATGACTTGAGGCCATTCCCTCTAGTCCTGTCACTAGTTACCTGTGAGAAGAGGCCGACCCCCAGCTCCCCTCACCTTCCTTTCAGGTAGTTGTAGAGAGCAATGGGGTCTCCCCTGAGCCTTCTCTTCTCCAGACCAAACAACCCCAGTTCCCTCAGCCGCTCCTCACAGGACTTGTGTTCCAGGCCCTTCACCAGCTCCGTAGCCCTTCTCTGGACATGCTCCAGGGCCTCAATGTCCCTCTTGTAGTGAGATACGAAAAGCTGAACGCAGCACTTGAGGTGCGGCCTCACCAGAGCAGAGTACAAGGAGATGATCACCTCCCTGCTCCTGCTGCCTGTAGTATTCCTGATACAAGCCAGGATCCCTCTGCAAGGTCCTACCTTCCCTAAAGAAAGTCAGCAGCACCTCCCTATTCAGTATCATCAGCAGACTTGCTGAGGATGTATTCTGCTCCAGCATCCAGATCATCGATAAAAATGTTGAACAGAACTGGCTCTAGAACTGAGCCCTGGGGGAACACCGCTAGTGACACCAGCCAGGTACAGCCCCATTCACTACAACCCTTTGAGCTCTACCACTCAGTTTGTCACCTGGTGTAGTGCGCACCTGTTGGGTGGTTGGACTCTGCAGTCTTTGTCAGTCTCTTCCAGCTGAACTGTTCTTTGACACAAAACAGTGTAACAGAAAGGTCCTGTTCAATCCTAAATAAGTTTTCCTAATTACAGTAAAATTGAGACTCGAATTGTTAGTTTAACTTTCTGTGGTTTTATTAAAGTTCATGTGTATATTCTTCTGTGGACTCTCTCCAGAGAAGCTGCGGATGCTCCATCCCTGGAAGTGTTTAAGGCCACGTTGGATGGGGTCCTGGGCAAGCTGGGGGGCATCCCTGCCCATGGCAGGGGGCTTGGAACTACGTGGTCTTTAAGATCCCTTCCAAACCACTCTGATTGTGTGACTTGGGGTATGAGCTGATTCTGCAGAGATTTGTACACCCACAGACCTTATGTCCTCTGATTAGCCCCTTAACTGTCTGTAAAGTCAGTGGGATGTAAATCTTGGCAGCTTCTATGGTTCGGGTAAAATTTTGAGCATAAAAGAAAGTCTTGAGTACAAGGTGAAAGAAGAGTTAAATATTCTCATTACAGAATAATTGTTGATTTTGAGATTTGATTACCATTTAGAAACCATGTTGCTGGAAACTGAAACACTTATTCTGGTAAGCAGGTACGCCTGCAGAGTAACACTTAAAAATATAGCAGTGTTACAGTGTTCACTGCTAGAATGTGAGATAAAAGGTTGGCTCCTTTAAAGATCCTTACTGGTATTCTGAGCTGTTCAGTAAGCTTTCATATGCACTTACTTGGTTGTATGAATTGACCACTTTAGAAAGCTGAACAGTTAATCTAGTGTCACAGCTTCATATTTTGTACCATTATAAATACGAATTTTAACCTTAAAATTAGATAAATTGAACGGATTTTTATTTGGACAGTTTCTCTGCTCAGGTTACTTATATTACCTTAACGGCTGAATTAAGCATTGTCAAACTGGTTTACACCATAATAATCTGATTTAAAGTCAGGTCTATGCTTGAAGTGACTGTTCAGAAATTCTGTGGCTGTTACAGCTGTTGATTGAAATGTGTCCTTCTGTACGTTTTAACTGCAACATTTTTATTAGGGAAAGAGAACAGCCTCCGCGTTTTGCTCAACCTGGAACATTTGAGTTTGAGTATGCTTCACGTTGGAAGGCTCTTGATGAGATGGAAAAACAACAGCGTGAACAGGTTGACAGGAACATTAGAGAAGCCAAAGAGAAACTAGAGGCAGAAATGGAAGCAGCTAGACATGAGCATCAGCTAATGCTGATGAGGCAAGGTAAAAACCTGATAATCTACTAGTATTAATTTTTTTTTTCTCAGATTTTCTTTCTGTAGCTATATGTTAAATGCAGAGATTTTTGCTAGACACTATTTAATGAAATGCACTGAACTGAGAAAAAGGAAGTAGTTTTTCCCCTTACACATGCTTCTTGGTGACTGGCAGTGATGGATTAAGAAACTGAAAAGGGAGATTGCCTAGGTCTCTTTCTTCACTTAAGTTTGTCTAATGTAAGTAGTTTGTGTAAAGAGAATGAGTGGCAGCTTCACATTCATCAGTAAAATTATTTTCTGGTTTTGGTGTTGCTTATGGAACAAGAGAGGAATAAGCACTGCCTGTGGGCCCTGTGCAGGAGGAAATTGAGCTGATACCTCCTATTTATTTGGACTGTCCTGTGCACCTCCGATACAATTTCAAATGTTCCAAATGCTAATTTTATATATTTTTTTCTTTTGAAACCCAACTGAGAAGTGTGTGTGTATGATCTTGTAGGTGATCTTATAGGTAACAACGAAGTGACATTTGTCATTATTTGCAGTCATTCTTCCAACCATTCTTCCAATCATTCTTGAAATCCCGAAATCACGTGTCCATCTTCTGTAATTGTGTGGGCGTGTTCTCTCCCTGGTCTTACAGGAAAGAAAGCCCTTCAGCAATTGTTTTCAAGCCCTTCCTCTGAGAACGGAGTTGGGTGGAGCTTGTGCTTCTTGGGCAGAGAGGGCAGTAGTAGGGCAGGTACCTGGCATTTTCTGCTTGTTAGTCTTCTACCCAAAACACTTTCTTCCCAAAATGCTGTAGACATGCAATTACTACTTTTGCGTTGCTTTCCAGCTGAGGCCAATTGAACACCATTTGATTTTAGTTCACCATATGTGACTCCCATTACAAGACTTCCGAGTCCTGATTTTTGATTTTGCAAAGACGTTAGATTTTGAAATCAGTTTCTCAAGGTTCTTTGCACAAATGCAACGCTGAAATATTTTAATTTGTTAAAAAGTAAAATTTTAAATGAAGAGAGATCATGGCTACCTCAAAGATGCTTATTCTTAGCCTTATGTCATGACTGTTCAATAACTACCTTGAAAGTCTGAATAGGCTTTGTCATTTTAAAGGTATTTGATGTTCTTGAGATTCTAAGTAGTAACATTTCAAAATTTAAACCCAGGTAACTCATGCAAAACTTCTGTTGCAATTATTTGGTTTTATTTAAAGCTTTACTCTTAAGGTTTTTGTGTTGATAGTGCGGCACCACTCCATGAGAATGGTTTATCTTATTTTTTTCTGGTGACTTGAATGACATTGAAAATACCCGCGTGAGGTAGATAAGGATGTTCACTAGATCGGTGGCATTAAAGCCACCTACACTCCTTGTTTGCCTGGTTACACTGAATATAAATTCGTAGTCTCTTAAAATCAATTTTAAAACGTTATCTTAACTGGAAAAGAGTTTAAAGAAGCATATTCTGTTTTTATTTATTTATTTATTTATTTATTTAGTATGCCACGATTCAAGTTCTGCTGCAAATGGAAATTGTCATTAGGAAAAAGTTCACCTAGCCTGTTTTTTTTTTTAAATTAGTGTGCTAGTATTTAATGAGAATGCATGTTTACATAAGAACCTGAACTGAAATACAGAGCATAACAAAATCAAAACCAGTTTTGAAATGCCAAATAGTTGTCGTAGCACCTGAAATCTTCATATCCTAAATGAGGAATATTAATGTGATACAACAACAATGCAGTACACAGTACACCACCACCACCCCCCGTCCTTTTCTAACCAAGCCTGCATTAATTAGATACATTTTTTTTTAATTTTGTGTGTGACTATTTGATGCTGGTGAAGATGATTCAGTGCTGACATCTAGTTTACATATGTTTATCATTGGCTTCACTAATTGTTAGTTGGCAGTGCTAATTCCAGTTCTAGAATTGTTACTCATAACTTATTTTCAGAATTTATCTACCTGCTGCCTGCATTTGAGGGCAGGGTGAGGGATATCTTTCTTAAATTATCATGCCTGAATCATGTTCTAAACTGAGATAAGACAGTGGCTTGTTATTAATATAAGTCTTAATGGTAAAAATCAGGACAAAAAGGTTTGGTATGTTTCATGGGTACTAGGGTTTGTTTTAGAGACAATAAAGGAAAAAAGTCTTCATTTTCTGAATAGCTATTAAGATCCACTTTAATATGGAAAAGAATTACTCTTCCTGCTAAAGAGCCACTAGAAGACAAATGGTTTTGGTGCTAATATTCCAGTGAGGAAATGTGTTTTTTTTGTTTGTTTTTGTTTTTTTTACTGTGGGAAGAGGTTTTTTTTACATCCTGCTTGATTAGCAGAGTGATTCTGCTTCATACTGAAGAGCTTGGAATTTTGCTAAGATACTTAGCTTATTGATGTGCAGGTATGACTTGCCAAGCTCTAGCGGTTAATAAATATTACTTCCATTTCTTTTTCCTCTTACCAGCTTCAGGGTATATGAAAATCAGCTAGTTTTTCCTGTATTTTTACATTAGCTGCTTCTAAAACTTGCTGGTCTGAACCGTCTCTGGGAGTAGGTGGTTCAGACCGTACCAAGAATATTTTTTAGCAGTGAGTTTGCATCAGAGGCATTTTAAGAAAGATACGGTGAGACTTGAGGCATCAAACCCTGGAATTAATGTTTCTGTATTGATTTCAAAGCGTATTGAAACAGTTATTCTGAAATATGAAAAGTAAAGTTGCAGTATAGTAATTGTCAGGAGCCAAAAGGATGAGAAGGATGAGTTTACTTCAGTCCACATATTCCTGCAGATGAAGGGAAAAAAGTTTTTATAAAAATTACTTTATCAGAGCTATTAGGACTCACACTAGAATGTACTGGCTTCAATACTTGGGTTTTCATGGTGTGGTATTAACACTGGCAAGGGAGACTTCATTCTTTCGATATGTGTAATTTTTCTCTTTTAAGTGTCATGTTTTGACAGACTGAGTCAGAAGTGGTTTGTAAAGCAGAGTACGTGTTTCCATGTGTAAGTAAATGGGCATTATGTTTCTGATCTACGTATTGCTGCTATGCCTCAGACTTCTGTGAATATTACAATGGTGGTTAAGTAGTTTATCAAAATAATGGAAATCTTGACTAAATGTAACAAGAGATTTCATTCTTTGTTGGCTATATGGAAATTAGACATTTGCTTTCAATTTTTAGAATCTGAAAAATTAGCTAGAACAACCTAATCTGTTCGGATTTGTTATTCTTGCTTGCAGGATTAATTCCTCAGGTGAAAGTACACTTTCACCTTCAGTCCTGTGCTGTGCAGGAAGTTGAAGACCTTGCTTTTTTTCTTTCTTTGTAGCACAAGAAGGTACTGAAGCTAATAGTCATGCTTTTTGGCTCTTCTATCACAGCTATCTGCTTTAGTGCAGGTTTATTTCTGTTCAGGGAAAGGGCCCGTCCCCAACATATGTCAGTTCAGAATTACCAGCATTGCAGATCTTCTAATATGAGCGGCTCTGTGCACAGCCCGAACATCCAGATCTGGATTTTCATTTGGCTAGTAGAGCTTTGTGCCAAGATTCTGCTGTTGACAAATGGTACTGAATCCAATTGTTCCGCTGAGCTTTAAAGTACAAACAATTTTGGGGAGGGCAGTAATCATAATTACACCTTGAAAAAAAAATGTAGAGACTGGGAAAGCTAGGACTGTGCAACTTAAAGGGAATGAAATAATAAGTACATAGCAATTAGTGATAGAAGGCAAAAAATCCAGTTTCAGTGTATTAATGTAAAAAATAAATAAAGTGCTACATAAATAGGAAAGAAAGCAAAGACAACTTGCAAGGAAGTAATCTTTTTCCACAGTGGGTAATGTTGAACGCAGGACAGATGGATTCTTGGTCTGAGTTAAATCCTGAAACAATCTAAAAATCAACTAAAAAAAAGTTCAGTTGTATTCAGAAATATTCTGAAGGTTATTTCAAGAAGTTTGTGACACTCCTTGAGTATAACATTGGCCAAGCCTGCTGTGGCATGTGCTGTTGAAAAGATGCAGTCCTCAGGCTTTGTGATGAGTGAATCCTTATTCTCTGATTTTGCAGAAGAAATGAGAGAAAAGCAAGCCTGCAAAATTTGCTTAAGACAAAGGACTTCTATTGTCAATAAGGATATTATCTAGTAAAAATCTGGCAGTTGTCTGTTAAAACAAATATATAATTTTGGTAAAATGTACTGGTGTGAAAGATTAAGTTGTGATATATGCTGCTGCAAGTTTGAAGGTGATTTGCGTAGCTAATAAAGATATTTAATGTAGTGAAGAAACACATGGAAGTATGTGGAGTATTTGAACTAAAGCGTTAAAAGCATGTAATAGGTGGTAGGGTGGAATTTTCCTCATGGTGTCCATAAATAAGATGCGGCCAATGTCATACGAAGATAGAAAAAGCAAACAACTGCTTTTATTGTAATGAGTGGGAGAGTTAATATTGAGTGAAGAATGTGTGAATTTCCAGGGCGAAATCAGTAATGGGACTGGTCAGAAGCAAACACAGCTAAAGCAATTACCTTCAGCTGGGGCCTGCTTTTAAGACCATTCAGCTATTCTCTCTGGTGGTGTTAAAGAGAAGGCATTTGTAAGTCAGTATAAGCACAGTCACGTGATGAATCACCGTAGAGGCTCATATCCCATGCACCTGACATACGTTTCACTTTTTTTTGGATGTGCCATGCAGTTGTTTGCTCCAGATAGTGGAGAGTATGTATTGCATTTGTTTCCTGGAGTTGGGTGACTTCAGCAGTGCACAGCATTGAGAGAAAATTGATGCCTTGCCAAAGATGTAAAACCAGGACATCATCTAAGTGATTCACGCTTTTTTTTTTTTTCCCCTACTGTTTTCTTTGTTTGAGGGCTTCAAATTTCTGTTTCCATAATCTGCTTTGGAAGCATTCCCAGTCCTCTACCTTTCCATGGTTCTGTGAGACTTGGATCTGGTGCGTTTTTTTCATATGCCAAACTTAGTTTTATGGGAAGGAACTAGTTAAATGCACCAAGAAATTTCTTCTGTTTTAAAATTAAATGTAACAATGATAATCTGGCAGTAGCATTTTTTGAGTTTCCATATCGTAGATTGAGAGCTTTCATCTTTATTACGTTTTTAATCCTGTTAGATCTCATGCGACGCCAAGAAGAATTGAGGCGTTTGGAAGAACTTCGGAATCAAGAACTTCAAAAACGCAAGCAGATACAATTGAGGTATTCTGCCTTGTACTGTGTGAAGTTGTGGCAGTAATTTAAAGGACACGGCTGTTGTCAGCCTGCGTGAATTCAGATACTGTAGTGTGTAGAAATTCTAATACCAAATACAAACATTTCTGCTGTTTAAAAGCATTTCAAAAGCATAACGTGGTATGTTTCTGTTAATGTTCTAGCACAGGAAAGTGGTAATTCATGCTCATATAAAAGAATGATAGCAGTTCTTTCTTGTACTTTTCATTTTATTTCAGCTCTGCTTGTTCTGTTGTAAATATCCGAGCTTTCTAACTAGCCTAGAAATGTCTTCACATAAATCTTTGTTTCATATCATGATTTGCTTTAAACACCTGATGGAAGAAACATAGCTGTGTGGTAGAATATGTTTCTAAGATCGAGGCATTCATATACATGTGGAATAGAAGCGTTGCACATTTATAAAATTTGGACACTTAGAAAATTTAAGAAAATATATTAATTGAGACGGTGTATTTGGATTTCTACTTAATGCGCTTCTTATATTAAATATCAGAAATATAGATGAGAGAAAACAAAACACTTTGCAGAGTTCAGAATATGGCTTTCAGCAGTATTGAAATAATTTAATTTGTAGTGACTTGTTGGGGGGCGGGGGGGGAAGTGTTTTAACCTGCTTACTAGTTAGAACAGGTAAGCTGTAGCTGGAAGAACAGGCATAGAATATACTGGTATTGTGAATACCCGTGTTCCAGTTAAACAAAAATACTTTAAGCCTATCAGGTGGAGTAGATTAGTGCCTTGCACTGAATTAAAAAAGTAAACAATGACTCGTTTTGTGCTTGATATTAGCTCCCGAGACTGAGTGAACAGGTCATGAGTCTGAGTTGACATAGTTTTTGAAAAATATTCTAGACATGAGGAAGAGCATCGACGACGTGAAGAGGAGATGCTGCGGCAGAGGGAACAGGAGGAACTGAGACGACAGCAGGAGGGAGGATTTAAGCCAAATTTCATGGACAATGTAAGTAAATTCTACCTGACTAAAGTCAAATTTGAAAATACTGTACTTTTTAACATACAGTCTATCTTATTGAGCTGCCTTACTTACAGTTTTTCCTTCAGTATTCCATCATTCTCATGGGTGGTGGAATGGTACAAATTTAGCAATATAGTTACTTTCTTGTATGATGGCGCTGCATTTTTCCTACAATCTGGTGGTGCAACATTTCAGTTAAGTGAAGGTATTCAGGTAATCATTTGCCTTTTTTATTCAGGAAATTAATTTTTCTAGGCAAATCAGTGAATTTAAGTGGGAGGTCTTGGGAATAATACCTAACGCTTCCATGAGGAGGTGCCCTATTTGGACTGAAGGTTTTAAATTGGAAAGCAGTTCAAACTGTTAAGCTTGTTTGAATTGTTTATTTTGTTTCATGCTTTATATATGAAGTATAATACACTTCAGAAACAAATTGGGCAATGTTAACTTCATATGGAGCCTGAAAGCCCTCTCCCCTTTGACCCTACTGTAAGACTGAAGATGAAAATCTGAAGATCTTTGCTAAAGGAGACCGAAAGATCGTTTAAGGAGGAGAAAAAATGTACTTGGCTGTAATTTCTATGTTACTTATGTTAGTAATTTAGGTCTGTTCTGCCTTTGAAGATTCATCCTGAAGGACTAGCAAAATAGAGATATCAAAGGAGTCAGCTTCTAAATATTCAGGATGATCTATTTTTGGGCAAGGGTATGATTTCTATCAACCAAAACAGTTAAATAAGCACAACCTCTGTGTTATGAATGCTTTAGTTTCATGTAGGAAGGATACTTTTTACTGCTAAAACTATTTTTAGAGAAGAAGCAATGAATAAGCGATCCACATAATACTTGTTTATACTATTATAATTATAGTCACCGGGGGAATTTTGCTCCCCTTTACAGGTACAACTTGGTGCATAAAACAGAAAGTGCTGGTTTCTCAGCTACTTTATGATCTTGGGCTTTGGGGAAGAACTAGTTGTTCTACTTCCTGTACAATAACACTTCCTGTAGGACTGAAAAGATGATATTAAATATGTTTTGAGGCATTCAGTTAGAAAAGATTTCCTGTTTTCTGCAGGACTTCTTTTCTTAAGGTTTTCAGAAAAGGCAGTGGGGAAGCAAAACTGTTCCTTTGTATATTACTAACTTACCAGATGATTTTACTGATTGTGTTTGAGAAACTTGCAGCAGAAAATAGTTGATCTTCTATTTCCATATGTGCTCACGTTGTAAAAAAGAAAACTGCTTTCAAACATGCAATTTCTTTGGGGTGATGAAGATCAAGAATTGAATACTTACGTCCTTTAGTGCATTCCAATCTATTATTGAGTTGTATTTTGTGAAGTAGCATGTAACAATCATCTGATGTAATTTACGAGTGATACTTCTTGATTCCGACATCTGCAGTGCCCAGTATGAGATTTCATGTCATGTTAATATTCTAATATAACATCTTTTGGGGTAGTACAACTTTCTGACCATACCAACTGTGTGTCAAAATAGTCCTGTGCCGGAACCAGGAGTTCCATGTCGCTCACTGCAGAGAGCTGCAGGAAGAGGAAGCTGGGGAGCCATCCCACAGGGATGAGATGGCATTAGCTCCCTTAGATTCCTTTGCTGTCAGGAGGTAGCGGCCTAAACCCTGCAGCTCAAGGTGCTGGGAGAACCAGGTAACATTGGCCACAGCAACCACTCTGCTGGTTTGCTTCTTGCAGCTCTCTGAGATAAAGTTCCATAGTCTCTGTGCTTGAATTGCTTGCCACAGGTTAGCCATCCTCCTGCTTACCTGCCTTTTTGAATTCCTAAGTCTGCAAGAATAGAAACTGTTGACGTTTTGTGCTAGACGTGGCAAAAATGTAGCGTAAGAAGGGAAGAGGAATGGTTCAGATGGAAAGCACTTCAATCACTATGCAGAATTTTTGTGACTTTTATTCTATGAAATTTTTGAGGGGAAAACAAAGGTGGAAGAAAGCTTTGGAAGAGTGTATGTAGCTCTCCCACAGAGTTGATTATTGAAATTCTTCATCTGGAATTAATACGCTGCAAGAATACATAGATGTAGCTGTGCAGTGACAAGCCTACCAAAAGTGGTACAATATAAAAATATATAGTTAGCTGTTTCATTTTTAATGTCTTGCATACTTGAAGTGGCATATACAATAATTTAAACAACGTTTTTTCTACTTGCGAGGAATTTTAGTGTTCTGGTCTTGTATTAACTTCTATTTTACTTGTAGCCTCCTTTAAACCTTAAGAGCAGGAATTAAAATCAGAATTTGCTTGAACAATTAATTCTAATAAGGGTGGCCTATCATTCTACGAGCATTCATTCTAACATGTCTTTAGACAACCGTACTTAAGTTGTAATGTGTGAATGGGAGTTTGAAAAAGCCTTTGCGTTTTGGAGCAGATAAGAATTTTAAACAATTTATGGACATTGTACAATTATACTTTCTTTTTGATTTAGTAGAATTTCTAGTACAGCAGAGGTTTTTGACATATTCTTACTTTATTTACTGTAAACAGGCTTCATCTGGTAGTTTCTCCTAGTCCCATATTACCATTGTGCATACAGTGAAAAAGTTATTCTCTGTTTTAAGAGTTTAAAAATTGCTTCTTTCTTAGCACTGCATTTTATGATACTGGTGGAATGTTTTTTTACTGTATTGGGTCTCAAACTCTTTTGGCATAACTTACATAACATATTAGAATCTTCTGCCAACCATGTATTTAGAAAGAAAATGATAATTTTCTAATGCTTGTTTTTGTCTCTTAAAAGCTTTGAAAAGTAAGCTTCCTTCACTTATATCCTATCCCTTTTTACTGTTCAGTATGAAAGGAGGACAAATGGTAAGTGCAACGGCAACCAGAATTGGAACTTGTCATATAAGGCTGCTGTATTAGGCTTTCCTGTTAAAAGTTTCTTCTGTATCTTTTTTCTAACTCGTTAAACTTTTATTTTCAGTTTTACCTCTTCTGAAAAATGTCTTGTGGTCAGCTAAGCCAATTACTTGGTTTAGTTATAGTTGATTTATTTTTTTAAAAAAGTTTTCTTTAAGAGTGTTTTCTGTTGCTAAAGCATTCTTTATCATGATGCTGTACATTAAAAAATACACTATTACTGTGTAATGAGCAGCCTAGTGATGCCCAGGCAATTCATCAAGCTAGTTGAGTGTTCACAGCAGATACATTACTTAAAAACTCTTCCATATTGTTTAGGGTTTTCCACCCTGCTTTCTAAAGTTTGGTTAGTTGAAATCTTCTGCTAAAGCTCTCTCTATACCCATTCTAATTCCTTGATAGCTTAATCAGGAAACTTTTCCTATACTATTTTGTCAAATTTTATTTTGCGTGTGTGTTTCTTGCTAAAAGAGGAGCTTGCTGATAGTAATTGGAAACAAGATCATATTTTTCAGCAGCAGAAATATTTTTTTTAAATTAAAACACAGTACTTGTAAATGCTGTTAATATGTTATTAAAACTGTGCAATGGTTAGCAAATCATGAATGGCTTACGGAGATATTATTAATTGTGAATCAGAGCTTTTTCACTAAATAATTCCAGTAGCAGGAATTATTTTTAATTGATGTCACTGACTTAGAGCAAAAAGAGAATGATTTGTTTTAGTGTATTAAAGTAGTTTTAAAGTCTTTACAAAAGAGATCAAAATATGTAGAAGTTATAGTCGTAGAGTTTCTGCAGAGCTCATATCTATTTCCCTGGTGATGCTGCAAAATGTTGTAAAGGTGGGTATTTCACCTGATGAAACAGTAGCTGCAATACTGCCTGACAGCTTACAGCTCTTCTTACTGATGGTTTAAAGAGAGTGGTGAGATTTTTCTGCTTTTCTCTTTGCTCCCACCCCCGCAAGGTAACTTCACACTTTTCAAGTGTAACTTGTGTAGGTAAGGAACTGTTTATTGCAGGGTCATCAATTTTAACTTCTAAAAGCTTACTGTTCTTTTGTGTAAGACCTTATATATGCATAATTATTTTTTTTAATCATCTAGTCTTTGAAAATGAACTCTAAAACATTGGTTTGCTTTCCTTTTATTTTCTTAGAAGCTTCACTGCTCCAGGTATGTTGCAAGTACAAGCATAAAGTGGCAGTGAAGGTTGCTTCAACAGCAGAGACTAGTGGAGAAACAAGAACAAAAAGCTGCTTGAAACAAAAGCTGCAAGGTCATGGAGAGCATAGGGATAAAAAACACATCTTAAAACAGCATTGAAGTTCGTAGCTTCAGCCATGCAAGAAACTTGAATGGTGTAGTTTGATGCATTTGATATATTTAGTCTAAGAATTTTATCCTCCTTTTGCAGGAGTTTATAAATGAAGGTTCCTTTTTTTTTTTTCCCAACTATTTTGAGCCTACAGCGATATATCTTAGGGATGCCTCATAGAAGTAGTAGACTTTTTTGAGAGAAGAGTATCAATTAGATTTCCTTAGTCTTCCCTAATACAGCAATAAGTTTTTGCTCTTCAGGACTCTTTAGTGAATTGAACTGCATTTCTTCCATCCGCTGATTCCAGTATGCTCCCAAGTCCCAGTTATATAGGAAGTCTGAATTTGCACTGTATGCAGAATTTTCTTTGTTCTAAACAAAACTAAGGCACATTTCCAGTAACAAATCCACTAATAAAAATTTCCACACATCTTTTCAAATTTGACCTGTTCCCTACTAATAATTTTTTATCCTGACAGCATAGTGTACTTCGTGAAACTGAAGGTGGTGAAATTTTGTCAGGTTAAGTGATTATAATCTGTTTCTCAACAAACTGCTATAAAATTAAGCTGCCTTATAAAAAAATCTTTTAAAGTTTGTTTGGGAGAGCTGAATTGCCTCTTCTGTGATCCAGCATACATGCTTGTGGAAAAAGTAAGCAGTTCATTTGACACCTTAAAATATTATAAGATAAAACTAGCTTGGAGAAAGGCAAATCATTAGAACTAAGGAAAAAAGCTGACAAATGATTCCTGTTTTCTTGGCAGTGATTTTACCTCAGTGATCAAGTTTCTTCCTGCGCACAAAGCAGCACAGGCCATTCAGCAAGCTGTTTATAAAAATACAGCTTGTGTTTTTGTGGGTGGTCTTGGTTTTGGCAGTAATGTTTTTTATTTTTTTATTTTTTATTTTTCCAGGCTTGCAATGATACATATCCGTAGATAGATAACTCAGTTTTGCATTTCTTCTGGCCCTCAGTGTTTTAGATACGTATTTTGTTGCCTTAGGTAGGAATTACAATTCACACAGATTCTGAAAAAAAAAAAAAAAAGTAAATTATTTTCTGCCTTTAATTACAATGTTGGTATGAAAACTAACTGTAATATCTACTTTCTGTATGAAAAGACATCACATAAAAATCAATGCAGAACTTCAGTCATCTTAATGTAGTATACTGTGTGCTTATGTACATATACCAAACTGTTTGTGGAATAAGATTATTTTTTGGTTTTAACTGGCATTTATTTTGACTGTTTTATGATGGTTCAAAATTGACTTTCTAGATTGATACGAAGGATATCAGGAAGGTAGTTTTCAGCAATGGAGCAAAAAGTCATTGCAGTGTTCCATTTCATGTGTAACTTTATACTTCAATATGTGTGAATTATGAGTATTTTGGGTAATGTGGTAACCTTTCCCTGTGTTAAGTTCTGTTCTAGATTTTCAGGAAACTAAAGTTTTGATCTTTTACTCGGTTGCAGTCAGCTTACTGTGCTTGCACAAATTGCTTTAGAACATACTAATGATTACTTCAAGTGAACTTGCAAACAAAACAAGTGACTATTCTTAATTTTTTGCTCTTTAACGTGCTGTCAAATGTGCGTAAATCTCCAGTGCGAATTCAGGTGTTGCAGTACCATTCCCAGTTTTGTTCTCTTCTGCAGTAATCGATACGGACTTTTCTGGTTTATAGATTCTGGTTTTGTTTATAAATTTTCTTTCAGTAAGACTGATGGATCAAGGAACTTAAAAGACATTTTTCTGAAGATATTTCTCATACAACATTAAAATGGTCATCAGTCTTAGTTTTTCATGAGGCCTTAGGGCAGATGCTTTTTTTTTTTTTTTTTTTTTAAAATCATTAATGGAAGGACTCCAGTTGTATCTCATGTGCTTGTTTGTAGAATACTCCATTTGTTTACTTAGTTTCTCCCAGTGTCATGGATTTTACAGGTAACTATGAAAAAGATCTTTTAAAAAGCAGATTTAATAAGACGATAGGCCATGTATTTAATGTAGTTTCTGAAAATTGTCACTGCTCACAAGTTTAAAAAAACTACCTAACGAAGTTCCCCAAATACTGAATTGTTCTTCAGTTTTCTGACAAATAAGAATGAGGCTTTGGTAAATAGTTTTTTAAAAAAGTCATGCATTAACATAATTGTTTTGTTGATAAATGTACGTATTTTGAAGCAACTAAAATTAATATTTGCCTTAATCATTTTCATTTTCTTTTCCTCAGCTACTGGATTTAAGTTTAACTCGGAGATTGTACATGTATTTATACAGAATAAGAAGAGATTAACTATCAATTGTCTACTCAGTACCTATTTTGGACTCATCCACCTATGTGAATCCTGAGATTCTACTTTGTGGCATTGAGACGTGCAGCCAAAATAAGTTTCTGTGCTTAGAAAAGTTTGCCTTTTATGCCAAGGGTCTGTTTTAAAGGAAGAGTGAAACACCCAAGGAGTGAGAAGTGAGTCTGTAGAAATAGTGTATTTTGATGTGAGGAAACCTATTAATGCTGAGTGTGAGGAGAGATCATGTATAAGAGATGATTTTTCTCTTTCAAGATGCAGTGCCTTCTGAGTAGCTTTTTTCTTTCTTGGTGTGAGCCTAAAGCCTGACCTGCTTAGCCTCTAAGGTTTTGCTTCAGTAGCAGGCAGAGCAGAAGACTGTAACAATGATAATACAGTAAACTGAGACCTAGAAAAGTGCTCCCCTAGGTGAAGTTGCCTGTCTTTTGATGTCAGGCTAAATGCCATTTTTTTTGTTTTAAAACATGTAAGGTTTCTCTCATGAATCCTTGACAAGTCTCATTTCTATAGCATAGGCATTGAGTAGACTTACCTCATTACCTAATGCTTGTTTTGGATTACTAGGTCTTCCATGAGGAATATGGAATGTAAGTAATATTTCTGTCTTCCATCAAGTTTTTCTTAAAGTTCCACTGTAATTTTCCAGAGATCTGTTGTAATAATGTTAGATGAGTTACCATATTTTTTTTTTTTTAAGTAGTAGTGCTTTTTGGAAACCATGAGACAAGCACATCAATTGACAGTTACCATCTTGTTAATGGAAACTAACTCTTCATGGTTTTAAAAGGGCGTCAATTTTTCTTTAAATGAGAAACCTTAAATTTTTCCCAAACACCATTTCTTGCAGCAGGTAATGAATAACTTTAACTTAGCTTTAGTGTAGCGTAAGATGAAAGAGCATTTGTGTTGGCTGTGTTTTGTACGTGACAAGAAGCACACTGCCTTTTCTAGTGGTGCTGAAAGCAGTTCTGTTAATGGCTATGCTTGTGACAAGTTAGCTTGTCTCTTCTGTGATGAACAGACCTATGTGCTGAATTATTAAATACCAATTTGAGAACTCGTATGTTCCGTAGGCAAGAACCAGCCATTTTTGTTTGTCTCCATTACAGTGGGATTCCTATTGTTTCTTACATGATTTTGAACTTTAGGTGTGTAGTACGTATAAACAAAACAGTTGGTTTTGCTAAATACCTTTTGATGACAGCAGATTCTGTAGCTCAAGAGTTACTGTATATGGACTTAAGTAAGGGGTTTTAACTAGAAAGTAATATTTTTCATAATCCATTTTTAGTTGTTCAAGTGAACAGTTTCTTAAACTTTTCATTAAAATACTAGAGTTGCCAGGTACCATGTATATGGATTTCTTCAATCAGAACTTCCTTTATTCAGATGATTAGACTACCTCATCTTCCAGTTTCATAGTAAATAGCTTCCAGGTTATATATATAAAAAGCTCACTGGGAAGCTCTGGAGGGATATGGAGCCTGGTTTCATGCCAGGAAGTTTCACTGATGCTTTTTTTTCATTTAATATGCTTTAAGTGCTGTGTATGTGAACTGGCCAGAACTTCGGTGATAAAATCCTCAATATTTAACTATCCTGAATGTAAGGGACATTGATAACACATACAAAAGATGTGCACATTTTTATTAGAAGTTTGTCCTACAGGATCTTTTTCTAGTGATGAGAAAAATTTTGTCTTGGTTTGAAGTCTTGCCTTTCTACTTCTATTTTGCAAATATTTGCATATTCTAGTCACCTGGTAACTCAGATCAGTTACTGAATAAATCAAACTCCAATTGTAGATGCTAATCACAATTTGATTAGTGAATATAGTATCACTTGGTGAAGAAAAACATGTTAATAAGTCCAGAAAAGAATGATAGTTAGAAAAATCTGTGGCTATAAATAGTACTGCTTTTAAAGTATTTTAAGGTGATTCTCCAATGTTGTATTTCACATTCAAATTAAGAAATAGCTATGTTTTTACATAAACACATACTTCATTATACAAGTATATTCTTGTCAGGTTATTCTTTTTTTCTGAGCAAGCTTTGGCTTCATCTCATTCATCTTGAAATTAGGAAGAATTGTCATTTTGAGACATTCCAGTGTTCATTTTGATAATTTAGCTAGTTTTGTTTCATGTGCAAGGAAAAACTTGATATATAGGAAAAGTAAAATATAGCATTGGTTTAGAACACCCAACTTTTGGTTAAATGTTTGTGGATTTCTACGTGATGGTACAGTTAGCACAGACTTTGTTACTGGTTAGACAGCCCTTCAACTCCACACCTGCCAGGGTGAATTGTGAAGTACTTCTTAAATGCAACTGGTTCTGTAAAAGTAAGGGATCTTTCATGTTTCCATGGATGTATCATAGTCTGTTTTGATATTTACCTACTCACGTGCGATTTCTTTAGCTAAAAAAAAAAAGGTAACTCAAAGACAGGCTGCACCATAGAATTATCTAATATAGCTCTGAAATTGTTAATATATTGTGAACGGGAAGTGATTACATCTAACAATTGTAAACTGGGAGGTACTGGTGGATATTGCTTTCAGAAGGTAAGTAAATAGTTAAGTGCCTTTAAAAATAATAATTAAAATTGTTGAACTCTTGAAATGTATTTAATGTTTTCATTTCATTGCTATTCAAAAAATTAATATAATAGAAAAAGGAACTGTTTTAAGATATCGCTTCAGTGGAACTAAAGTGGTTCTTAGCTCCTGTGAAACCAAATTAATTGACAGTGTTGTAATGAGGAAGTTACTATCAGGAGTAGTATATAGATGTCTTCCTTTTTTCATGGGATGGGGAACGATTTCCAAACCTGTTGAAGCTGTTACCTTCTCTTAGCACCTCTGTTTTGTGAAAGTATTTCTGAATTTTACCTTTAAATATGGAGAAGCAGAATTTCACCTTCCTTGTGTTAGTTGTTAGATCAAGGGCAGAATACCTCTACTCCTGCTTGTTTTCAAATCGTTTACAGATCTAAAAAGAAATCTCTTTGCAGTTATGCCTTCAGCACTTCATCTGTATAGTCATAGACAGTGAAGGGACTTGGTAAGCTTTCCTCTAACTGAATAGATAAGGCAACGGTGATTGATTAGAGCTTGTAATTAAACTCTTCAGATTTTCTTCCTAGCTATTCCTGTTTATATGCAGTTTGTTTGGTGCCAGATTTTGCCATCTGTATACATTTTCTTAGTTGCTGGATAACACTTTCCACAGGTTGTGAGAAAATGAGGAACTGCCATCAACTTGCCTTTTTATTTTGTGATGCTGTTTAGACAGTATTTTATTGTATAACAAATGGAAGTGGGTGTGGGCGGATTTGGGAAATAATGATATATCCATGCAATGTTTTTAAATACAGGATTAAAATGCAGAGAAGCAGCAAGTAACTACAGGACAAGCAGATAAGACATCTCAATTTGGAACAGAGCTGTAGAATCAATATGTTCCGTTGTACATCTTTGCTAGTTTTGGACTATTTCCTGGTTTTGGTAACAAGTTCACTTTATCACTTGAAATTTTGGCCTGTAATAAAGCTTTCTGAAAGTATGAGTTTTGTGTAAAACAAAGTTGCAATATCTTATATTATAAAATATATGATAAAAAAAAAAACAAACTTTAATGAACATATATTTATTGGTGCTTTTATTCAAATCATTGAAACTTTTGGTAAAAGACTGCAGTTCTCAAGTTTAGTGTATAAGATCACTAGATAAAGACAGTTTTAAAAAAAAAACTATAGGAATGTAGACAACTTCTGTAATAGTGATGACCATTTTTTTAGTATCAGAGATGGGTGAATATCTCAGCATCCAAATCGGTGACTGAATTATCAGCTGTCTTTATCATAAACTTCAATAAATGTATTAGAAGAAATAAATACTGCCTTTTCTGGCTCAGAAGCTAAGTATTATTTTTCTTGCTCTGAGATGGAAAAATGACTATTCAGTTTTTCTACTTTGAAGTTCATTTTTCTTTTCTGCTTCGTTTGCCTTACTCCACATAGTGGTTATTTTCTGCTTCTCGTGACATAGGAGTGAGAAAATTTCTCCTTTTGTGTAACAGTTGAAAGTATTTTTGTCTCTTTTTCCTAATCTGTTTTTTCCTAATTTTAACTTTCTCCCCCAAACTTAAATTTTGAAAAAAAAATCACCTTCTGACAGTAATCTATGTAATAATTCACTGACAGTGACTCTTTACTGCAGACATGTTTCAGTCTAAGATGTTATCCATTTTCACTTGACTTTTCTGGAACGACTTCAGTTCTTCAGTTGCCTTCTTGCATCAATATTTCTTTACGAGTTCTCTGAGTTTTCTTTTTTCTAATTGTGAAGTAGTCATTGAAAAACTTTTCCAGTCTGGAACAAACCCAGTGTGCCATATGGAGGTTGATGAATAATAGCAGGAGTGCTGGGGGAGTTCTTGGTGTTGGGGGGTGGAGGGGGGAATATTTCCTCTTTTTATGGTGGTGTTTTCATCCTTATTTATCATTTAAATATATATTTGTTTTATAATACATTTATTTGGATTTTACTTTTGATTGTATAAGTACATACTCATGTTCTGTAAGATATCACAGGTTTGCTCTCTTAGAGATGGAATTAACTAGAAAATTTTGGATTTAAAAAGAATCAAATGAGAGAAAGGGACACCTGAAATGTAAGTAAAATCTAGTAAATAAAGTATTGTCTATTTTTCATTATAAATAAAAACATATTCAGTGCTGCATCTCATGAACTGCAGGTGTATTTGGAAAGTATGAGAAACAAATTTCCATGGCTGAGGAAAAAAATATTACAAGTCATGTTGAAACTAGTCTTACAATTCCTTACTGCAGTGTCTGAGATCTGATAGAATGTAATGGTTGTGCATTCTTGAGTATTTTCAACACTTACCAGATTGCATTGATAACTTTGAAGCTGCTATAGGTGACAGTCTTTGAGTGTTAACATGTACAGTGAGATTTTCATTATAGTGCTTAGTAAAACATTACTTTTTTTTGTCGGTCTCTTCGGTGCTTACAAATTTGAGGGACTAATGGGTAATTCGTCCCCTAAATGTCATAATGTGGGTAATGTTAGTGCCATTAAACTGTCTTCCAGTGTAGACCTGACTTAAATATCATGTAAAGATTGGTGATGAAAGGAAGTAGACTTCAGATTTAGTTTCGAGCCCAGCTGTAAGAGGGTGGCTTAAAAAACAAAGCAAACTGGGAGGATCAATGTTATTTAACACTGTAAGTCCTGGCCAAAATAAACAAACTTTGCATGCTTCGGAGGGTAGAAGCTAACAGAAGGTCTTGTTACCTAGACAAAGGAGGACCTTAAACTGTCTTTTCATGTTCTTGTAAAGATCAGAAATAATTGATGTTAAAATAAAGGTGAATTTACAAGAACGTATAGGTTTCTATTTTAAAACATTTTTTTTCCGAATCTGAACCTTAGAGGCATGTGTGCTTGCACGCTTCCCCCCCGTTTCTGTCTTCAGTTTATCAGAGTGCTAACGTGTGTTACATAGTTAATGAAGTTCCATGATGAAGTACTGTCCTATCCACTTTAATCACATATAAAATGTTCTACTATATGTTACAAGGTATGTTAACACTGGCGATTTTCATATCGTGCTGTTAGCTGTTCTGCATATTTAGTAATATAAACTCAAGTGCATTCATTACATCTGTCATTTAACTAGGAAGTAATTTAACAAGTTGTTTGAAATACAACATTTGAATGCCTTTTTAAAGAAAAGTTTCATCTTCAAAAGCAGTAAATCTTTTTAGCTTGCTTTAAGTGCTTTTGTTGTTTCTGTGGGATTTAAATGCTGAGAGATGCCCTCAGATGCTGAGTGTTCTGTGAGAGACATAGAAGGGAAATGAGCGAAGGTCACACAGAAGTTGAAAACCTCTCATTTGTTCCCAAAAGAAGAAAAAAAAACAGAGAACAAAGATGTAGAGCACAGTGTTTTTTTCCTATGTGAATACTTAGTAGAGAATGCATCAGATTGTAAAAATGCTGGTTTAAATGACCTATTCCTATCCTTTTGCTGTTCCTTAGTTCTTAAAAACTTCCCCTATTTTAATAACACTTCACAATATTACTGAAATAATGGAAGTACTTAAGAAATGCACCGAACTAACCAGAAATCTTTTTTTTCCATAAAGGAAAATGTGTTTGCTCAACAGCCAAAGACTCATTTTTGCTATCATTAGGAATATTTTTCCAACTTGTAACCTTTAGAGGAATACATGTGTTTTGCATTTATTTCATGCAGTGCACATTGCTGTTTTTACTGATTCTTGCAGTACATGTTCTTTAATAGTTTATCTTAATGAGTCATCTCCACTAACTCTATTTATGACTTGAATTGCCAAGGAGGAAATTGGCTTGAACTACCTGCTCTAGCAGTGTTGCTTTGTTTTTCACAAAGACCAAGTCCTGTTTACAACTATGAAATTATTTTCAATAGATTTTCTATTGAAAAATACAACTGTTTTTGTATTTTTCAACATAGCTTCACAAATACTGTGTGCTTTGCAGCTACATTTACTTTTCTTGTTATCTACTTTAATGTATTTACATGCATAATTCAGTGTAATGTAAGGGAGCTCATTTTTGTTTTTAGTTTCCTGGGTGGGAGCTGTTCGTAGAAATATTGAGTTGTTCAGGCTGGAGGAGATCCATGCAATCACCCAGTACAGCTCCCATCTCAGAGGAAGCACTAGCTCTAGATTTAGGCCACGCTGCTCAGGAATGCACAAAAATCTTGCATTTCAAAATAAGATTGTTATATTTCATGTGATAAAGTAAAATATTTTGTGATACTGCAGCTTTCAGAATCTTATGTATAGGTCTAAACTGATGGATAAACCTAAGAGGGAAGATGATAAAGGGTGGGTGGGGGAGAAAGCGTTTCTTAATTTAACTCCTTATTGGCAACATAACTTCCAGTGGGCTGAACATTGGAATCACTAGACTGAGATGGCAAAACATTCTGAGGAATGGGTGGATAGTGTATAGTCAAAAAGTGTTCCACGTGCTCTTATTTTTAGTGCGTATCCAGTGCTGTTAATCGCTTAAATAATTTGTGTTTAAAATACGTTTTTGCATAAATTATGATTTTGTTTGAGGGCTAAGGAAGATGATGCCAAAATTACTCTACACATGCTGGTGAAGCCTTTGGAAATAGTTTTTGGAAATGAACATTTTTCTTTATCTACTTTCTACTTCAGTGAAAACAGCAACATTAGTGTGAATTATATTTTGCTGTGCTGTCAGAACTTGGATAACTGTGTATTAGGTTACTGATTTTAATATGCAAACCTAAGTTGATGTGGTAAGTGTTCTTTTTTGATAAGGCATTGTTTTGATGCTGTGCCTTACTGTTACTTTGGTTACCATTTCTTAGCTCCTAGCTGAAAGGTGAGTGCATATTTCTACCTGAATTTGGAAGTGTTTGGCCACTTCTTAATATTTATGATGATGCCTTGCTTTTTGCTATTTCGTAATATTCAACCCTACAGACATTTTTGACAGTTTGTTGCTGTGAATATTATTTCATTTGGAAAAAAAAAAATCTCATTTGTTTGGTCTGGCACAATTGAAAGTCATGTTTCCAGAAAAACAGAACAGTTTATCAGTTAAAGAAAATTTTATATATATATATAAAAAAAACTTATAACTACTTGTGGTTTTATTTTCAGTGTGGGAAAGGAATTCTATCTGGTACATTCTCCCATATCTCATCATAGGTGTCTTTTCAAAACTGTTAGTTTCATGTTCTCATGGAGTCTATTTAAGGTTATACTAATATCTTAAAAAAAAAAAAAAAATGAAGAATCATCTTGGCAGTTTTCTATATGCTTCTGACTACTGCTGTCAGCAGTTATTAGTGTGCAAGAACATTGCACATGATAAACATTAAGTGCTCCAGAAAATCTTGTTTATAACACTTAGAAAAAAGATTTTTTATACTATATTAAATGCACAGTGTATTATGTAACTTGAAAAGGGTATTCAGTATTTTTGTGGGGGTCTAGTTAATGTTAAAAGGAGTTGGAAACAAGGAAAGACAATTTTTAATGCTTGCATCTGAAGTAATTGGAAAGTATGGTGCTCTAGTTGCCATCATTTTTACTAAAAGCCAATTACTCGGATGAATGGGACCCTTTTGAGGTTCGTTTGCATTAATGAGTTGTGAAGTATGAGAACGGTGCAACAGGCTTGGAAAACTTTTTTACGAGTTAAAGAAAAGGTAAAGGATTATTTAAAGGGTTTATGAAGGATACTATAAAGAACTGTAATTTGAAAATAAGGTATTATTGTTTTAAAGGCTCTTCCTAAAGATTGCTATACTTCACATCTGTTGTAGAACTGTCTCCCTCGTAATTGTATGTCACCCATTTTTCTTGTTCTCTTCCAGTTTAAGTTGTTTTCCCAGGTACCTGCTGACTTCAGAGGTTAACTGCTTCCCTGTGGATTTCTCTAGGAAAAAATTAACTCTCCTTTCTCTTGCTGCTCAATTTTAACTCCCCGTAATGGGTGGTTGGGGGTTGGCTTCAGGGAAGGGGCTGAAGCAGGCTGCTGCTAAACAAGACAAGTAGTCGTGGGGAGGAAAAGAAGCAAGCACTACAAAGAAAACTCTGTTCTAAAACTGTTCTCATTGTAATGTTCAACAATATCAGCCAGTAGCAGTTTGGCTAATCTGTCAAAACTGCCTGTTGGCATTTCTTCCTCTGGTAGTTTAGGCAAATAGCAGAGAGCAGCTGACCAGGCTTACCTGCACTCACTCATACTCAAATGTTAAAAAGCTGTTAGGTCACAGTTCCTGTGGGACAGGACTGTATTGCTGTTACAGAAATTCCTTCAAATAAAAGATTTGGTAAATTACCAAAATGCAAGTTTTTACAGTTAGTATGTCAAACATTTAATCACATTCTTGATAAGTTCTATCAGTTAGTGTATTTTCTCTAATAGGAGATTTTTCTTAAATATGCTAATTTTGTGATAACTACGTAACAATTTCCCCATGCTGAAAATGTACAAAAATGCTGTGAATTGTGAGCATAAAACGACAGAAATAGTACTTACTGTGGGCATGTTGACAGGTAGCAGAGATCATAAGGCATGTTCATAGAAACATTCACCTGTAGTCTACCACTGAAATATGGTTGTAATTCAACACCAAAGTTAAAGCTACAAATGGCAAGTAATAACTTTGTGGGTTTTGTAACAAAGGTCACGCTAGAATAACAACAAAACATGGGTGTCAGTTCCACCCTTCTTGCTTTTTTTATTTCACCGGTAACTGAAGACCTTCAGAATTTCAAGCTACGAAAAAAGTGGTTTATTGTGTGGAGGAAGCTTAGTATATATTATAGCTTGCCTGTGCTTTTATTCTTTGCAAAGAAAACTAAATTTTAGCAAGTAGTAGAATTTTCTAGCTCTTTACTTAAAAAAAGATCCTCTAAGTGGCTTTGTACTTGGCCCTGCCTCGTATAGCATGTTTCACTTAAGGTTTTACCCAACAAAACAAAACAAAAGCCCACAGAACTTGTAGTGGCATCAGTCCTGACTTGGCGTTGCAAGAATTTGAAGCCTCCCAAATTAGGTTACGTGCAATAATTCAAAATCCAGTGCATTACTCGTAGCTAAACAGTGTTTCTCAGCTTTTTGTGTTTTGTCTGAAATCTGTTTTCACACACACATATGGCCGTGCATATGTGCATGCACAGTCTAACTGATATCAACTGGTAGCCGTGGTGTCTTTCTGCCATGCTGGTTGAGGGATTGACATTAGGGATGAAATACCACTTTTTCTTTTGCCTTTTTATATCAGGGCAGAGGTGTAGTAACAGACTAATATCAACAAGGTTTTATGCTGATTCTGCAACTGACTATATGACTGATCCTAGTCCAACCGACATGAAGTGAAATCATTTACATGACTGATCCTAGTAGAATCAAGTGAAATCAGATGATTTCACTTCATGTCAGTTGACATTGGGGGGAAGGATCTGACAAAAGTCATTGCATACTCTTTTATAAATGAAATCTAACATAGGTTCTAGTGTCAGAAGACCTGGTTAAAGTGTTCAACAACTGCCTTTTATAGCTGGATTCTTTTAGTTACAAGGCCTTACATTGTTTCATTTTCATCTCCACACTAAAGCATAATCCTTCCAAAATTGTCTAATCTTCTTAAGTACATTTTCTAGGTTAATACAAGTTCCCAGAGATGAAGCCACTGACCTGAGATCCTTTTGTCATACATCTTATGACAATTGCCTATACCAGCATGTTTTTGCAAAACTATTGACCCTGTGCTTCCAAATGTTGGAGATTGCTGCTTTAAGTGTGCAGTCATAGAGGACCTTCAATTTTTTTGGCATCCCAAAACATGATTCAACTAAAACAAGTCTTGTGAAATTGCTTTTTTCTTTAAACAAACAACAACAACAAAAACTGAATGCATTTTGACATGATTAATATTCAGTGCAAAAATTAAGTTGGGGTAATTAAACTGTTTTCAAAATGTGTCTGAACTTGTAAATCGTAAGTGGAAAAATTTTCAGAATCAGGTAAATTTATTTTGTATATGCTTGTTCGTAACATGCGTGTATATTCACTTGATGATGGAATATACTTTAACGTTCTTACAGAAAATTCATTACAACCTTTTTTTGGGTGCATCATTGTTTTTCATGAGCTGTGAAATTTCTGTTTCATCCTTCTGATATAAACGGTAATACCAAACTTCCTTGGGATTATCTGTGCTGGGTCTACTTTGTTTTCCCTTAAGCGATAACTTTTGCATATTGTTCACAGCAGGGCATGGTTCATGATAGTAATGTCAGAACTTTTTTTACTGTTGGATAACTGAGCATTGATTAAATCTGGTTCGATTTCACATGTTATTTGTCTATTTAGTTTAAATGCATGAGATGCGATAAGTTTTTATGCTAGTTTCAAAAACATGGTCAGTGTCTGTACTAAGACAGCAAAAAATGTACCACAACTGAGTTAAGTCAAATTTTTTTGAACAAAGTTGAATTGGCAGATTGAATTTATATACCATAACACATCAGAGCTTGGTTTGCAGTCAACACCATCATTTTTGAGTCATAAAGACAGACTTGACTGTATTATTAAACCACAGCCTCTAGGCAACAGTGTAGCAGGTTCTCTTTATTTACAGTTTAAATATACTGCTGATTACTGAAGAACATTGAGTGAAGATGGATTGATTTGCAGTTGATTACATAACTCTTATGAAACTTTAGATTGTATCTGATAAATGAAACTTGTGATATTTAACCTTTAGCATTATGCAAAAAATGTACAGCATTGTAATATTGAACTTCTACATTTGATATTTATAAAAGTAGGGGAGTATATTTAACTTTATTCCTTGTGGTTTTGTAATTAATGGGAACTTCAGAAACTTGAGATTTTTTATTTTCATGAAATATATGGGAATGTTTTAAGTTCTAAGAATGATAGGTTGATCATGAAAACTATGTTTACTTTCAGAGAGAACAGGAAATGAGAATGGGTGATATGGGTCCTCGTGGAGCAATAAACATGGGAGGTAGGGATCTGAAGGAAAAGGCTTCTGTAATGTAAAATTTGTTTTTCTTTGGGACTGTACATGTTACTCAAGCACTATTCATTGGTGACAACTACCGGTAAAATCGAGTAAATGGTATTAGGAAATAGGAAAAAAAATCATTCCTTTTTCTTCTAAACAGCCGTCTTTTCTCTGATGAGTATCTGTTTTGAAAATTTGTAGGAGAAAGAAAATTACCGTAACTTTAAGAGAAAACAACAGGCAGGAAGAGGTGTGATGCTCTAGAAATTAATTATATGATGCAATACAGTAATTTTCAGTTGTGAAAGTGCTCATTGTTCTTTTGGAGGGACTACGTGATCAGAAAAGCTGTAACCGTAAGTGCAAGCAGTGAAATGATTTAGAACTTAAAATAGGTCAGTTCCTGTTGACTTACTTCACAAAAGTGTAGCAAATAATGTGGTTGGTGTCCTGTTCGTTTACTGCAAGTCTCTATTTGCAGATATTCTCAGTTCATTGTCATGGTTTAGAGTATTGTCACTGCTCAAAACTGCTACTGTGAAGTCTAAAAAAGTACTTTCTTCATCATTAGTATTTTTTTTATATCTGCAGACTGAGACAGTTTGGAATATTACTTAATCAGAATATCTGCTTTTAAACAAGACTGAAATTAAGAATATTTCTTTAAAAAATTAAACTATTAACTATCAATATATATCTTTAGGAAGCTCCCTGATGTTCATTAAAAAGGAAATAATAAATTCATATTTTTTGTATTTTAAATTTGAAAGTGTATATCAAGCTTAGTGAATGCTATGGCTTGACTTTGAGTAATATGAATTCATAGACTAAAGTACTTGCCTAGTCCCCATTTCAAATACGTTTTTCACCACTTGCATTCTCTGACTGAGAAACGTTTATAGCCACAAAATGGAAATTGGCTTTTTCGTTTGCAGAAAATGCAGAAAATAATTCTAACAGAAGTTGTTGTAGAGATCGAGTTATCTAGGAATAGTAATCTGAAGCATAAATTGCATTTATTTTACAGCTGCAATTTTACATATTGCTTTTACATATTTTTCAGTGTACTCTACTTGAAAATTCCAATTAATTAGGAGGCTTTGTAATTATTGATATTGTGGAAACTGCTAGTGCCAGTTTTCCATATTCATAGGATTTGCTTTTAGTACACAGATTTAAAATACGTATTTATAGTAGTCAGTTCCCAGCCCTTTACTTTTTTTGTCAGGTTTTCATATAATCACAGAAAGGTTTGGATTGGAAGGGACCTCACGGATCATGGAATTCCATCCTCCTGCTGCCATGGGCAGGGACACCTCCCACTAGGAGTTTTAATGCTTAACTATGATATCCATCATTGTTTTAGTCTGTAGGTTTCTTGCTATGACTTCAGATTTTAAACTTGTTAGAAATAAATATGTATCTTCAAAAGAAATTACCGTAACAACTAGTAGCTATTTTAAAAAGGGAAAAATAACCCATACTGAATAGGTAAAGTGTATAGTTAGTTCTACAGTAGCTGGATTTGAGGTTAACTCCCTGTGGAGGCTTTTTTTCCAGGCCATTAACAACCCTACCACCAAAAAAGACCCCAACCACCCAAACTCAAATGAATAAAAAATGAAAAAGCAAAACAAAACAACATTCGAGTAATGGGTGTTTAATCTCTGATCGTAACATCCTTCCTCACTTAACATTTCTGTTGGAACTGTAACTTAATTTTTAGCTGGCCTTTCCATGTGCCACTTAAACCTTTTCATAATGTGGGACAGTGGCAAGCTGGAGTATCTTTAGCAATGGAAAAACCTACATGATAGTGTTACTAGAAAGCAAGACAACTCTGAGATGGATTTAACTAGTGTTGGGTTGATGTGTGCAGGACCACTCAATTTTACATCATCTGCAGCAAACAAGTTCTGAGAGGCTCTATGAAGCCACAGCATAGTGCTTAACTGGATCTGCAGTGCTGGGTGTAGTTAATGAATCCTTCTCTAACCTGCAAAAAATGGCTTTTTGGGAACCATTTCTGCACTGCTGAGGGCTATTGACTGTGACTGATTGCCAGCTGTGCCGTATGTTGGCACATCTGAAGATGCTCTAACAGCCTCTCACTGAACCTGTGCAGGACCCTGCTTTCTGTATTGACACTCCCAGCCTTCCTTCTGACAGAACTGACAGCCTGAAACTGGCTTAATAGTACAGCGAGGCTTACTGTTGTAACACTATAGTATACGAGATGGATGTATTTGTGTGGTATAGAGGGTAAAAAACATTGTTGCGGTTGAAGGCTAGTGAACATTACCTACATGTGTGGCTGGCTGGCTAAGTTTAATTAGCAGGCTGCTAAGCCATAATAGGTAATAGAGCATTGACTGTTTCTAGACATTTTTTACTACCAGCACTGAGTACTGCCATCATGACAGTCATATAGGGCACTTCTAGCCTTTGAATATAGGTTTCTCCTTATTTTGGCCATTTAGATTCCTCCTTTTCCTTCCGTGTTAGGTCCTTGAATGGTTGACGCTGAAAAATAGTTGTATTGGCTATTCAGCTATAATTTTGTATTACAGCACAATCTTTTACTTGCTAAATGAATTGTTCACGCTTGTGGGTAGGTAAGAATCTGAGTTGAACATGCCTGTATTTTGGCTCCATGTTGTAGGGAGAGGTCTTGATGTGTTTAGGACTAAGCTCAGGCAAGTACTGCTCTTTAAAATACTTTTCCCTATTGCTTCTAATAAACTTGTGCAGCACTTTCTACATGCTACTGTGTTGCATGGATCGTTTTTGTTAAGCAGTTAATGTGTAGGACTGAGTCTAAGTTTACAATTTTAGCAGCAGTATCTTGGTGTAGTGATTTTACTGACTGCTGCGATGGGTGCTCAGTGCTGGTAATACAGATGCAGTTTTGCATGCGTGCAGATAATCATGGTACTGTGTTTGTGCTCAGTGACCAGCTTACGTTGGTGGACATGTATATACATTACTGAAGAAGTTATGAACAGAGGTGAGAGGCTGATTTTTGAAATGACAAGTTTTTTAGTCTGGCAGATGTCTGATTTCTTGATTTATTTATATATTTTTTTGGTATGCATTATCATGACTTGAAACATATGCTAGATTCCAAAGGCATGTTTCCTTCTATTATCAAATTTCAGATGCGCACTTTAATGTGCATAACCATTGTGGGGACAAAAGAGTGCATTGCCACCAGTCTTAAATATTATGACATCTCATAGTAGTAGGCATAAATGATTTATATAATCAGGCTTTTTCTTACAGCATGAAGAAATGTTTCTAATGCAGTTCACTTGAGTGTGTTAGTGGGTGCTGGCAGTGGTGGTTTCTAGCTCAATGTTGTGGCCAAATGACCTCTCCAGAAGAGCAAAAGAGGTTTTTAAGCTTTTCTGCTCCCTCCTCCAGTGAATCAGAATTTTCAAGGAGTTTTATCTGTGACTTCAAATTGCAACAAAACCTTTATATTTCTAGTACTTTTACTATAATAAAATACATTTAAATGCAAGACTTAATGATAGTGTGTATATATATATTATAGTAAGACTACATTTAAATGCATGACTTATTCATATTGTGTTACAAATAATTCATTATGAAGTTGAGTGCCACCATTGGTATCTCTTTTATATGGTGTTGCAGTGTATTAGTCTAGCATTGACATGTCACATTAATACTGGTAGAACAGTTATTGTAAATGTATATTTAACGTTAAAATCCTGAAAGGGTCGAGTTGCCTTAGAGCTATCAATTACTGCAAAATCACTTGAGTTTTTTTCTAATTTGTGGTGCCTGTAGTGCATATATATGTGCTATATGAACAGTTAAATTCCTGCACAGAAACAGTACAGCTATATTTAGCTGCAAAGTTCAGGCTTCTCAACTACAGAAGGCAGATTATGCAATGTGATAAGAGGGATTAATTAATCTGTTTAAAAGCAGATGATTGAGGTAAATGTACAGTCTCAAAGAATATATTTTTTTTATATTTCGAGTATTGGAAGTCTTGTAAATTTGGCTTTTTAAATATTGTAAATTGTTTGTTTATTCTTGTAAAATTCAGATAGGACAGCTCTAAGTATAGATTGTTTTGCATAGATGCGTTTAGCCCAGCACCTGCTGGTAACCAAGGCCCTCCTCCAATGATGGGTATGAATATGAACAACAGAGGAACTTTACCTGGCCCTGCAATGGGTCCTGGTCCTTCCATGGGACCAGAAGGAGCTGCAAATATGGGAACACCAATGATGCCAGATAATGGAACAGTGGTAACGTATCACAAATTTAATTCCTTTGAATAGATGTCATGTCTCATGGCACATATTCGTTACCAAAGATATTTTCACACTGAATAAGAGCATGCTTATTAAGAGTCTGTTAGAAGTAATGGATAAGACTTGTTCATGAACAACACAGAGAAAACCTTTATTTGGTCTTAGAAGACCACTGTGAAAATCCCACTTCTGTCAGGAGAAAGGTGACTTCTTTGATCCGTAACCAGACTTTTAGAATTGGGCTTAGATTGTATATTATTTGTGGTAAGACTTTTCACGTATGACCTGTCTGGAAAAACTTGCTGATAAAAGGAAATCACTGGAGAAATTAAGAGGAAACAACATACCAGAGTAATCTGTAAACTTTTTTAAAGGTTGCTTTTTTTGTTTTATGAAACTAAACCGTATGTACTAGCTTGATTTTTCATACTCAGATGAAAAGTTAAATGTTGGAAGCTATGCATAGTGTGAAGATATCTTTGTGTAAACTACTTGATTTTTTTTAAGTGACTTCAGTGTTTTTGTACTTCTTTTCTAATGGTGTTGAAAAAACGAGATAGACAATAATCACTTAGAAAATAAGTATGCCAACAGCTGCTAGTCCTAACTGTCATGTCAACACAGGAAAATAGTATTGCCCAGTTGCCAAGGATACTAGGAATGTAGGGTATACATCAGGAATTTTTTATCGAGAGAGGATACGCTATTAGGCTCCAATTAAAGCACTGGCCATTTTTGCTCTGTTCTTACAGCCAGTCATTTTTCCTAGCTGTAATGTCTTCTGTAGAGAAACAACTCTAGCATTTTAAGTCTCGTATTTACATATGTTTACGTATTCTTTTGTAAGAGGAGACTTGAGATGTTCTAGCAGTGGTATGATATAAAGGAGTATGAAGTAAAAGCAGTGATTCCATTATAGTTTTATTGGAACACTGAAGCACTTTGTAGCTGTAAATTTCATCTATGCCTTCTCAACAGTATCAGTCTGTGACTGAGCTATTCTATAAAGAAGTTTTGACAAAATCCTTTGTTCCTTAAAGGAAAATGCGATTTTGATTAAGTGCTAAATACATAATGAGTCTGGTCTTCACCACTGAAAGATGACGATCATTTCACATCATAGTGACCGGCTCATTTTATCTGTTGTATAATTTCTCACAAGGATGGGGATGCGTTTGCTGGAAACTGCTGTGTTACTGACTGGTCACCTCTGGAACATTCTCTTGTGATTGTATAAACACTGAAAAGAGGTGTGAGGAAAAACCCGTGCTGTCTTAAGTCATGATATCTATCTGAAATTGTTTTTCTACAAAAAGCCATTCCAGTTACGGAAATGTAGGGAAGGGAATCTACTGACACTTCAAAATGTGCTCTTTAAAAACAAAAAATTAACTTGCATTTTTTTCTGCACACCACTGAATGGGACAAATTAATTGCTGCTCTTTTTTCATTTTGTAGTTTCAAGGTTTTTAATCTGGGGACAGGCCCCTACAGAGAGGCATGCCCTTCTTGTGCTTTTGTTGCTGCTAGAAAGACTCTTCAAAGATTCTTTGAGGGCTGTCTACTAAAGCATAGAGTTAATTTCCATTTCTGTTAAGAGAAATGGAGAATGCGATTTATAGACTAGAAAGGTGATTTTTCATCTTTTTAAAATTGGATGCTTTTATAAATTATCTAGGGAAAATTGGAGTAAACTGCTTATTTTTGTTCTTGTTTTACTGTCATATTTTGAAATATTTCTGAACATAATGTTTTAAAAGTAGCTTTTTTCCTCATAGTTTATTGTAGATAGTTTACTACAGCAGATTTCTCTTTAACGGAATATATGAGTCTTGTTAGAGGAAGTTGCTTCTTTTGTCCAAAAGTTAAATGGTAAAATTTAACAGGAGTATGTGATGAGCTATTTTTAAATTTTATATCCATCACTAGCAAGCTGTAGGCATTTAAGACATGGAAAAAAAATATATATATCTAACCAGTGCTGCAGATTTTAAGGTTCTTTGAGACAGTGTTAGATCTTTATGCCGCTGTTGAATAACTGTTTTTCTTATACAATGTCAACTTTTAAATAATCACGTATATACAGGCATGATCTAAATTCTATATAACTTCATTTTATAGATATAATACTGCTTTTAAATAAATATATGCATAGATAGTTATGAATTAGGTGACTTGTGGAACTCCTGAGCTCTACTACTTTTCCTGAAGTTAGACTTCTGGAAGAACTATTCTGATTCAGGCGTATAAATAGCATGACAGTCTTTAATGTTCTTGTTCAACTCTGAATACCTGGGCAGTTATGTAGTGCTCTGCTCAGAAGGAGTTTCTTCTGAAAGTGTAACTGTCCTCAACAGCTGAGTTATTTAAAGATGAGTTATTTAAAGATCTGCTTGTACCATACATCTGTGCTTTTAATGGTTTAACTTTTATGTTGAGGTAATGTTCTAAATTTCATTGTATAGGGTTCTGGTTTTAGACACCTAAATACTGAACTATTAAGTATTCAGATGCATGTTTTCTGTTTTGAGGCTTAATTGTTATAGTCAACTCTGTTTAAGCACATACACCTTAATGTTGAGTATGGAACTAAGGAACATGTGCAACATTAACTGGATTTTCATCTTCTATTGATATTTCAGGTTAATTTTCACTTTTAAACTAAGCATAGTCCAACTATGCATTGTGTCACTAGGATATACTAGTTATACTAGTTTATTTGAATTGGATTTTAAGTCTATTTAAAGATCCCTGAAGTGCCATACAAAAGGCCAGTTAGTATGGACTGAAATGCATTTAATCTGCAGATTCTGTAGAAATGTAAATCTTCAGGTTATTTCACTATTAATGAACCTGCAGTCTCTAGAAATACAGAAGCTCAACTTTTTTTTCTAGCTTGATAATGTTTGTGTCTAACTTCTTTAACAGAGAAGCATTGTAGTTGGTATGTTAGACTGAAGAGGACTCGGGTATGAAATCGCTGTTCACTCTTCTGTTACGTAGAGAATATGTATTGTTCAGATGTGCTTGAAAGGATGAAGTTACATTCAGCACCAGAGTTGTTTTGAATACTTAAGTTTTTAATTTTTCATTTTCTTTACCAAGTTGGAGCGTAGCATTAGCAGTCTTTAATTTCCAGCTTCTTTTTGATAATAACTAATTGAATTGCTCCTTTCTTCCCTCTATGTGTGATCCTGATTCTGCTGGACTATCTGCTGAACTTCATGACAACATCACTTGTGGGTTTTGTTGTAACTTACATTTGGCACGTTCCAAATGGACTTGTATTAGCATAATGAGAGATTCCCTCAAGGAGGTCCATCACAGATGGGTTCACCTCTGGTTAGTAGAACGGGCTCTGAAACTCCTCAGCCGCCAATGAGTGGTGTAGGTGCCGTGAGTGGTGGACCTGGTGGCTTTGGTAGAGGAAACCCAGGGGGCAACTTTGAAGGACCTAACAAGCGTCGCAGATACTAAAACTTATTTCATTCCTTACTGTTAAGAAATTCCAGTAAAAATATACAGTGATATGCCTTTATAATTTTAGCTGTTATCTGGAAACGGTTTTATTGTTATTGTAGTCTTTAAAACGGTTTCTTTTGTAAAACTTTTTTGTATTCAGTCATAGGCTTTGTAGCATAGAGCAGAAATGATGCGGATCATTATGTAAGGCAATGTGTTTGTGACTAGCAAAATACAATGTGTGACTATGCTGTAAAACATGCAGTTATCTGATTACAATAAAATATAAAAATCACTTGAAAGGATTTTGGGAATGTTATTACTAATACTGGGTGAGAATAATTTTATGCTTAATTATAAGTGGCGTTTTCATTCTTAGTATGTAGTTTCTACTGTGTGTCAAAATTCTATTAATAGTGAACGTACTCAGCTAGAGATGCATGTTGCAGTACATACTATGAGAGCTTACATTGCAACTGCTTACCTTTGCTTCAACTTTTAAAGAACATCAGGTTTTATACAAAGTGTTTTCTTAAGAATACTGTGTCCTCTTTTATTTCAGTCTCCCTCTGCAAGCTTAGTCACAACAGACTTAGAGTATCTGTCATTCAAATCATTGAAAAAAATAACTTTGGAGGAAACCAAAGACATAAAACCTCTGGAAAAGGAATCTGTATGTTTACTTTATTCATGATGGTATGAATGAATTTACCTAAACTATACTTATGCAGAAGGAAGATTGTTGTGACATGAGATTGTTAAAGTATCCTGGCATCGAAGGAAGGAAATGCTTGTGCAAGCTGGTTTAAAGCCTTCCACTGATGTGCGATGCATCATTATAGGTATATATTTCCCCCCCTGGTTGCACTGAAACAAATCTGTTGTCAGCAATTAACTGTTTAATTCAGAGGCAAATAAAGGTTTTCCAGGTAAAATGGTTGTTCACTAGCAGGAGATCCATATGCATCTAGAAGGACTGCACATAAGTATTCTTGAAAAATGTTTTACAGAATGATAAATTTGAAAAATACCCATTCCCAACACAACACGCACTAGTTCTGCTGATCGAGTATCGAGATTGGAACTAATGATAAAGCTGCTAAGAAGCTTATTATATTCAGATTTCATCAGTCATGGAAGATGATGGAAAAGGCCTATTGGTTCTATTCCTGTAATGGCAAGAAGTAGGAATGTGTTTGGTTACTATTGCTTTTTTTCCTGTGAAAGTGTTTTGTTTTGCATCTGTTCTCATATGTTTCCTCAAGTAGAAATAATTAAAATTTATATGCATGAATAGTGGTACTAAATTGCTTCAAAACTGATTTAAGATAACATTGTGCCCTAATTATATTAGAATGGTATGTATGTAGCTCAAGGCATGGGATGCAAGCAGCAGAGAGCATGTATATGTTACTTTTTAATATAGTTGTGATGGTCTTGATGAATTTAACTGTGAGCAAACGAGTAAAATAAAAAATAGAGGCATTGCTAACATTTTGGAAGCATACTGTTGAAATTGCCAGTGTTGTATGGCCAAAGATAATGTGAGATTTCTTTTCATAGAATTCAAGAGTTACCATGTGAATAGGTCCTCACTTGTGACATCTCTAATTACTAAACATTTTCTTTTGGACTGTCTTTAATACTGCCTTTTTTGCTTGGAGATGCATGCCACATTATGCAATAGTGAGTTAGGTTTAAAGTCTGAAATACTGTTCCCTCCTTGATACACGTATGTTACAGCATTCATTCTTCCAGGGAAAAAAAAAAAACAACCACCACCTGCAAGCACTTTTCCTGAGCATGCTGGTCCTGAAGACTTAACAGTTAGGAAAATGGCTGCTTTCTCACTAGGTATAAACGAGTGTTTAGAGCAATTAAACTTTCTGCTTTCATGTTCTGCATTGAGTTGAAAATGCAGTTTACATTAGTGTGTGTTAAGGTGTGTAAATACTACTTTTGTCTCTTCTTCTCAGGCCTTGTTTTGAACATAGCATTTTTATGGGCATTAGGAAAGATAGGTGAGTTATTTACTAATTCCAAACTGTAAAGCTGTGATGGGAATATATTTTAAACAATGTAACCTGACCTAGGTTCAAAAGGCTTGTTCCATTATTTTTTTCAAAGGAGAAGGCTGTGTCACTTGGGCCTCTTAGCTAACTCCTGTGTATTCAGGTAGATAAGCCACCATCTCTGTAGTGTCTGAATGTGTTTAAGAAGTTCATTAAGCATACCTAATCTGCGAAAAGTGCTTCATTCTTCCCCAACCAGCCTCAGACTGTTCTAAGTGTATATGTTTGTTGCGCTGCATTTTTTTTGCTAGCAAGCCAAGCCATGTATTTATTTGAAAGTTCCTGTAGTTTTTAAGTAATACCAATGATTTTCATCCCATAGTTAATAGCCAAGTGTAAAACTCTTGGGTTCAAATGGCTCTTTTGCATGCTAGGATGCATGTTTGTCTGCTGTCCTTACTACAGAAAGTCATCTAGTCTTTAAATTCCCATGAAACAAACCTTTAAGTCCGGAAGGAAATAAATGTTGAATTTGGATGCACTTTCAACATTTCATGAATTCCTTTTGTAGCTAATGACAGGCTGCTAGGTTCTGCTGTGGATAAAAGTTTTCTTAGGACTGTGTGGCCATGGTGATTGTATGCAGCTCACTGGTAAAGCAGTGCTCTTCATTTTGCCATATGTGGTAGTAACTGACTCTAGCTCTTCAGTAAATACTTTCCTTAAAAAAAGGAATGGTCCTAATTAAATTGTTAAAAATGGTACGGAGATATGGCTGAGCAGCGTTTTTACTTGAAGATACAGCCCATATGCTGGAAGTGATTTTTTTTTCTTGTTCCTCATCAGGCTTAGTATAAGTTTATCAGCTTTTCTGTGCACACATGTACTGAAGTTCCGAACGCTTACCATTTCTGCTACACGCTGTGGCAGCGCAAATAATCTTGGAAAGGATATGAGATTGTCAGTAGTAATGGGATTACTTCTGGTATTTTCTGAGTTTTTAGATTATTCTTGAAAATTTGGTATAAATTGCTTAATTTTTTATGAGATACAGCTTCAGTACTTGAATATAGTAAAGCTTAAAAATTTGTATTATTATTCCATTTAAGCAGAAAGCAAAGCTGACCTTCAGTTGTTTATTGTCCACATCTATATTTTATCCAATTCAACCTAAAGATACACTAGACTGGCGACTCTTATTAGAACAGAGGTTATAACAAATGGCAGAGACACAATATAAACTGAATATTATATGAATTTAATTTTAACCATACCCAAGATGTTGTAGTCTGCATTTTTTGAGATCCATAGTATATTTTCATAGGTTAAAATTTATACCAAACTCATTGTTCCCTTTTTGGGTACTTCTCTCAAAAGTTTAAATAAAATTACATATTGTTTTTAATAAATTATGATATAAAAATGCATCAGCTCCATGAAGTACTGATTGATAAACAGTTGTAATCTGCCTACCGATAACTTGGCTCAAAAACTGAAGTAGTAATTGATCTAAAGGAACATTCTGAAGTAAAAATAAAAGCACAACAAAAGCCTTATGTTTTGATGTAAGATGCTCAGCAAATAAATGGTGTGCTCTGAAGGCACAAAGGTCATCTTTCTAAGTGTATTGAGGGAACTAATTTTTTGGCACATCTCTTTATAAAGAAAAAATACATATTAGATGAGAAGTCTTTCCTCCAATTAATATACAGCAACGGAGCTATTAAAATTGCAGGGAAGGCCAGGTGGTGACTCATGGGCTCATTTCACGTTGGGCCATGGGTGTGGATGGACACGCAGTCCCATTCCTAGGGGTGGAGTGCTGCCTGTCCATACGTAGCCTCACAAAACCTGCATCCAGAGCATCTCCTTCGCTCGTGCTTTGGGCCAGGACTGGTGGACTTAATAGCACATTTTCCAAATGCGCTTCAACTGTCTTCTTAGGTGCCCTGAATTTATTGATTTGGGCACTGTGCTGCCATTAACATGCAAAATCATCTTGGGATTTGGTGCTTTCCTTGGGGTGTTAGCTTGCTTCTAACACGAGGAAGTACCAGTCCAAACTGCCTCATCCTTCAGTAGTGAGGAGGCAGAGAGTGTGGCCTGTGGAAAATACGAGGGTTGGGCATTGTTATTTGTTATTTCTTTCATGCTCTTTTGGCAGCAAACACATCATTCCAAAAGCATTTGTTTTCATTAACATCAAATTGATGAAGTGTGAGAATTTAATAACAATAGAATGATTGAGTTGCATAACCTAGTCATGTATAATTTTTTTCTCATAGGATTGCCTTTTTGCTTCATTTTGGGATACACAATAAAGTATACTTAATATTACTGAATATTCAATTTTCATGAAAACAATACTTTCATCTTAAACACATGAAACAAGCCTTGTGTGTGTCCATTTTCCATGGGATAGATTTAATAGGTCTTTTCCATCTTGAACTTCCTTAAGTCTGTGATGCATTTAAATTTGAAGGTATTCATATTAATGTCTTCAGCCTGATTTCTAAAAGTGGGGGTAGGATGGCTTTCTTCAGAAAAGCACTTAAGAGCAACCTTTTTTTCTCATTGAAGGAAAAAAAAATCGTTTGGAGGTAAAAACAGCATACATATTGGTAAAATCATTTTAAAAACTGCTATCATATAATGATTTTTATGCCCATATTGCATTAACAGGGAAAAAATAAAAAAGCTTTGTCAATCCGAGTAAAATCGTGCTGGTTTGTATGTAGTCCCTCAAATAGGGGACAAAATGCTCGTAATAAGAGGTATGAGATTGAAAAGGAACTTCACTGTGTTACTGCATACAGGTGTTGATGAGTTTTATCACTTTGTGTTGGTAAATGGTTTGTCTAGAGCTTCTGTTGTTTGTAGTTCTACTAGCGTGCTTTTATATCTAATTTCTGTAGAGTAAAACATAGCTGTATAATTTGAATTTACATGCTAAATGTATGTGAGACATAAAGTGCTTGACTTAAGAACAGTGAGAATAAAGATGTTGTCCTTGCCATTGATTTCTCAGTTAAAAAAAAAAAAAAAAGATTGCACACAACGTTGAACAGGAGTGTGAAGTCTTGTATGTAAATTGAAAACAGGGGGAGGGCGAATAAAGAAACAGAATAAAAATAGGAGAATTGTGGCTTACTTTTGTATCTACACTAGTTATACAACAGTAACTCTAAATCTTGTTTTACCTGAAAACCATAAGCTAATTTTTAATGGAAGACAAATACCAGTCACACTAATGTTTTTGATTCTTTAAACCTTGAGTTTAGCATTTTGCAGACAGCCAAGGAAAATCAGAAGAATTGAAATGAATTAAATGATTTTCAAAAAAAATACTCATGAGTTAAAGGGATGGTCATTGCAATTGGATGTGTTCTGTGTTACTCTTGCATAGTTCTTCTGTAGGACTTTTGTGTCTGGTTACAGCAACTTCATAACAATGTACAAGCCTCGTGTTTTCTAAGTATGAAACAGCTGATTTTAAGGTGGTTAGCTTCTTATCCAACCACTGGGAATCCAAACTTACACTTATATATCCTAGCCAGAGAAGCAGCAAACAGAAGACAATGTAGGGGAAAATAAAATACCGAGTATTTACTAGTCTTTATGGAATAGAATTAGGGTATTCTCCTTAGTTTCTTTTGCCTTAATTTCACTGCAGTAATTTATGTGGAAGGGAAAGTAATTTTATTCTTAGCGAATATTTTTTGGGAAAAAATGTTTTTCTTCAAATAACCACATACGCTTAAGGTGGAAAAAGGAAATATCAATATCAGAAGATGCAGAAACCACAAGCATTTATTATAATTCTTTTGCAGCTGATTGTTCTTGGTGTTTTTGGCATTTTAACGTGCTTCCATTTTTTAAGCTCCATGATGGATACTACTGTTCCTTCACTATTTGCTGTAAAAGGATTTATTCTGCAGTGCTGTTGCTAACCTTAAATATTTGATCTAGTGTAAAATTGCAGGAAAAAAACCACATGTAAACCAGTTATTGCAGTACTGCAAAACGCAGTCTTGGAAGTGCCAGCTGGAAGTGGTCTTTTAAGCTGCTTACAAATGTTTTACATGTTTGTATGCTGATGGGAAATCCCCAGCAAATCTGAAATCTGTGTACATTAAAAAACAAAACAAACAAAAACACAGTAATTCAGTACATTGCTGCAGGTAGGAATAGCCATTTGCCCTCCTTGCTGCTCGGTCCTGCTGCTTGCCTGCTTTGTGCCACCTTTGCATCTCTGCCCGTGCTCGGTGCGGTGAGCAGGATAGAGAAATCCCAACTATATAATTGATTCTGCTCGTTTCATGTGGAGGGAAAGAACAGCAAGGAGGGGCCAGTAGGACAAGATGCTCCATTACTGTGGACATAGCTTAGTTTGTGCTGTACCTGCAGCCAACCAAGAGAATATAGTTTTATGTATGTCCTCATTAAGTGAGATGGGATACTTTTTCAGTACGTCTAGGAAATACATAGCTTAATGTATTTAGGTCTTCAAATCTCTTGAGTGGCATAATTCCATTTTATATTCTTAGTGATGGCTCACCTAAGAGGGCAACTATTTGAAATAATGAAGAATCGATTTACCACTAAAATGTTGAGCCAAATTCAGTGAGCTTGGCCTGTTTGCTTTCTACAGTTCCCAGAAAGCTATATGCGAGTCAATAAAAAATGAAAAAGTGCTCCTCATGCTTTCTCCAGGAAAGATGGTATGTACAGCTGTTTTAGAGAAGCAAACTTATTTGAATATATTTTTCTTTGAAGAAAACATGTACTCTGCAATTACAAAGACGGGAAATACTGTCTTGTAAAAGGCTGACATTCTTCATTCTTTGATACAATAGCGCTGCATGGTTTCAAATATTCCTGTAAGTGCTTTTAAGGGATGGAGCATATGAAAGGTAAGCTGCAGCTCCAGTTTCAATCAACTTTGAATGATGAAAAGTCTTTCCCAGAAAGCACAGGAAGAAAAGTGTAATAACGAAACAGCAGTTCATCTTACGTTTTGTTCCAATGTAGAGTGTTGTGGTTCTAGAACTCTCAGCATGGTATTGGACACTGTCCGCATCTGAAATGATGTATCAGGGCTGTGCCAGATAACGCAGAAAGTTTCTGACTTAACCTATATAAATGCAGTAACATCTCCAAAACTGAAAGTTGAGAGTTCTGAAATAAAATGTATAAAAAAAAAAAACAAAAAAAAAACCCAACACTTATCTATTGAATCACAGGTCTATAGATGAAAGTTGTCAACTTGGCAGTTTAGAAGTCCATGTTTAGTATATGTACCAGTTTATTGTTGCCATGTAATGCTTTACATGTAGTTTTTGTAGTACCATTTAATGCATGTTCAGCGTCATTAATTCTCACACCACAGTTGTGTACAGTTTCATCTTGTGTTCACGCTGCCGTATGCACGTTTGTAGAAGGGGGGTACTAGAGCATTTGTTTACTATTATGTAACTATTGTTTAGTAGTTTTTCCTTGCTAAGCTTGCTTTTTGTGTTCACTGTGCATGTTTTGTGCAAAATATGCTTTTCCTATTGCATATGGGGGAAAAACATATCAAGTCATTTAAGTGTGTTTATTAAGTGTGTGTGTGTTAGTGGGTTAATTTGTAGTTATTCATAAACTGAAATCCTGAAGATGGATCTTAATGTTTCTAAAATGACCGCTGGCTCAGTAGAATAAATTCACTTGGAATACTTTTCTGCATGGTTACATGTAGATTTTTTTTATGCTTATGGGCCACTTCAGTATTTGTTACTTTTTTAAAATTTAATGTCCATAGATCTGTTTTTAAATTACAAGCATGTGTACAAGATGGCTATTTAAACACAAATGATTTGATGTTTGCTCTAAACAGTACTGTAACTCCCCAAGTTGTATTAGATGTAAAAAAAAAAAATAAAAAAAAAATTAGTTTGAGTTAATTTATTTTTAAAGTGAAACTTAAATTGTATTGAGAGTAAAACAGTCCATTGGAGGGGGAGGGGATAGTACAAACTTGTGGAGAAATGATGCTCTTGTTTGAGTTGCATTATGTTACTGGCCTTGTGTTTTTTGCTCTTTAAATTGAGACCATTGTGCAGAACTGTTTGTTGTGAAGACTTAAAAAGAATTACCACTTGTCTGGCTTTACACAGTTATTACTATTAACTCATGTTAGCATCTTTAAAATAGAATTGGTTGGGTTAGGTGCATATACGTGACTGCTGCTGATGCCATGCAATGTGAATATCAGAAATAGGGTAACTCAAGTGATGGTAGATACTGAAGACTGATAGTGTGTTTTGCTTTTAAGGCCAGTTGGATAAAAGCTGATCTTAAGCATTAGTCTTACTAGCTTTGAAATGAACTCTTTCACGTATCTTATTCCAGTTAACCATGAAACTGATCTTTTTAGGTGTCTGATATTTTGGGGAAATAAACACTGATTTTAAAAACTGCCTACAACCTCAGTAACTACACTTACTACGTTTGTGTCTCTATTGCTGTAGTCACAAATTTTAAAGAGTGTTAATCTGTAGATTATTCTAGGGGAGGGCAAAGGTTGCTTAATTATTGAGACCTTAGGTGGGAAAAATTGTTATGTAGAAACTACTTAATATTTACTGTAAAAAAAAAAAGTGATCTTTAAAACTGCAGTGTCAAGGAAGCCAAATGGTGTATCTTTCAAGAAGATGCAAGAGCTTTTTACTAGAAATTTTAAATATTTGTGAAGTATTACACCTCTAAATCTTTCACTGGTCTGACATGGAAGACATTGTGGAGCCCAAGCCTTCGATTATATGGTGAAATGTTATGGTGAATTATTCAAATATTATGGTGAAAATTCTGTGTTTTCTCCCCTTCCACAAAGTTTTAGAAGTGATGTGAGGAAGTAATGTACTGACTGTACTGTTGGGCTGAATCCTGCGTCTCTGAAGATTGTCACTGGCTTCCTCTGGGTATCATTTAGGACTCCTTTCCTTATTCTGTATTCCAGATTTTCTTTCACGTAGAAGGTTTTAACTTATCTTGATGATACGATCTGTATAAGACTATTCAGGGGTTGTAATACCTAAACTTGATACTAATAGGTAAGAGGAAAGGGGAGATGTCAAATGCACAGGAAAAACAGTTCTTCCTATCATTTGGCAAGTCGTTCATTCCCCTATGTGTTTCAGTATATGAATATCATGTATATGTTTTTAATCAGTTGTGTGTTTAAAAAGAGGATTAATGGTGATTCCTGAGAGGAAAAAATGTAGTTTTTAAACTACCTTGAAAATTTTCTCTTGTAAACCAATACATAAGTGTTAAGTGACAAAATACATTAGAACTTTAGTAGCCTTCCTTGTTTCATGAGGGTGTAGAAAAGTCAAAATAGATAAGTGTTCTTACTGGATTTACACATGGGGAAAATGGTAACAAGGAAAAGCAGGAAGACGTGTTTTGACCTCATCTTTCTGTTCAATTCATCTAGAATTTTTGAAGCTATGATAGAATGTAAAGCACTATATATGAGTCTTGATAACCTTTATCTAAATTTAATGAATGCTGTTTTAGAGTTCTGCAATAAATGAAACTAGTTTAATGTAAATATGTAAATAAAATACGTGCTTTAATGGACAAAATAAATCTGGAAGCCTGTGTTTTGTGAAGATATGGAGCAGAGTAATGTTAATGAGAAGTTGTCTACGTTTCCTCATATTTTTATTTTTTGCCTACGTTACCTAAAAGGAACAGAAATGGAAATTTATGAATGACGAGTAAGGGAAGATTGAATATATAAGCCAAAATCATGCTGGGGGAAAGAAATGAAGTTTATGTATAACTTAATTTGCTGCTTCTTCCAGTAGAGAACTAAGCTCCTGTTTAAAAACAAATGCTTTACAACCTAGGTCTTGCTGATTGCAGATTTCTTCCTTGCCTTGGTTGTGGCAAAACAACAGAAGTAGGGCTATCACGATTTTCATTTATGATTAACATAATCATTTTGCCTCACTGATAAATCAGCACCTGACATAGCTGGTGTGCTGACTGGATATGTATGCAACTGCCTGGCTGTTGTAACCTTGCCAGTTCTTTGGATTTGGTAGTGCCTTTGGTTATTCCAGCAGTTGCTTTACCTGCCTCAGGTAATGAAATTCCTTTATGGCCGCATGGATGCTCTTTAAAGTTTTCCTCATCTTCCCTGTGGCTTAGTGAATTGCAGTCACACAGTGGCAGCTACTGTAGTCTGGGAGTTGAGTGGTGTAGTCATGATGATTGAAATACATGAAGTACTTCAGTCACCATTTGCTCATGCCAGTTACATTTGACTTGGCATATACCTCCTTATGTTGCCTTTTGTGAAGCAGAGTTGCGATTGTTCCCAGTGAGGTGTAATTCAAAGCCATTACATTTTTACTATCAACAACACAAATCCCTTTGATTCAAGGTGTTCTGAAGAGTTTGGTTGAACATTGCAGTGTGTTTCTCTGATTATGTGATAAAGATGTGAAGTCCTGGTTCTACTTTTGTCTTCAGATGCTGACTATCATCTTTAAACTGTTTGGATATCTACATTTATTTTAGTTTACACACTTCAGTGTAAATTAAAATCACATAAATCTATATACCGTCAAGCATAGTAGTGAGATGCTGATCAGATAGATGTAAGAGCTTGAAACTGAACTAAGTTGGCCAAAATAGGCCTTTAATAACATGGAAATAAAGTTTTGAGAAAGCAAGAACAAGATTGAGTGGAATAAGAGAGCTAACTGAACTCTTTTGAGGTTGGTCCATAAAAAGAGTAGGAGAATCTGATGTTCTGTTGACAATCTAAAAAAACTGATGCATCAGATAGTTACACAAGTTTGGGTTTGAAATATGAATTTCTTTGGAGAAATCACCGTTTGCTTGTGTGGAGTTTTTTTTCAAGACATAAAAAATGTTTATAGTGTTCTTCTGTACACATTTTATCATTGTGCACATCAGAAGTTGGAAACAGGTAACTGAGGTATCTTCTGTGTTCTAGCTTGTTCATACGTGTTTTCTCAATGTGTTGTTATTTAGGAATTTGTTACCTGACATGCTTTTGATAATTTATTTTTAAAATGTAAAAATTACAGTATGAGCTTATATCTTGAAAGCTGAATCAACTACAGTGAGAAACATTAAGTCAGTTTGTCTTTGATTCAAAATATTTTAGTCATGAATGTGATGCCAACTGACCTACCCTTGTATGTAAGCTGACAACAAAAGGAAGCTCCCTATTTCTTCTGTGCTCTTGGCTTAGTCCTGGTCAAACCTGGTTTCATCATTAAGGCTTTTGTACTTCATTGGTTTCAAATGAAGAAAGTTTTAGCTGACTGGATTGTCATTTAAGGGGCAGGGGGAGGGGGTAGTTCTAATAGTAGTCCTAGGACACACTGAGGTGTTGGACAGTTAAATCTGTTACTGAGTTATTGCTAATAACTTCCTCTTCAGTTCTCTCCACTACATTATAGCAGATGCTTCCTTAGCTCTGTCCGAGAGCTGAGGCTTAATGTTTTTTTTTGTTTGGTATTCACTTAGCTGTTTCATTTTGGGTAGAAACAGTGTCTTCAGGTAGGAGCCACCTCTGTTAAAACAGAGAAAGCAGAATGGTAACAGAAAGTTGAAAAATCTTAACGTAGTATCAGCAGTATGTCCAATTGCATGGTTAAGAGACAAAAAGACAAGTTTCAGGTTTAATTTGTCAGATTATAAATATTACTTAGCAATAGTAAGTTGAGAATCTGCTCTCCGATTTTACATAGTGAAGTTCATCATATATTCTGCCTTAAGTTTTTCTTGCAGGTTCTCTGGTGTTACTGTACATAACTGCTAGCCCTGGTTTGAACAGTAATCTGCTTAGACTGGGCAAGTGCAGGCAAGGACTAGTTATACCATGGTGAAACAGATAAATAAATACCTTCATCTCCACAAAACACATTTTTATGAGAAATGGTAGTTTTATTCAACATTGGTTTATGATTCTTATAAACAGGTAAGTCTTACTTCAGTGGACCAAGAGATAGAACGTCTGCAGAATACCCTGCAATTTGTTAATGCTGTTTTGTTATCTTTGTCCTGAAATGCAGATTCTATTTCCTGCGTTCAAATCTAATGTAAGATTCTGATTTTTCCTACCAAATACGGCTGTATTGCACTGGAAGGTAGAAGTAGCTATTCTGTGTTTGTCACAATGAAGCAATCAGAAATAAGTATTGTCACTCAGCAGAATTAAAAACATAGGAAGGAAATTCCAGATAAAATATTTGCAAGATCTTTTGATAGGACAGGAGGCTTTGGGCACAGCTGGGCACCCAGGAGGCTTCCTCTGAGCACCAGGCAGCACTTCTGTGCTGGGCAGGTGACGGAGCCCTGGCACAGGCTGCCCAGAGAGGCTGTGGGGTCTCCTCCTTGGGGATCTCCAAAAGCCTCCTGGACGTGGTCCTGGGCAGCCTGCTCTGGGTGTCCCTGCTTGGGCAGAGGTAGGACCAGGTGCCTCCAGGGGGCCCTGCCGGCCTCAGCCATTGATGTAAATAAAGCTTTGACTTTCTTAATCTATACAAATTAACATTAAAACCTATTACATAATTAGCTGCTTGATTGCTTCTTTACTAGGTTTCCTTTTAATAAAGAAGTATCTATTGCTTAGTATTGCTACGTTACGTTTTCAAATGGAGTGCTTCAAAGATGAAAACTCTTTGAGTGAAACGTGAATTGTTTCTCGTTACAAAGACCATACAACCACAGCCCTTCCCTTGTACACTGGCACAGTCTTACGGCTTCGGAAGTTGTAGCCCCACAAAGATAACTAATTCTTCTCTCATTATTTTGGAAGAGGAAGTTAGGACACGGGCCTAACTTGGCACCTGCTGCAAAAATGACAGGTAAGGAATCTTACAGGAGGGAGTGGGGAACATTGTGTAAAGTTGTGTAATGCAGCATTGCTATAACATTTCACAGGTAAATGTTCTCTATATCAGCTAGTTTCACAAATCCTTAGTGATGTTGTCTTTTTTTTTTTTTTTTTAAAAAAAAAAATGGTTTATTCAAAATCCTGGAAGTTTCCTTTGAAACTAGACACCCCCCCCCCCCCCAACCCCCCCATTTTTTTAAAACTAAAATATACTTAGGCTATTGAGATAATCACATCTCAGCTGTATATAAATACTTTCCTATAACACAATGCTTATGCTGATTTTCAGTGGTGTTGAAATGTATAATCTGAGAAAACCAGCTCTTAGGCTTTCCTTATACACATCCTCAGTTTCTTTAAACAACATTTTAAAAATGATTTGTAAATCAGGCTGAATCAACATGAATAAAACTATACATATTTCTGTAATCTCTAGATTTTTCTAAGTGGTTCTCTCAGCATAATTATAAACTCACTTTGAGTGCATAGTACAATAACATCCTGACCGATTGCCCTGTTAGAGTAGTAGAGGAATAGCAATTGTACTCAACTACCTGCTAGTTGTGCTGGTGTAACTGTGTCTGGTTTACAGCAGAGTTAATTTGTTCCAAGCTCTGTATGTAAAGCTCTAAGTTCCTGCAATTGGCTGAACTTGCTTTGAATTTCTAGAACCTGACTCAAAGCAAGTTTGTGAAATTTTAGCTGTAACTTCAATGCTGAGTGATAGAACTGGTCTAGATGCTTAAGTTTTCTTTGAAGTGACATCTATAAATCACTTCGTAGGTGAAAGAGATGATGAGGGTTAAGGGATATTCCCTTGTTCCTTTTAACAGCTGTGTACTTAGCTGTTTGTGATAAGGTAAGGTATGGTAAAGCACGCCGGAACTTAGCATCTGTTTAAAAAGACCCATGAGTTCTGAGTGGAGAAAATTACACTATTACTTGGGCAAACTCTTTCAAACTGCTCAATATGAACACAGTCACTGAAAGTAGAAATCTGCACATCAGAAGACTTTGCAGCTGCATTAAGGGTGATGCGTACAACGGCTAATTGTGAAAGCAGCTTTGTGATGAGCTAGCTCTTCTGGTGCTGCAGATTGCTCAACCTGACACAGGAAGGTTAGTGAGCAACATAGGGGTTGGGCCAGCAATCCAAAATGTGGGATAGAGTTGCTTTTTTATATAGGAATATTTTAATGACTGTATGACTACAGCCTCACAGTTCACAAAATTTCATTGAAATATGTATAATGTAATAAATAGATTACTTCGTGCAGTAGAAGTCTGTGATGTTAAGAATTCAGGCACTAAGTTCACTTCTGCTGATCATATCCAAAGTTCTTGGAGATCTTGAGGGAATCTTTAAATTTTACCAAAAAATTGATCCACCTTTCTTGTTAAATAAATAGTCTTACATCTAGAAACGTAATGACACCCCCCAAAAAAAAGACTTTCTGTGAAGTTTACGATGTCCTTATTTTGTTTTCAAATTTGGGCTTTGCTTAAGCTGCACAGGTGAAATCTTTGTCCTTTTAAAATATTTTCAGACATTCATCGTTGCCCAAATACTGAAGAAATACTTTGTGTGAGAGAAGTTTTATTATCCAGGCAAAACAAAAATAAATGTTCCTGGATTATAGTACTGTCACTGGTAATGGCTTATTATCTAGTCACCTAGACTGTAGTAGTAACTAGTAATTCTGGTAACTGCCACCACCTGTTCTTTTTGGAAATGTGATTCCAGAAAAGGAGTATAACTGCTTTCACATTCCTTATTCTATGTAAGTTGCTAACTTCAGATACCCTATGGTTTATAGACTGAAAATTGTGAATTAGATAAATTTATATGTGTAACTGCTTTTAGTGGTCAAGGAAAATGAATGTTTCTGGCTCAGTTCAAGTAGTATTTGTATTTTTCTTCTTAGGAACTTAATCTTTCTTTTGAGCCTTAATTTGGTAATGCTCACTTTTTTGCCTTAAATTCTTAATTGCTTCTATCTGTTTGCAAGGCTGTATGTTCTTAGGGGCAGAATTTGGGGATCATAAGATTGGAAAAAGTTACATTGGGTTCATCTCCTGTAGTCACAGGAAGCCATACTATGATGTCCAGCTTATAACTGGTTTACTTGTGTTGGTTTTTTTGATGTAAATGTATATTTCTGTCCTCAGCAGTGGCTACTCATGATAGAGGTGAGCAAGGCTTGGCCTGACTAGAGTAAAAATTAAGAGAACAAGGAGGAAAAGATTGTTTGACCATTTAGAAATGTCTAGCACTACCTTCCGTTAGTACTTCAGCCAACATTGTTATCTGTTACCTTTTGATAGGAAAACCTGAACAAATGCAGACACGAACACAGCTCTGCGGATCGTCTCTCTCAGGTTCCCTTTGGTAGCCCCAAATAAATGTCCACAAGGGATCGTGTGTTGTCCTGAGAAAAGCTCGGAATCAGGAGTTCTTCCTTTGTGTGATGGATGGTGGCTGTGCTACTCAGGACGCTACCTGCTGGTGCAAAGTGCCACGTGCTCCACTGCAGTGGAAGTCAAAGTTTACCTATGCCACTGTTCCGTGTTGCTAGGTAATTTTTAATGTAGATGTAAAATAAAGGGGGTTGGGTTTTGTTACAATGCCACCCAAAATCCTGTTAATTTAAAAAACAAACTGTTGTGTCAGTCAAGCCAGTGAAGCTGTACAACCAACATGTGCTCTGAGAAGGAAGCAGAACAGCATTGGTACGTAAGGTAAATGTGGAACGTCCTTTGGGGCCACAGGTTGCCACAGCTGTGTCTGCTTGGTAGAAACACAGCAAATTTGTGTTGGGAAATGGTCGCGGAGAACACCCCATTAAATGAATGCATACAGCTTGAGATGGGTTGTACTGAGGAGTTGGTTTTCAATTTTCCTCGATAATGACACAGTCTGTGCGTAGTGTTGCTTTAGTGTGTGCTTGACACATCTGTTCTCGTCAGAATATGCCTGTTTGCCATGCTGTTGGCCATTTGGAGCATTTCAGATATATTTTGCTTGGCACAACACCTACATACTGAACTTTAATTTAAAGAAGTGCTTTATCATTCCTCTGAAGGTGATTTGGAGTCTGTACTTTGAAAATAAGGATATGTTTTTCTTCAGCTTTAGCTGCCAGGGTACGTCTGGACTAAGAATAATTACTGTTAACTGTGGAAATCTCTGACAGTGCAGAGAGGTTGAAGGGGTCTCTGTTTGTTGTGAGGATAGAATTCTGAAGAGATCATGCAGAGGCGTTTAAGAAACAACCCCAAACCACTATTATAAGATCACTTTTTAGTATGAGTTATGGTAAATGGATTATTTGGTAACACTACCATATGGTCTTGCTGTCTGGTTTTAGACATGGACATTGAAAACAAAGATATTTTCTGGTAGTTTGGCTACAAACCTGTCACCAATACCAACATTTAAGTTGCCAAGAATCTGTCTCTGCTTTCTCTTCAATAAATCTGAGTGGTCAAGAAAGAGAAATTATACATGCTGACTGTGCCAGGAGCTGGAGGCTGTTAGGCCTTGGGTTTTTTAGGCTCCCTGTTTGTAGACAGGGAAAAGGGAATAAAGAAAGCTTTATTAATTAGTGGTTTGATTTTTTTTTTTTTCATAATATTAAAACGTAGACTGAAAAAATGGCAACTTGTAGTTAGTTTCCCTTTAAGATGGGTGCATACTTGTTTTCAGTAGCTGAATTAGTCTCACCATACAGAGGCCATATCACAGGGCACTACCAGCATTGCCACTAGTACTTATCCAGATGATGATTCTGGCCTGGCATCTGGGTCTGACAGTCATGGCTATGGCAATTTGTAATTGAGCAGTTAAAGGATTTTAATAGTAGGGCTTGCAAAATTAGAGCTGTAGCTATCGAGGGTTGGCAGGCTGTGCTCCATGCAGCCTGCTTTAGGAAGACGGTGTCCGTCTACCTGGCCTTCACAGAGAAGGTGAAGGAGTTTTTAAAATGTGTAGCGAGCTGCACCGTGGGCAGGAGGAAGAGAAATAAAGGAAATGGTGGAATTGTTGAAGTTACCAGCAGTTATAAGAGGTTTTGGACGTGAATTTTCCACCTTTGTATGTAACCTGAGCTGCATCTGATGAGGTAAACCCTACCTTTACTGTAAATGTTTGTGGTTGTGCTGCAATTTGCACATGTTGCTTTGGATTGCTTTTTGAGGCTGTTCTCTAAGTGAAGCCAGCCTAAAAGATGCAACTTGTGTGTGGCTTTCAAAAGTGATTCTTTCTGTAAGAAGTATTTTTAAATGTGCTGAGTTTTCTGATCGTTGAGCAGGACCTCAAAACATTGGTAAATTCTTCTAGGAAGTCCTTATCTGAGAGAATACAGAACTCTACATCTTGTTGTGCTGCTGTAGTTGGGGTTTCCCCAGTCAGTTTTGCCTTGTAGACAGATTTTTGTAGTGCTCCTTAGCTCGGCAGCATGCTTCTGTTTCCCCAGCCCAAGCAATGGGCTGGCTGTACGTTAACCCTACCAAACACTGCAGTACCAACCTGTTGTTTGAAATCTGAGGTATTTGTATAGAAGAGACTACTTTAGCTGCAGATAGGGGAGGGTGGAAATGCTTGTGCATGTGTGAAAGTTGATTTGAAGCCCAAACAACTGGGACAGGGAGTTGCTGAGTTTTATACACTGACTTTATACGTTATTTTGTGTGTGGATGCTGGAAGAAGCCACACAGTTCAAGATGGATACCCTGATTAACTTTTTTTTTGATCTTAGGCAGTTTTTCTATTATCTTTCAAATAACTTTAATTATTAATTAATATGAATAAAATTATACTCTGACTTGCTCTTTGTTCTTGTGACTGCACTTATTGCAAAAGCAAGCAGATGTATTACAGAAGTTTTGAAATGGCAAGTCTTAAACTTTTGTATCAATTTTTAGTATTACTAGTATTAATTATATTTTAATGAGACTTGTGTGTAGTTTTGCTCCAAGATCTTAAAGTAGGACATTTTACTCCAATTTAGTTTTCATACATGCTTTTAATCCTCTTCAATGTCTGTACCACAGCAGGCTGAGGAACATGGAGGAGACTGCGTTTCTGCTTACCTTCAGCACAACTACAGTGAGAGTAGTTATGTTGCCTTTAATTAATAACACTGGGTTTATTGCAGGGATCCAAATTATCTTAATGGCAGTAACATGAGAAGGATGAAGCCTACCTTTGGCCTCGCATTAACAGGCTTAGCAGAAGACAGTGTTTTGTTTATATGTGTGTTTTAAAACCCTACAAGGAACAGTGACAAGACTCAGGAGCAGAATTGCACTTACTCTTCTTCAGGCTGAACTATGAAATTTGGGAACTTGTTTATGCCTTGAACCAGCTGTTTTTTAACTGCTACATAGTCAAATTCAATCTAAAATTTTAAGAACAGAGAAATCTGTGTGTGAACAAGTGGTAAAAATAGGCAGAGGATAAATGATTTTTCTGGTAAAGTCTCATTAATGTTTATTTTCTGAAATTATACATAAGGGTATTTGAAAAGTGGGTATTTGAAAAGAGAAGCTACTGTTTTTCCAGTTTGTGTCACTGCTGTCTCTTTGTTTTTTAGGTTACCATTAAAATGTTAAAGTGCAGATGAAGACTGGCTTTTGTAGACTCCTTCTGCTACATTTTGAATACAAAAGGGAATCCTAACCAAGTTTTAGTATGAGGTATGTATTGGGATATTTGGCTTTATTTAGCCATTACTGAAATTAGGAGCCAGCTTTGCATTCATGCTTGTGATTTTATGTAATTCTGCTTACATGCTTCAACTAATACTTGCTTTCAGATAATACATGCCTATTCATTTTTTGTAATTCCTGTCACATGTTACCATGTTATTAAACAACTTGAAAGTTACATACACAGCATTCTGCAAACAACTCAAAATCTGGGTACTCATAGTGCTTCTTCCAAACAAAAGCCACAGTGCCACATCAATGTGCTACAGCATCCAGGCTGCTGGATGTTATTCACAAAATCATCTAGGTTGGAAGAGACCTCCAAGATCACCAAGTCCAACCTCTGACCTAACACTAACAAATCCTCCACTAAACCATATCTCTAAGCTCTAAATCTAAACGTCTTTTAAAGACCTCCAGGGATGGCACTGCATGCAGAATCCAGTTTGTAGAAACAACACAACGTAGTTTCTGATTCTGAACAGTCTTCAGGATTAGCCAGTAGGCTTCTACTCTACAAGGCTTGTGTCTATGTCCTCTGTAAAACCTGGGGTTGAGCTCAGTTCCCAAACGTGCAGGTTTGTTGTGTCATCTACCCCAGGTGTTGGTAGTGGGACTGACGTATACCATGCAGGTTTTAAAGGGAGATCGGTACAGTTCTGAAATTTCAAGTTATCCATAGCTTTTGTAAAGTAAAAGTCATGTTAAACACTGATGGGATTTACCTGAGACTTTCGCTGTACTGATCAAGCAAGAGGAATTTGGGTTAGTTCTCGTGGGTCTTCTCCATGTTTGGCCTGGTAAATGAGAGCTGTCACTATAGTTCTGTTTACAGTAAAAGAACTAATCCAGATGTACTAAGCTCTAATAATGGACTGTATCATTTATTGCTAATCAGAGGTCCTTTCACTGATTTCCACCAGTAATTGTGTGCGAAGTAAGCAGTAAAAGTTGCTTGGGGAGTATAGATGTGACAGACCTTTTGACCTTTTGTTATTCCTGTTTGTTTTTTTTTTTTTTTTTTAAAGGCATGGGAAGGACAACATGAGAAAAAATCTTTCTGCAGTAACAAATCTCAAACTGGACTCTGCATTACACGGTACTGCAAAATTGCCTGTGTAGTCTTTGCAGACGGAAATAGTTCAGAATTTCTGCCCAAGACAGGCAGATTCCTATTATACTCTCCACTGCAGCTGCTCCTTTTTTTTCTGCCTTTTAGTCTCTATCTGTTACATCCTCTATTTAGGTAGCACTGCTTTGTAAAGGATTTCTCTAAAGAAAAACTTTATTCTGTATGTGCTTCAGATGACGTGTTGGAGCTCTGCTTCCTGGTGTTCAGGTCACCCAACGAGGTGCCAGAGAGCTGGCAGTTACTGCTGCTGCTGGAGCCCTCTGGTGCTAACCTCACCTCTGCAGCTGAAATTGGGGCAGAATCTTCACATAACTACAGAATATCCAAGGTTGGAAGGGTGCCAAGGAGATCTTGTGATTGAACCCCTTGCTCAAAGCAAGATGCCAGGTAGAGCAGGCTGCCCAGGGCCACGTCCAGGCAGCTTTTGGAGATCCCCAAGGAGGAGACCGCACAGCCTCTCTGGACAGCCTGTGCCAGGGCTCCGTCACCACCCAGCACAGAAGTGCTGATGGTGCTCACAGAATCATTAATGTTGGAAAAGGTCCTTAAGATCATCAAGTCCAACCATCAGCCTAAGACTACTCTCACCTCTTGTCCAGTCACGGGGTAGCAGTGGGAAGGCTCTTGCTTTGTGGTCTTTCTGCTGTCTCATCCGATGTTTGCACATATTGATAGGATTCCACCCAGCCTTCTCCAGGCCGAGCAGTCCCAGCTCTCTGGGACCTCACTCTCTTACTTGACCTGCTGACAACTTCCTAATGCAGCGCAGGTGCTGCTGCTGCCCTTCTTTGCTGTGGTACAGCACATTGCTGGCTTGTGTTCAGCTCCCCCGGGGCTCTTTATGCAGAGCTGCTTTTCAGATGGCTGGCCTCTGGCTTGTCCCGGTGCATGGGGTGGTTCCTCCCCAGGGGCAGGACCTGGCCCTTCTGATAACTCCGTGAAATCCTGTCAGCCTACTTCTCCAGCCTGTGAAGGTGCCTCTGAATGGCTGCACAACCCTCTTGCATGCTTCTTCCTGCTTTGCATCTCCTGCACGCTTGCTGCGTGTGCATTCTGTCCCATCATCCAGGTCATTAATGAACATTTTGGGAATATCTGGCCTCAGTGCTGACTTCCTGGGGCACACTACTAGGTACCGGCCCCCAGCCTGTCTTTGTGCCACTGTTCACATCCTTCTGGGTCTGTTCAGCCACTTTTCAGCCCACCTCACTGTCTACTCACCCCGCCCGTACTACTTCAGCTTGTCAGTGAGTGGTTAGGGCAGACAGTGTCAGAAACCTCCTGAAAGTGAAGGTAAGCTGCTGTCCCTATATCCACTGAGCGGGTCACCTCATCACAGGCGGCTATCAGGGCAGGTTGACTGAGGATTTGCAACTGGCCCTTCTGTAAATCCATGCTGACTCTTGTCAGCCGCCTTCTAGTCCGTGGTGAGTGGTGGTTCCATCTCCTTCCCCATGCCTGTAGGTCCCCGGAGCTGCCTTCCTGCCCTCACTACAGGTAGGAGTGCCATTTGCTTTCCTCCAGGCCTCAGGAATCTCATGATGGCCGTGGCCTTTCAAAGACAGGAGCCTCACAAGGACACCAGCCACTTCCCTCAGCATTACTGGGAGCCTCCCATCAGCCCCGAGGCACTGCACCTGTGTCTGTCTGGCCTTCTTTAGGGTTCCCTAGCCTGGACCTCTGCTACACAGCAGATGTTGAAGGTGAGGGGAGATGGGGGCACTCATACACACCTTGTTTCGTGGCTTTGCCTTGTCTTTACTAAGTTGTTCCCAGTTATTTCTAGGCGTTGTAAAAATCACAATGTAACGTACACCAGGCTAAAGAAACAAGCTGAAGGCATTTACTCATAAAATCTAAACAAAGGCAATACAGTTAAAACTGTTTCTGCCATCAGAGAAGAAAAAGCAAAAAACAAACAAACAAAAACCACTTACTTATGCTGTTTAAATCATGATTTTTTTTTTTCTGTCCACCTGACTTCTTGTCTCGACCAAGTGCTGTTGGGAACTCAGTCTTCTTGCTTTCCCTTAGGTATCAGACCAGCCCTGTGCAAAAGAGCTATTGGAGCGCCTTGGCGTTTGGCAGGTTTCCGGGGTGCTTCAGAATCTTTCTGTCCCCAGCTTACTCTCCTTCCTTCCTGCGAAGGGAAGAGAGGATGGCCAAGGTTCCCTGGAGATACAAATGTTCCTTTGACTGGCTAAATAATGACTCCTTGTCTCAGCAGAGTGATAAAACCCTTCCCTTCTCTTTCTCCCACTATTCAGTGGTGTGAACCTGGCTGGCAGAGCCTAATGGCCTAATTAAATTGCATTAAAAACTCTGAAAAGATTAGATTAAAATGAGTGGCTCTCGTTGTATTTGGGGCATGGTGTGCAACCGCAAACTGAAACAAGTTGCAGGAGACTCTGAGTCAGCCGAAGCGGTCACTTGAAAAAGAACTAACAAAATTACACCTGTTCAGTTCTGTATCAGTTTTCTGATGTGCAGTATTTTGCAGAGATGAATGTTGGCTTTGTGCGTTTGCCATTGCAATTCCCTTCTTCAGCATTCAACTTCGAAACAAATTTCATGCAGTTCTGTTGTGCCAGCAGAGGTACTGGGCTCTGATTTAATTCGCAGGGAGGTCAAAAAGCTCCTCCTGTCTTTCTGCCACTGGGGTTCCTGGGATGGCGTAGGCAGTTCACATAACCTCAGATCGTGCTATCTGGGAAAGCATCAGCATTTCCAAGCTCTTCATCCAACTGTATTTGCTGTAACTCGTTGCTCTGTATTTTGCTATTTGAGGCTTGCTGTTTGCTGCACATTGATTACAACAGTATTTTTTCAAAAATGTACTGAGTCATTTCAGTATCTAACTTCTTAGTCTGAATTGTATTTATTTCCTGAAAATGTTCTTCATTGAATTAGGTTTTAATGAGCTGCTGGTGGTCACATAGCCTCAAAATGGAGATGACTTCCTACTATGCCCTATGTGCAAAATTCTGCTCAAGTTGGAATTAAAAGGACCACTGGAGGTGAGAAAATAATCCAATTTTCAGTCATTGGAACACGTTAGTTTGGTCATGAAATGCTTCCTGTGTGCTAGATTAATTACCAGTCTTTGTCTAATTGTTGTCTAATGCATTCCTTCTCCCTCACTGTTCTCTGTGCTCTTGGGCACAAGAACGATGCTGCTATCCGATAAAACAGTAATGAAAGCTGTGGCACCGAGCTGAGCAGCGGGGATTGATGGCTCTCACCCAGGCTGTGCGGGCAGCCCCGAGGGAACCGGCTGCTTGCAGTGGGGGGAAGTTTGCCAGCACTGAGACACTGCGGTTGTGTTTCTTACCTGTTCGTTCTCCACGTTGGAAAAGATGCACCAGAGAAAAAGCTGATGTCTCCCTGTGACATTCAAGAAGCCTTTTGCTGTATGAGGAGGCAAGTTACGGGTATTGCGGTGTCTTCAGGCTCCAGCAGAGGAGGTGGGATCCAGTGCTGAGGAAAGTGAAACGTACAGGAGCAAGGATGATGGCTGACAACTGGTGTGTCACCGAGGTCCCAACTCCCTTTTTATCTGGTTTGTACTGGAAGCAGATTTTGTTTCTGGATCTCCCGTACAAGTACTGGGAAATTGTATTGATAAAAGGGGTTGGGTTTGTACATGCTGTAACAGGAATCAGAGTAAGTGATATATTAAAGTACCGCTTCTTGATTAAATGATCAGTTTTGGACTAAAAGTTAAAGCTAGATGAAACAAAATATTATCAAGTACTGAAATGTGACAAAATATGGGAAAGTGTGGTTATTGTATTTGAAGAAAAAACAGTAGTCAGGTTTCTGTTGAAGTTACTGTACTGAGCTTGCAACGTTGCACAGAAGTGTTAGTTACCTGGAGAAAACCGTAAGCCAAGCAACAGGCCAGCTGAAAACTGAGGAAATGCTAACCGACAGCAAAAATTAAAGCTGGAGAAAGATTTCATCATCTATGCAGTTGAGCTCGATGTTATAATGTAAAATGCCTGCTCTAGTAATGTTGCCTAATGAAAAATGAAAACCAGTGAAGGAAACAACTAATGAAAAATGCACTTTGATGTCATCAGGTTTGCACATTGCACTGTAATGTAGCACTGCTGATTTTTTCTTCCCTTGGGGTTTCTGTTTCTAATGAAACTGTTTCAAATAAACTTCCTGTTATTCATAGATTAATTTTCTGTTTCTTGACCTCAGAAAGGCAGTGACCGTGAGTAGAACAGAGCAGTTGCCAGGAACCTCATGGAGTTTAAAAAAGGCAAAAAGTAAAGTCTGATGCTGGACACAGAGTAAGCTCAGGCAGTAGCACAGCCTGGACATAAGACTGGAAGTGGAGCAGCTTTGCAGAACCTGGGTTTTGAAGAAGGCTGGCTTTGGGAGATCCCCAAGGAGGAGACCCCACAGCCTCTCTGGACAGCCTGTGCCAGGGCTCCGTCACCCGCCCAGCACAGAAGTGCTGCCTGGTGCTCAGAGGGAGCCTCCTGGGTGCCCGGCTGTGCCCATGGCCTCCTGTCCTGGCACTGGGCACCACTGAGCAGAGCCTGGCTCCGTCCTCTCTGCACCCTCCCTTCAGGGATTTAGGGACATGGATGAGATCCCCCTGAGCCTCTTCTCCAGGCTGAGCAGCCCCAGCTCTCCCAGCCTCTCCTCACACCAGGGATGCTCCCAGCGTCTTCATCACTTCATCATTACACAGCATCTCCCTTTCACACAAGGGATGCAGAAAGCACAGATGACCTTTGAGAAAGCCAGCTCTGTCACCCACCAGCCTCCAGTAGCTGTGAAAGATGCCAGGACCACAAGCACTGCTTGTTGCAGTGGTGAAAGACGACAAATCCAAGCCGTCAGGACACTTGCCGCTGCCATTCACAGTCAGCCCAGCTGCTCAGCCTTGCTCAGTGACAGCAGCAAGAAAAACCACACAAGTACTTCAGAAGTATTTCTGCACAGTGCCTACAGAAGTGATTTTTATTATAGCTACTTTATCCTTTGTCCACCAAAACCTTTTTACTTAGCAGTTGGATAGAAACAACATAGTAAAGTCAGACAAGTAACAGCTTTAAACATCTTCTCATACACCTTTTATGCATCTTAAATAGGGACCTAAACTTTATATCCCCAACCAAAAGAGATGGCTGCAAAATCCACCCCTCAGTAAGAGCTTTATGATCTCAGGTTTTATTCCCCAGTCCTGCAGAACTCCTCCCTCCTTCCCAACCGCCTCAAGACAGGGGAGGAAAAAAACAACAACAAAAAATCACCCCCCCCCCCACACACACCACCTTTGACAACTATTTGCTATGCCAACTCTTGGAGCAGTACTAGACATTTTTAGGTTAGACTGTACAACAGGTTCTAAATAGCATCTAAATATTATACGGACATTTGTTCAGAAACCCTCTGTCCCCATCTCTGCACAGTCCTTGACCAGTGCCAACACTGACCCCCGAGGCGTGCTGTACAGCATTTACCACGCATGCGCTATACTCCTAGGCGTACAATGCAGGGATAGCTGAGGAAATGGTAGCCACACACACGACAACTATCACTCCAACGTAAGGAAACACTTAAGAACATACCCTATCCTTATTAATCTTCCAGGATTACTTCATAATATGCTTAAAAGTTCGTTAATAGTGACTAAGAAGGAACGCGGCTACACAAAATTCCCAAGTGCTGGCAGGGACAAACCTGATTCTCAGCCAGCGCTTTTTGTGCATCTCAGGTGTTGATACTTAGCAAAATGAGGTATCTCACGTGTCTCAGAGGTGGAGGTAACGCGTCTGTTCAAAACCCAGACTTGTTAACGTCTCATCAATACTGTTTGCAAAAAGCCTATTTTAAATCCAAACAGAAACGAGTATGTCGTGTTGCTGTTCTAGTTTTATATAGCTTAACGTGACATTCCACAAAATTGAAATAGTGTGCTTCATTACCAGAATTTGGCATCTCTCATCGTGAAAGTTTTAAACTTTCAAGAACCAAAAATTAAAACCTGGCTAACTGAACTTTTTAATACAAAGTCACAGTTCTTAAAAGGATACATCTGCACCATTTTGATGGTGAGCACTCCAATACATTAAAGAATTTATCCACAATAGTTTTGTTAGCAATATAGGCACATAGTGGCATGTAAACTACTTGTGGCAACCAGAACAGCAAAGGCACAATCTGTTTTTTTTTTCTTTTCCCATTTACTTTTCAAGATGTTTAATTTACAAAGAAAAATACTCTGTACCTCATGCAGAAGCATTACATTTGTCTATTATAGCACAGAACCATTACAGCACTGCTGTCATCCGATAAAATGAGGCATTTAAAAAAAAAGATAGCAGCTCTTTGCACTTAGGAACTGAACTTCTGAAATAGAGGGCAATGCGTGTTCCCATCAGGTGAAAAACATCTGAACCCCTCTGTACCTTCTCATCTACAAAAAGCATTGCCTGCACACTGAGGGTAGGTTAATGAGTTTTCTGGTTTGCTGTTCTCAGCTTTTTTTTTGTTTTCCCACATGCCACGTAACTAAAAGCTCCCACGGTAAGATGCCTGTAAAACTAGCAGTTGCTTCTCTAATACAAAATCAGTTTTAAAGCACTGATGGAACGAGGAATCTGACCGCAGTCCTCTGCAAACTGAGCCTGTTCGGACGCCTTTCTTCATAGCTGCAAACGGATTCAACTGTGTTCGAAGGGAATCCCTCTCAGCATACCTGCCTTCTCATCAGGAAGCAACAGCAGGACGAGGTTCAAACCAGAACGCAGCCCCGAGCAGTTCGAGGTTAAGTCTAATGCAATAACTTTAAAGTGTAGAAGTTACCCATGGCTCTAATACAACGGTTCTGCATTTTACATAGAAACATTACAGTTAGAGTAAGTAGAAAACTGTAGTTTACAAATGGAAAAGATCCTTCTATAAAAAAAACATTTTACTTAGTTACCTTAAATAGTTCTTATGTGCACCATTCCACATTGTGGAAAAGCTGAAATACGCAGTCTGGATTCCACAAGTTAAAGAAAAACAGAATTATGTGTATTGGCACAAATACTTACACCTACATCTGTACAAGGTAAAAAACTGTGGACAACCCTGTCCCAGCCAGTGTAGCGCACTCAGCTGCTCTCCAACACATCCTTTCCTACATGAATGCCAACAAACAACAGTGAGATGGGAACTCAGGACTAAGAGCGTGGTGCCAAAAAGTTCCAAACTGCTTTGTCAGTCTCTGAGCAGAGGAATCAGAAGTATTTCCAAAAGTGTCGTTCCACTCAACACGTTTGCAACTGTGAGGTCACTGCAACTGCACTCTGTACGCTCCTATGAGCAGCTTTACCTGGAAAAGCAAGCAGAGGTTTCATACAGGTTGTTCACGTGTAGCTGTAGCGAACACTTCTGCTACTCTAACAGCATGAGAAAAGGCATGTATGAAATTGCTCAGTCACGAGCAAGAGGAAAAAAAGGAAGAGTATGACCTAGACATGCACACACACTTTCGTATGAACATGCTTACTCATACTGGATTTCAAAAATTGAAGAGCACAATAAAATATTCAACAATCTAAGCCTTAAATACGAAGATCTAGAAAATTTACTGGTGCATCTTCCATAAAAAAACCCCACTACACAGGAGCTGTAACTCGTCTTGCAACGTGCAGCGGGATGACTGCCCAAACACCTGGAAGCACACACAAAGGACACCGCAGGCTATTTAACAGCACGTTGCACATCCTTGTAAATACTTCCAAACTCTGAATGCACAAGTAAGAACATGGCTGTCGCTCCCTGTGGTTGTCATTAAATTGACAATACAGATGGAGAAATTCTGGGCTGTAACATTAGTTTATCCCCGTGCACAAGTTCCTGACAGGAACTGGGTGGAGAAGATAATGGGAAATCCTTGGTTCTACATTTGCAACACGGAACTAGAAGCACTTTTACTACAGAAGAGGTACTGTACAGCAAACTCACATACACATTTGAGAGCATTTGGTACCTTGGCAGTAGGAGCTTCTGCCAACCGTATGAAAAGCTTGTTAAGGCCTGCAGTAGGGCTGAAGGAATAAATAAAGTGACTATCCTAAAAGGAAAAAGAAAATCAACAAAATTAGTGGCAGGATATGGTTGGAAGTGCTATGTGAACTGAAATAAGAGAACATGGCATTTATACTGGGGGGGTATCTGTTGGTTTTAAAGCTGCATATACTGCAAATATATGACATTTGCCAAATTATGACATTTGTCATAACTGCAGAAAAAAACAAGTGCACAGTGATGCATTTAAGAGAAAAACGCCAAGAAAGTTAAATTAATCAGTAGCAATATGACGGAGTTCATTAAAACAAGGCAAAACCATTTTATTTAATAACAGATTTGGGTCAAAAGTTGGAGAGGCCAGGTGAATTTGGGAAGTGAAGCACTTCCAGATTCAGAGTTTTCACCTTCCTGCTCAAACCCTCGGTTCTGAGGTATCACAGGATGGCTGAGGTGGGCAGGCACCTCTGGGTCCACCTGGTCCAAGCCCTGCTCAAGCAGGGACACCCAGAGCAGGCTGCCCACAACCATGCCCCTGTCTTGTAAGTCACAACTTTCTATGGAATCTAATATTGCAGGTTTTGCAGTTCTTTACACACACATAAAAGTTTCATTTCAAAAGCTAAAAAATAAAAACAAAACAAGTAAACAACAACAAAAAACCACCCACCACCACCAAAAAGCCTGCATCATAACACTCAAAATCCAAGTTAAGGCTCTCGAACTTCCCAGGCTGTTCCACAGACTTTATGGAGCAGTTTTACAGTCAGCCACACGATGACTTACCAAAAATACAGGGAGCTGGAATTTGTCGTTTAAAACCACAGCTTGTACACTGCATGGTCCACAGAGCCGAGCAATGACTTCTTTACCAAAGAAATTTGAATGGAAAACGAAGAGAAGAATTCCAGATCCTAAAAGGGAAGGTAATTCAGTCACATGAAGCTGAAACGAGAGCCATTATTTAGAACAACTGCAGACACTGAACTTCTGAACACAGTTAGGTACCTCTATCATTTGTATAAATATTAAACTCCAATGGAGCATTGAAGCAGTATGAAAAAAAAGCAAATATGCAAAATCTGATCTCCCAGGCACAACCCAAACACAGAACACAACTGAGCAGGTCACAAAGCCAAGGTCTTCTGGCAGCAGGACTAACTTCACGTGGCTGTTATAAGGGAAAACAAAATGGATGCAGCAATCAGGTACAGTTCACTTCTGTGCTTTTAGATTTCTAATGTTTTGGAATTTCAGGTAGCCTGAGTTGTCTTTTTTCTTGGTAAAGACAGCTGAGCTCAATCAGCTACAGAGTTTTAAGAACTGCACTGAAATTCGTAAGCAACTGTCTTCAATACCCACAAGTACCTGATTTTCACATGTAAACTTATATAACGTTTCCTAATCCTACAAAACATCTTATCAAAAAAATGAAGATCTATTATACCTCTGAATAACAACTGGGTAGACATAACCACTCACAGTCCTGGTTTTGTAGTATTTCAATCGCATTCATGTATTATTGTGAAAAAACAAAACACAAAACCCAAGATCAGCATCAGACGGTACTTCCCTGACACACTCAAAAGGCAGGAAAAAAATGACTCAGCTAAAAAGAGCAGAGATTGTTCTCTGGATTCCCGTCAGAATGAAGCAGCATTCCGAAGTATCTTGGGAATTTGATCCTCAGCTTTTCAAAGGGGCTCATTGACAAAACAGAGCTGGTTGACACTGGCTTCTTTTATTTACAGTCTTTCTAAATGGTGATTGTATCACGGTAGTGTCGTGACTGTACACCAAGATTCCAGCGTGTTAGGCACTGCATACAAAACAAGGTGATCCACTACTAGATTCTCAAAGTACTCTTACATCGAGATTTCTAAATATTAAAGTACTCTTACATTAAGATTTGAAGGCAAACCTGTCACATAGTTCATGCAGTGCATGAGCTGAAGGAAGAGGCTGTGTATGTGGTGACCCAAACATAAAAACAACCAAAAACATGCACAAAAAAAAAGCAAAACCCAAAACCCACAAAAAACCACCAACACACACATACAAAATCCCTCCACAATGCGGTAAAACATGCCCCTCCTCTCCCTAAAGCAGGGCTTCCTACTTTCAACTTCCACATTCCTTACTCCGAGTATAAAGAGCATCCTCAGTGTAATGCACTGTATTGTAAGAGGTCATACAAAATCAATTTCACATAGCAGATCCTTAAGACATCCTTAGAAGGCAGCTTCTCAATGCGCTAACTTACTTTTTAAAAAACAAAAAGTAGGAAATACAACAAAACGCCTACCTTCTGGGACATTTTGCGGGGGTTTATAGTTGAAGTCTGTAGAAAAGTCTGGCCCTTCACAGAGACGATGACACGCAATTGGGAAGACTGGCTCCAGTAAAGCAAGACGAGCTTCAAAATAGTCCCTGATGGTATCTTCTGCTACTCTTGAGAGCCTAGAGGAGCAAAGCAGTGAGGCCTGCACATCACGTAGCAAATTACCTTACCAGACACAGACTGATCAGAGCTGACACAAAGAAGGATTTCAGATCACCTTTCTGAATTCCCCATTTTCAAGGCTTCACCACTAACATTTACACGTAGATGAACCCCAGGTCCCAATACTTCGTTAATTAAACATTTTATCAAGAGATCCGTGAAGTTCACCCATCAGGTCTCAGCTTTTTATTTTTGCGGACAAGTCCACTACAGCAGATACCAAAACTCTCACCAGGCACAGACGTCTTTACGTAGGAAGATGTTGCCACAACGTCAGAACGCCCCAACTGGCTGAACAGGAACCGCTTCCCTAGCGCAGCTGACCTACCGACTGACTGCAAGTACACCGTCAGGGAAATCAGTCCCACATTTTTATTGGGCATAATAAATTAAATAAATTAATAAATTAGAGGAATGCAATTCCCAATTATTCCCAGCTCTACTAAAACGCAGTGAAAAAGCAGCAATTCTACCATTAAATAGCCCCCAGCAATAAATCAAATGGGTATTTGGGAGGGGCAGGGGCTGCTAAATCATGCAGGGTGTCCTTCAAAAGAGAGACCCCATTAACCTACGGTGTTCAGCACTTTCACAAGCCAGCTCTCAAGTAATCCTCTTTGGAAAGCTGTTTTGACACAAATGAGGTTTAAATGCCTCTGCAAGGCAAAGGTCCCGACTCTGCCTCACAGCTTTCTGAGCCATGACCCAGAGCACGGGCTGAGATTATCACCCACAGAGCCTAAAAACCTGAGGTTTTTCATTGGAAAGAAACCACCAGAACTGCCAGACCAAAGCAAGCCCAGAAGCCCACCTACCCCAGTTTCCACAACTATGTAAATAAGGGAAATCAAACAGCAGTCTTTGAGGAATATTGCCCTAGTTTCCAGCAATCCCATTTAGAGGCATCCAAAACCAAACCGCACCTCTCCGCGGATCTACTTAATCCCTTCTTAATTCCCATACAATCGTGACTGGAGCATTTCGCAATGAAATCCATAATTCAGCTGTCCTGTGCAAAAATACTTCTGTTTCAAACTTATTCATCATTTAAACGGGCAGCCTCTAGAACCTGCCTCATGGCTTTTTTCCCCTGACAATTAAAAAAGAGAAAACGGAGCTTTTAAACTGCCCCAGGGGGACACGCTGCTGCTCTGTATCTCTGACCATCCCCACTTTTACCTTTTTTGCTTCAACTGCTTTTGAAGAACGGTGAACGGAATGGGACACGCTATTAAAGGCCTTCAGGCAACATGGATTTAGATTTTATTTTCAGCTTCACTACCACTGCATTATCTTCCTCTGATTTAAAGGGCAGCACTGAGCTGGTATTTTCAGGTGATTATGGTGAGAGTAGAAACCTTCTCAGTTCACAAGAGCTGTCTTACTCTGTGTAATTCCCATTACAGTGAACCCTCAGGGACACCATTTTGCATTTACCAGGATTTAATCTCACCTGCCTTTTCACTGGCAAAATTACACGTTCAAGATCTTACAAAACACATCACCCAGCACAGCCAAACCTGAAGACAGCAGATTTTTAAATACAAAATAGAGTGGAAATGCAGCAAGCAGTGAATGAAAGGGAGATTCAATGTACTGAACAACACGTGCCGGATCACCTTAGTCTGCGTATTTGCCATTGCCTTCAAAAACCTAACTCATGAGAATTTAATTTATCTAATTCAACTGCCCTTGCTCACTTAAATTTTCTGTTTGAAAAATTATTATTAGTTTTTATGCTTTTAACACTATTTTTTTTTTTTTTTTAGTTTATTTATATAGCTTCCTTATAGTTTCCACCTGATTGGGACAGAAGTTAAATACAGTGATCTACAATACCTCAGAAAAAAAACGGTGCATTAAAAATACTGGTGCCACAATGCAGCTTCACCCCCTCCAGTATCAAACTGGATTTGAACACGTTATTTCAGCAAAAAGTCAGCATTGGGAAGTTTTGCTGGAGACTAGTGCCCAAGGTCCAGTCCTTCTCCTCTCCTCAGCACTGGTGAGGCCACACCTGCAGTGCTGGGTCCAGTTCTGGGCTCCCTAGAACCAGAGGGACCTGGGCACACTGGATAAAGCTCAACCAGGACGATGAAGGCACTGGAGCATCTCTGCTGTGAGGAGAGGCTGGGAGAGCTGGGGCTGCTCAGCCTGGAGAAGAGGAGGCTCAGGGGGATCTCATCCATGTCCCTAATCCCTGAAGGGAGGGTGCAGAGAGGACGGAGCCAGGCTCTGCTCAGTGACCCCAGAGAGGCTGTGGGGTCTCCTCCTTGGGGATCTCCAAAAGCCGTCTGGACGTGGGCCTGGGCAGCCTGCTCAGGGTGTCCCTACTTGGGCAGGGGTGGCACCAGGGGCCTCCAGAGGGCCCTGCCAGCCTCAACCAATCTAACTTCATAACTGAGTTCCTTTAGACATCACAGGCAAATATCCCCTAGCCTCAGAAATGCATTCAGGTTTTATTGGTTTGCACTTAAATGTCTTCTACTGCCATTTCACAAAACAATCCACAAATTTCTCTACCTTACAGAAGGGTTCCCTAATCTCCATTGTAAACACCAGCACAATGATCACAGGGGAGCATTTGCTTATACATTTGCTTAGTATTATTTTTTTAAGACTTGGTATTCTTAAATGTAGTATTTAATAAGGTTAGAAAGGAAAGACTACTAATAACTTTGTAACAGAGTAAGAGTATTAGCAGTACTACAGCAACCGTTTAAGAGGCAGTTTCTGCCAACATAGATTTAACAAGTTAGTTGATGGGAAACAAGACCAGAGATGGAAACAGAGTTTTCTGTGGACTAAAACAGAAGAGAATAAGCTCTGACTACAGGGCACCTGATACGTTGGTCTTACTGTATTATACATCAAAACTGCAAAGAAAATCATCATAAAACAACAAAAAGACCTTGCACCGAGACAGCATTCCTCTGGCACTATGCAGGCACTCATGGCAGCATTTCACCTGCTACAGAAGCTGAGACCTTCTCTAAAGGTCATTCAAGTTTGGAGATGTCTCCTACTCCCGTCCCGCCCCCCAAAAACAGACTTTTTTTTTTAAATGAATGATTTCCTTTGCATGCCCTAATAAGATTTCACATTCAACTGTCCAATACTTATGCTTTTATTTTTTTCTGATTGCTTTTTAAGTAACCTCCTGCTAACTGTTAGCTCACATAACTTATATTTCACATGATTTATCAGTCAGCTCTGTGCCCAAAGCAGATGCTTTCTTTCCAGAAATCTCTCCCTCTTCCCCACGACTTCGGATGACAGGCCTAGTATTTCCAGCTTTGAGAGAACAAACTTCCAAACTTTGAAGCACAGTTTACTCACGTTTCCAGATGACTCTTGAGCTGCTCGTACACCAGGACATTGTTACACTGTTTAGCAAAATGAAGCGCGCTGTTCTGATGCTTGGACAGAATATTACAGTCCGCCCCGCTCTCAATCATAAGCCGCACTATATCAGAATTCCCTCTTTTACACGCCTGTGCACACAGAGGAAAGGGAAGGATGGACAGTGACAACAAAAATCCCATTAGAACAGCGTAACACCGAAGAACGAACTGCAGAAACAAATTAAAATCCCAGTTTAGTCACAATTCAGAAAACGAGTTTACATAATCATCCAGTGAATGCTAACACAAATCGCAACGCAGGATCACACTGCATAAATACTTCACCTTTACCCAGGCAATACCATACACCTGATCCCACAGAAGTAGCAGCACTCAGGGTTGCCAAATGGGTTTCATTACTAAAAAAAAATAGAATATCTATGACAAGATACAAGCTGCTCAAGTACAGTAACTGCAGACTGCCTGAACAAACAGGCTTGTGTAGAAATATTCAGGATGACGGATCTAACACTAAAACGCCCGTTTCTAGGCATCTCACAAACGTTACTTCAGATGTGCAGTAAACCAGTAGATTTTTCCCCAAATTATGTAGCCATTTTAGACAGTTACTGTTCCGACTGCATAAGCATCCAAGCCTGATCAACATTACCTCCAGCAAGAATTTCTGGGGATCTCAACTGAAGACTTGACAAAGGTACAGGAAAAGCTAAATAAAGCTCTACTTTGAAGAATGCAAATGTAATCTTGGCAGCTTGTTTTCAAACATCTCACTCAGAATTAGGGAAAGGCACAAGAGATAAAAGTTTCTATCCTCAGAAATCAACACCTGAAATTTGTTTAAGGCCTGAACTTTCCTATCTGCTTTCAATCCACAATCTTCCACAAATAAACAAAACCAACACCTCCTCCCCCCCAAAGAAAACAAACAAAAACCCTACAGCACCACAAAAATCACGTATCACCTCTGAGAAAAATGAACTGCCAAGACTCCCCTCCCCCCGCTTTCAGAAGTAGGATCCAACTCCTCAGGTTAAGTAAGAGTGACTTGATAAACACATCGCTATGTTTATCCACACAGGGCTAAACTTGTTCCAGTCAGTTACGGGAAACTAAGACCCAACTCTTCCTATCTGCACAGCAAATAAATACAGGGAGTAAGTCACTGCAGGATGCCAACTGGGAAGTATGCACAGCTGTGTGTCAAACAAGAAAAATATTGTTGAAGAAATACGAAGCTCAAAACTGAGGTTCACGGAGGTAGACAAACTGCGAAGAGATTTTGGACGTAAGTAACTGAGGAAACCACAAGTGTGTCACCGCTTTCTTCACAGAAGATACGAACTCTGAGCCTCGCAGAGGTTAAGAGAGAAACAGTATGACGTTGGCTTGGACAGAAAACCTTTTGTAACCTCTTCTGTAAACAGCCTCCAAGAAAACAGAGCAAGTTTATCAGGAAGGGGAACTTCAGTGGAATTATCCAATACAAATCAAAAGCTATTAAGAGGAGCACAGAATGTTTTAAGTGTCTTAGAATTTTCCCATTACAACAATAAAAATGTAAATAAAAAGATATTTTCCTTTGTCATTGGAAGGAGTAAAGGTGCAGAACAGGCAGTGGGAAGGTGCCTGTAAACCAGTTACTTTATTTCTGGTCAGCGATGAGAAGACAAAAGTCAACATTCTGTGAGAGATTCTTGTTTGTCGAGTTTTTGCCTCCCTGCTGACAGATTATCTCAGTTTAAAGACCACGTCCACATTTCTTTGACCCAAACGGTGGAAGAGATGAGAAGCCACATTTAACACTAAGTTGATGGCATCTGGATCCATTGTTTAGATATAAAAATACATTAACAAAATATGGGTTAAAACATTGTCTCACGTAACTACGAGTACTATCTGTATTTCAAATGTAGTATATGTCCCCTGACTAAATCAACTCTGCAAATGCACTTTTATGTCTTCTATACTCTATCAGTTTCCCAAGTATTATTATTGAACTGCATCAGGACAAACATTGCATTTACCTTCATTAAAGCAGTTTCACCACTGCTCTGCTGCATGTTCACATACGCCCCAGCTTCCAGAAGAATAGCTACCGTTGTTAGAAAATTCTTAAAAACACAAAACCACAAGACAAGTAAATATAAAATATTCAGTTTTCATTTCAAAATATAAGCACGATGCATGTCACAACTGTAGCTGTTCTCTCCCACTGCTCATAAAGCTCATTTTAGACTTTGGCAAATAAACAGCCACGGGCATTTCTAATTCTTACTTTTTACTGAACTTGGTAACAGTAAACACTTCAGGGAAAAAAAAAAAGCCTGCACTGATCATGAAACTGGCATCAAGCTTTCTTTTAGCTTCATATCTCCTGTACTTGGAAAGCTCACGAACCAGCTTGAACAAAAAGGGACCACCATGAAATATCCTTTAACTTTAATCAAGCTGGACTCTGTTTGAGAAGAGCTTGCCACCACCTCTGTCCCCAGCTCTCAAGTAAGAAGCCCTTCTTCATCAGAGATTTGCTCTCAAAGCTTCCCAAGGCTGGATACTGGGGATCCAAAGGTATTCACAAGCACTTCTAACCCAAGAATTTCAGCCCCCATCAAAGACAAGTTTAGAGACACCCTTTGCACTGGCTTTCCTTCTAAGCAGCCCTGTGGCAGTGCCTCCTAAGGGTAGTGCTTGTTATCACCCCTCGGAATTTATTGAGTCTACAGCAACCAGATACTGAAAGGTCAGTTAAGGTCACCCTTAAGGTCTCCCTTTTTTGGGATCAGCTAAAGGGGCAAAAAAAATGGATCCCACTTTTGCAGGTACATAGAAGAGCCAAGAACTACAAACGGGACAGAAAACAAGCCAACCTTTTCAGCTGCATGTATCAACGCAGTTGTTCCGTTCTTCTGTCTGCCATTAACTTTGGCTCCTTTCCTGATTAGGACCCGCAGGAGGTCATCGTGCCCACCAGCAGCAGCAAGCATAACCAGGGTCATTCCACTCGAGTCCTGCAACAACAATCATTGCCAAATACTTGAAGATAAATCAAAGCCGCAAGACAAAGACTGCAAGTGCATCAACAGGTTTCACAGAGATTCTCCTCCCCAGCAGAAGAATTCACACGTAGATGACTGCCAGATGCTGACAAACTATCACCTCCCACTTCCCTCGCCCACAGGCTCACACTCGGAGCTTCATAAATCTAACGAGCTGAACAAGAAGGAAAAACAGAACGAGGCAGGATGAAAAGCAGCAAGGTATGTGACGGTGGGGAAGACAGCAAGACAGTGGAAAAAGAAACTGGCAACCGCTGGAGAAAAATCACACATTGGCTTCAGCCAGTTGCTACCACAACACTGCTTTTGGATTTTATCTGAGGAAAAATATGAAAAGATTGCTGTGGGCAGCCAGGCTCTTCACCACTCCTTGCATTTACTCTTTACGTTGTCCATCAGACACTACAATTCAAAAGACGTGCAAAACATGTACAATTCAAAAAACATAGCTCATTTGGCATCTTCTTTTCTCCCACACTACAGGAGTTTTAGCGTAACGTATAGTCCTCAAAATGCTACATAATATGGCTGCACAAGGTCACTGGTGAAAATCCTGATGCCAAAGATTTCAATTCTCAAATAAGGGAACTGCAGTACTATTTAACAGGAAAACAGACCCTTGAAAGAAAAACCTCTAAGAACACAGCTGACGAAAAACTGGCAAAAAATTATTCAATGGGTGAAGTGGTCCCAGTCTGCTGAACAGAAAAATTCAACCTTTTTTTCACATGTATAGACATTTCACATATTTCAGACAATCTGCCAGCTATCATCATTCCTTATACCACTTAGAATTTTACATTTATTATTCAGTTTACATCCAAGGGGCAAATCCATTGCAAATCCAGCTACTAGGATGTTTCTGTGAAGCTTCACTTTTTCTTTGGAAGAAATGGGAACGAATGACGAAGCCTTGTATTCTGTGCTCCCTTTTCTCCCAATGTGCTTTCTCCAAGGTGAAGCAGAAGCCTGACACTAGGAGAAGGGCTTGTCAAACAATCCAAATTTATGCTCCCCCCTTCCCCCCCAATACCTCTAATTACAGAGCATTTACCTCTTGATCCAGATTATATTCCTCGCTTGAAGAAAGTGCCATCTTCACTGTCATGTAATCCCCACTTTTGACAGCATCCCTCAGGAGTGCTAGAAAATAAAGTTAATGCAGCTATAGGATATTTCACATTGAAATGCCAGATGAGAAACATCCGTTCCTCCCCGCAACTACTCACTGCTGGATATCGGTTCTGTTGAGACGTGATTCTCATCTTCTCCATCGAGATGCTTCTGAAAGTCTTCCAGCGTCAGCCATTCTAACTGCATGTCCATGCCCAAACTCAGGACTTGTTGCTTGCCATCTATCATATATTTGATGTCATAGAAGAAAACAATACAATAAGTAACTAGTAACTTATCGGTTTCCAGATCATTCACTGCTGCCGTGATCAGCAGCACAACATACTACTTTTCATTCAAACACCCTGGAAGCCAGTGTGCGATGGTTCCCAACAATAGCAGCCATGTTACAAGCAGACACAAAACGCTTTTACGTGAAAGAAATCGCTTCGTTGTTCTACAGCATTAGGCTGGAGGGATCAGAGATGGTGAACGCTGTTAGGGCAATAGCGGGAATACACTGGGAACACACTGATAAGCTGAGAAGTTATCAATGAGTTTTCAAAAGAAAACATCATTATAGCCACCAGGGGAAACAAGAATTGGAGCACTGAAAGATGCAAGCAGGAATGGAGAGAATATTAAGCGCAAGTGCTCAGCTTTCTCCTAGATTTGCGTCTACGGCTCACCGGAGTTCTCCTCCATTTGACACACATCCACTACTTCCCGATCACCTTCTGCAGCAATGTAATTCCATGTTTCTGTTTCATCTCTTATGCTCCTCCTTTCCTTGTACACCTTGCTGTCTTTTGATTTTAATTCTTCTATGAATTTATATTCTAGCGAAGATTCTTCTCGTTTGCGGTTATTCTCGGAATATTCATTTTTTTCTTCTGAAGCTACATTAAACAATTCAAATGCACTTTTGATGTCCTTAAGGCCTAGAATATTAAGACAGTTACCAAGAGTGACTACTTGAGCCCCTAAAGACTATTACATAACAAAGTTTAAGTGAGTGACCGGAGTCCATTCAGAAATCCCATTCAGTCCATTCTCTTCTCACAAGTTAATCACTGCTGAAGCACAGCAGCAAGCTTAAGCAGAAGCCGAAATAAGGGAAAGCAGGTTCACCTACAACTACCCTGGAAGGCTGGGCTCTCACTGCTTTCTACATAGCACCATCTTCTTTTTAAGAAATTTAGTTTAGAATCATGCATAAATTACTACTTTGAAAATATGGTTCAGTACCTGTGATGATCAAAGGACACATGCTGTATGTGGAACAGTAATTAACAGCCTGTTACTACTTTTCTTGAGCACTGTAAGCATCTGTTATCTTTTAAGTGAACAATGTTCCTCTGGCAATAACTATTTGAAGCACCAGAGCTCCTCCTGTATCTATTCAGAACGACCAGAGGTGGAGCTACTTAGTTTTCCTCTCAGTTCATCCTCGTCAGAGCAGTGAGGAAATTTATCCTGAACAAAATCATCCAAAATTTCACTGAGCTGAAGAGCATTAACATTAATTCTCTTAAACAGCAAAGAACAGAAGTGCAACGTAGACGTTTTTCTTCGTATTTCAAAGCATCCTGTTCTGTTATTTGAAGGTCTGAACAATAACTCAATGTGGCTAAAGCACCAGGTAGGAAGTTTGTCTGAAGTGAACCTCTACAAGTTACTCTAAAAATAAAAAACATGTATTTAGAGTGATAACAAAACAATTCTGGAAATAGACGACCACTGGATGAATTCATCCAAAGACTGCTATTAGCAGCATGATAACGAAGCCTAATTCACAGTACTAAATGAAAAAGGGCAAAACCTTGACTTGTATAGAAGGTTCCCATGTTTGTATAGACACTTTCACACCTCATACATGAAAGTACATACAGCATTCTCTTGACGCATACGTTAGCAAAGGCATAAGAGCGCTTCCTAAAGTAAGAGCAGAAATTGGCATTTCTGGTATGTGCTGCAGAAACGCACTGTATCTGCTCTTGTAGGAATCAGAGGAGAATGCCTTGAAGGGTCCTCCCCTTCTCTTTTAAACAATTAGCACTTACTTTTTAGGCCCTTCTGTTCTTTTCTGTTCTTTTCTTCTTTTTCAGGCTCTTTTCTTTGAGTTTTGTCTTTTATTTCAGTTTTCTTTATGTCTTTCTCCTGATATCAAGAAAAAAGACAACATTAAAGTGGTAGAGAGAAAATGGAATACGAATCTCCTTTCAGTACTCCAATGATCTCATGTTTACAATTAATACTACTGAAAACTGCATGTAACGGACGTGTGGACATTCCTAAGAAAATAATTAAATGGGTGAGACAGAAGTCGCTCCGTGAAGGCTTCTTCGGTAAGAGAAAAGATGTTATTTCTAAATTAAGGAAGTTCCATTCTGACTTTTGCAGCATCCCAGTCATGCAAGGTGCTTGCATATGCCAAAACCAGCATATGTTTAAAATTATGGTGCTTTACAATTCATCCAAATGAGAGAGACAGATACACACGCATGTACGTGTATATATTAAAAAAAAAGACAAAAAAACACCAGGAAGCTTTCTCTATTTAACATTCTTAAGTCTTAAATGTTAGCTGGTGCGTCACTTGTGAATACAGAGCAAGTGGAAACCAGAATCACAGAATCACAGAAGTCTCTCTTAAAAGTACTCTCCCTACTACAGCTGGGATAAAACAACTAAAATCCCATGGTCCGAAATAAGGAGACTACAGATCAAGGAGGCACAAATATTCAAAGTACTTAAGCAATCATGAACACTTATTTGCAGGAAGGAAACTCAAAGTTATGAACCTCCCATTTGTTTCCAATACTTAACTTGAGTAGGATGCAACCATTTCAAAGTATTTAAGACCTTTGTAGCACCACATTCCAAGCAGTCAGGATACAACTGACTTCGACCATAACTGAGAAATTTGACATTTGTATGCAGAAGGTTTCAGGTTTTCCAATTTACACGTACAGAACAACGTAGCAATAGTCACTTGTGAAAAATTCACAATTAAAAAATATCCACCAGAACCTACGCTACCCGCACAGAAGACTGAGCTCAGCTTCAGCCAGTATCAGATAAATTATGGCAGAGATACAATCAACTGCACTAAAAAAGAGAAACCAACTGCCTCCACCAAAGGTTGCCTTTCTTCTTCTCCTCCAAGCCTCTCTTTACATCCAGTCAGCAGACTCCAAACCACAGAGTAGGAGGGAGAAGGCTACTTGGCACAGCGTTTTATCAGCCCCAACACTAACCGGGTACATAGAATAGCACGGGCTTTCTGAAAAACTGCCACCAGCAAAGCACTACGGATTGAGTTCATCATGAAATGCTACCACTTCTTAGAAAGGTGAAGAATTAAAATACATTAATTTAGTATACAATAACGTGTTAGCAGAGCTGAAACACTGAACGTTCCCTTTCTCCCCCTCCTTCCCCACAGAACTCCAGCTTTTAATCACAGACATGATTAACTGGCAGCACAGGCAGATGCCCAAAGTAGGAGGGGACAAGTGATTTACCCGAACCATTACCAGGTATTTGCTAAACACAAGGGCTGTTAAAATCAGTTATCTGAGTTCTATTCCAGATTCCTAATACTGATTAGATGCGCAGTGTACCCTTCATTTATTTTTGGAGGTGAATCAAAAGGGAAGGAGGGTGCAGCATATAAAGTGACTCCAAATGGAATACTGTGCTACAAACCGACATAACAGCGTTCTGTAATCAGAGCTGCACAATCAAAGACAGGTAGCTGAGAACGATGCAACAATTTTATTTGACAAGAATCATCTGATTGGGCCAACAACTTTGCGAAGCCAAAAAAACCCTCAAGCCCTCCACCAAACCCACCCCTGTAATGAGTCTGCAGCTGCTCTGGAGAATAACTAGCCACTTACAGCATTGTTTGAGCCTCCCAGAAAGAGCAAAAAGCAGCACGTTTGTCATGGTTCCTCGGTACATGAGAGAGACGTGCAGACATTTTACTGACAGTGCTGGCTGAAAAGCCAAAAGAAAACAAAGGCTTCCACCTGCCCATGATTTCTTCATATTTGGGATGACAGGATTTTTATGCTTTGGTAAATAAAACAGAATTCCAGAGATGTATCCAATTATCACCACCGATGTTGCTCTCTTACGAATGCTATAGCCTCAAACTACGATAAAATCCCTGGAGTACTAAAGGGCCATACCATTCCAGTTAGTTAACAGTCTAGAGAGGATTATTTAAATAGCTGACACAGCTATGCCTCGTTGCTATTGCTTAACCTTGTTTACCAGAGCTTTCACCACTAAGCTCCTGCAAAAATAGTACTTTGTGTAGCTCTACTCTGAGATTACTCCAGGTAATATTTCTACCCTCTATCCAAAATCAGCTTGATCATGTTTACGGTGGCCTACTCCATACATAAAATAGTCTTACACTGAACCTACAGAAATAAGGCACTTGCCACCATGGAATTATGGCCTCAGGAGTGGGATATAATCCAGTAATTATCAAGGTATTTTGGCTGCAGCCCTGCTACAAATCAGAAAGGGGTATCTCTGGGCAGACAATTTTTTAAAAACTGCAAATTATAGTATAATATAATCTCCAGAAGCTGAAGAAAAACCTTCAAGAGTAGCTTTTCCTCAAAAACTTTCAAGAAATGTTTTTTTTCCCTACTACAAGCCTTTTTTTTCTGCTTTTACCACCCTGCTTTCCTGATTGAATTAAATAAGAGAAATTAACTATTCTATTAGTATTTGATTAGCTCATTTGTCAGAATGGGTACAGCATTTGTAGTTACCATGACACCAAGCCGTGCAACCCAGCATCTCCTGTAAGCAGCACAGGAATTCTAACAAGACAAGACAAGCTGCACAATTATCTCAGAGACTTGGGTTTCGAAGCAATTTCAGCATTCCGACTCTTCGGAAGGTGCTAATGCATGTAAGGTATAACCGAGTGGCTGGCTTTTGAGAGAGATCAAGTGTTCGTCTTACCTCAAAAATGTTCTCCGTTGCGCGGTGCTGGATAGCTGCTACACGACTAAACACATTACTGTGCAAGAAGAAAAAAGGCTAACTGAGGCCCTACTGTTGAAGCTAGGGGAAACAAGAGGCTAAAAATGAAAGTGTGTGTCTCCAGAACAGTAAATTTTGTTCTTAGTAGGTAAGCACAACAAACAGGAGAAATTTGTATTTTCACACCTGAAGACGCTCACTCCTCTCTCCTGCAGCATTCCCTTTTTTTTTCCTGCGTTCTGAATCCAGAAATGTTTCAGCCTGGCCTACGGATTGGGCAGTGAGCCTTTTTTATTCACCTCATTAACCTTCCGATTCGTATTGTTCTCTTTGCCATCATAAACACTGGCCTTTTGAAGGCCATCAAATGTCTTTGATTCAACCCCTTCCCCCAACACCACCCAGATGTTGTAATGCTGCTTACCTCTCCAGCTGAATCCGTGGACTTGCGTCCTCTTTCATCAGTGCTCAACTTCAAACCCTTCTGCACCGGTGCAGGAGCTGCTGACACTTTTTCCAACTCTGCAGCTGCAGTTTTTACTTTTTCTTGACCTTTCTGCTTTTTGTGCATGCTCTTCTTCTCTAAATAGCTCTCTTTAGTTTCTACTTTTCTACCTTCGTCTTTATAATCTTCAATTTTCTGATTTTTCTTCTTCTTCCTTTTAACCTTAACCTCAATACTATCATCTTCGTTACTTGCTGATCCGTCCGGATGCCTGTCAGCAATGGAATCTTTTTCAGCAATTTCTTGTTCCAATCTCTCTTTTCCACATTTTACCTTTTGTTTCTCCTCTTTACTTTCACAATATAAGTCTGAAGTTTCATTATCAGTTCCTTGAGAAAGTGCATCATCTAAAGTACTTGATTCTGAGTCAAACTGAACATCTGGCTTCTCCTTCCGTGATTTTTTATTTTCTTTAAAATCTTCTTTCGGTTTTACTTTTACATCTTTAACTTCTCCTTTCTTTTTCTTGAATTCTTTAGTATCTTCTTTCCGTAGTTTCTTAGGATCCTTTGAATCTTCCTTCGTTTCTGAAGTCCTTTTTTTTGGTTTTGAATCTGAAACCGCAGTATCTGGGGAATTTTCACATTCTGTTCTGGGTTTTTCTTTGAGTTTTGCAGACTTAGACTTTTTCTTCTTCGGGTCATCTGGACTTCTATCCTCTCCATCTTTTGACTTTTTCTTTTTTTTCTTTGGTGAAACATCATCTTTTGTTTCACTTGGCTGGTCACTGTCAGATTCTGCTTCAAATACATCATCATTTAAAGAAAGCTTCTAAAATGCAGGACAGAAAAAAAATAGTAAAAAAATATATATATTCCTCATTAAACTGTATCACTTTAGCATAAGCCATCCAGAAACGGCAGTGGTGATGCTTTTTGGAAAAGCCAATTGCTTTTTAAACATTACAAATAACATTTCTTACTGCCAAATTGTAAAATTTGTAAACACAATTCTAGCTCACTTACCTAGACCATATTTCTAACTGCTTGAAAGAGAATCAATACATAAACAAGGAAACCAAGGCAACCGGACATCCAGCAGCCAGATTCAGGAACAGAATTAAATCACAAGTCTTTTACACCAAAAGCAATTAACCTGATTTTATAAAATTTATCTGCAGGTTTCTCAGAAGTAGCAGCTTTCAAACAGATTCTTACACGTGATTTTGAAAATGACTGAACAGTTAAACAAAAACGAGCAAGGAAAAAAAGGAGGAAAGAGCCACATGCTGCCTTCTTGCAATTCATTTTTCTGTATTCCTATCTTATCTAATGGATTTTTGCTTGTTACCCATTAATTTAATCTGCTACACAAAGCAGTAGGGTGAAACTAGCAGCGTCCAGCCTAAGTGACGAGACAATAAGCCTGTGGGCAGGCAAAGGGCTTGGGTTTGTTGTCAAAAGCAAATCAGAATGACGATACATCATTTATAGAGTCTCATTAGAAACTGAAATCATTTTAATTAATTTCGATTCTACAAGCAAGCCTGTCAATTCAAAAAAAATCCTTAACCAGACAGCAGCAGCAACGTTCAGTTTCTGCTGAAACAAAATAGTTTTGGATCAAAGAGAATATTTTTCTTTAATTCCGTATCCCAAATGTCTTCCATTCTCGTGTCCCCCATTAACAGAGCCTAGATAGGGAATTTGTCTTCATGCTAAGATAACAGAAGGAGAAACACACCTGCACGTCTTTTTTAATAGGTTTAGGCTTATTGTCCACAATTTTTTTTCTGAATTCAAGCAGCACTTCTTTGCAATCTTCCAAATGAACCTCTGGTTCCCAGGTATCATCGTCAGAGGTATAACCCTTCCACCGTACTTTATACAGAATTTTACCCTGAAAGAAAACAAACAAACAAGCAAACATTTAATAAAATAGAACATCATGCAATGAACTCAATTCCTGTGCTATCAGCGGATGCATCATTTTGTGTATATGAAAATGAACGTTATGGGAATTCAACCTCATGCTGCAGGAAGAATTCCTAGAATTGTTTCCATCTGCACCACGTGCTGAATTGAAGAGGTTGTAAAGTTTCAGTAGTTGGAGCAGTTTTATCCCAAATATTTGTATTACCTGACTTTTGTCAGAAACACTGCTTCAACGCACATACATTCCCAGTCATTTTACTGGGATTGATTTTCTGACACTTACGAAATTAAGTTAATATTTCTTCTGTAGAAGTTTTAATTGCTTCTCTTTGCTGAGGAACTTAATTTAAAACCTTAAGATTTATAACGCAATAACATCATTCACCCAGTTCTTAATCGGCACTGATAACGTGCTAGATTTATAAGCAATGCCACTTTTGATAAACCGAAATGGTAACAATTGCTCAGGAAAAAAGCATCTTCCAGTGAGATCAACTCAAATCTAGACGAAACCTGACTGTGCACATCCCAAAGTTGGTTACAAAGACATCGGTAAAAGAGGATACGACAGCTCTAGACCAATTGTTTCAACAGTATCTGATTTCACTGTAGGACAATATCACAACCTAGAGTCTCCAAGTTTTTCTACTAGATTAGAAAGTTTTTTTTACCATTAACGGCAGGAGAAAAAAAGAAAAAGGCACTTTTCGAAGTATCTCTTGCCTTTCTCTTAAATAAAGTAGTTCAAATTCTGGTATTTCTCGATACAGACTCATTTTCTTGCTGCAAGACAAGGCTTATTGGCGTGGTCTGAGCATAACGCTGCCACAGACAAGTGGCAACTCTGGGCTGTGTGCACCCAGCTTAACCAAAAAGCAGAGTCGTGTCCCATGAAATCAAGGGGGTCCCCTTCATTGATCAAACCTGCATTCTCTTTGAACGCCTGTATGACAAAGACCAGCAGCAAATTTAAGAAAGACCATTTTCCATTAAAAGGGTAATAATAATGGACAAAAGGCAACATAACCATCCCCGAACTTATTTTCTGAACAAGTTGTTCACAAAGATGCTAACCAAAACACCTTTGGACAGGCAAAGTTAACAGTACCTCTTTCTTTCAGGAACTGATGGTGCCCCCAAAGATCCTACACTGCTAACCAAGCCCAGAGAACACGTTTCAGAAGAACCGCCATGTGACACTTCGCATTAGAAATATTTATTTCCATGATTTTCCATTTTTGCCTCAGCACCACTGACCTTTTAAGAAGTGTATTTACATATCCAGCACATATTGAAAACTATAAAACTTTAGCGATCAACTCTGCTTACAACCTTCTTCTTTTGCTCCACATAGAAATAAATAGAAAGAAATACATGAAAAAAGCCCGTATTCAGATACATTAACGTAACACTTCCTCTTCTAAATTAGCTTAGCCATACACTCTTGATTCAGGAAATAGTTTTCAAAAATCATGATCACCTGTCTCTCTCTCTATTCTAACATGGTTCCTCATGAAAGCAGCAACTAGTAACTCTCTTGTTACAGGTGTAATTTTGGCTGTAAGGGATCTCTGGAACTGCTCAAAGCAGGTCCAGCTAGATCAGGCTGCTCAGAAATTTGTCCAGTTCTAAGGATCTCCACGGATGGACATTTCATAACCCCTCCAAACTCCCCCAACCCCCTCAAAGCAAGAAATCTTTCCCTTGTATCTCATCAGCCAGCCCTGTGCTCCAGCTTGCATCCTCTGCCTCTCATCCATTCACCACACCTCTGAGAAGGGCCTGGCCTTGCTCTCTCTGCACCATCCCATTAAATTGATGTAGGCATCAATTATCATATGATGACCCCTGAGCTTCTTTTACTAGGGTAAAGCACGCCCCGCTCTCTCAGCCTCTCCCTGCACACCCTGTGCTCCAGGTCCCTACGCTGCCTTCGTAACCCTCACGGGGCTCACTCTGCTGTGTCCGTGTCTCTCCCAGGGGCGTCTCAGCGGGGCTATGAGAGGAGGAAGCATCACCCTCGATGCTCTCCATGTTGCTGGCCTTTTTTGCTGTGGGAACAGCTGACTCTTGCTCAACTTACCTGCTTGCTGGACCCCCAGGCGCTCTCCTACAGCCTGCCTCCCTCCTGTCCCGCAGCACAGGGTCATTCCATGCCTTCAGCTAGCTACAGCTACCACTACACCTTGTAACTCAGGTACAAAAGCAGTCAGAAGTTATTTAATTAGCTGAGAAAGCTGGCTAAAACAAAATCTAATGCAAATGTAGGACTGCGTGCCCACATGGGCACACATGGCCCATGAATACAGATGTGGCATGACTACATCCACTGCACAGCAAATGATAAAAAAATGCAGCTAAAGTGAAGGCAGGAGACTGATCATCATATTAAAGATGTATACACAGCCTTTCCCTCACCTGCCAAAATTAGTTCATTCCACATTATTTCTCTTCTGTCACTTATAAATAATAGAAAACCTCAAAACATTTTTACACTGCTGTAACTTCTACAATAACCAGTGATAGGCTCGAACTCGTATCTCCCTCATTAAAGAACAGAGTTAATGTTACCCATTTCTACAGGGAAATGTCACAGTTCGCCTTGGTACCTGTTATTTTAGTAGAATTTTAGTGCAGTCTGAAAGGCTAAATATAACCTTTCCAAATTGTTATTGCTAATTGCCTCAAGCAGGACAAGCCAATGTTTCATCTACCAGCAGGTCTAACCGCCCTGCCTGACCCTGTCTGTGCCCAGAGGCTGCCCTGCCGTGCTGCCACCAGCTCCAGCAACACTGGGGCAAGAGGTGACAGGAGCTGCTCTGTGCCATGCTCTGGGCACACACGGCACATGAAACCAACAGCTGGTTCAGCATCTCCTTGGGCTTCCTACCTGGAAATCGCTTCCGTACCTGGGAATCGCTGGCCCAAAGCGGACCACACACAGTATGCTCCACTGAACCTAACACGCAGCTTTTTCCACTCCTTTCAGATGCTAGGACTAGGTGTGAGCGATTATCTGCCTTGCCCGGCATGTCTGAAGCACAGGACCATGGTGCCCCAATGAACAGCAACAGAAAGGCGATCTGGCACAACTGCAGCCCATGCTATGAAGCGGCAGCGAGCACGCACGGAGTGAGGCACAAGCACACAGTAATGCTAAGTGCTCTGAGCCAGCCTGGCAACCTCCAGCACACAGCGCTCAGGGCCTGCAGCACAACGGGTGCCACGAGCCAGGAAACGCCACCGACACGTTTAAGAGGGGCACTCCAGGCATTCTGGTGCTCTATAGAAGCAGGTGGAACAGCATGTTCCCCCCTACCCCCGAGTATGCTGATTTGCACTGCCATCACTGCAGAAAAACGACTCTTGCTTTCAAGCCAGACCCACTCTTCTGATTGACACTTTATACAGGCAGGACTAGAAATGCTGTATTACGTCTGAAGCCCGACATTCTTAAGCCATCAAGACGCTGCACCACGAACACACGAGCACATCAACACCTGAAGTTTCTGACCTAAGGGCTTCAAAATCCTCACGTTTCACACTACGCTGGGAGGCTTCCCTGCCATCACATACCTGACTGGTGCCTAAAACCAAAAATGTCATTAGCTAGAGCGAACAATTTGCAGATACAAAAAGCACTTTAAAAAAGGGCCATCTTTGGTGGTTTTTTTTTTTTTTTTAGTTTTTGCTTTGGAAGTTCAAGAAATTTTGGAAGAACTTCAACCGACCCAGGCTGCTTTTCACCTTTTTAAGGCAAGATATTCCTTCCTAAACCGAACCAAGCAGATCTCTAGAGCTAGTTATTTCAATTGGAAAAGCCCTCTCTATTCTGAGTGGTCTTCCTGCATTTTTTTCTTGCGGTTTTACTAAAATATACCCTGAAACCGCCTCCAAGTTCCCCATTATATTCCACCCTGCCCAAACACCTTATATCAGGGCACTCCTGCAGCTCAGGCGTAACAGCAAGGCATACCTCAGTGCTGCAGACAAAGAGAGAAGTTAGTAAGGAGGATCTGATCTATGGATTTTCTTTTTAGTTGGAACAGCAAGAGAGGGAAAACCTCGCTCGCTGACCGCGTTTCACATTGCAAGGCTGGGGACGGCTCGTCGCCCAGACACGCGGGACTCCTCAGGAAAAGCCCAGCCTGCGTGAGGGGAGGGCGAGCACCGCGCCCGCGGGCCCCGCCGCGCACTCACCCCCTCGCTCTTCACGTCGAGGATCTTCTCCACCTCGAACACGTCCTCCTCTTCCTCCTCCTCCTCTTCCTCCTCATCCTCGCTCTCCCCGCCGCCTCCTCCGGCCTCCCCGCCGCCTGCCGCCGCGGCCTCACGGCCTGCCGGCCCGCCGCCCTCTTCCCCCTCGGCGGCCGCCGCCGCCGTCTCCTCCTCTTCCTCCGCCCCCTCCCGCCTGGCCGCCGCCGCCTCAGCCCCGCCGCCGGCCGCCGCCGCCGCCATTTTGGGGCGAGTTTCAACCGACAACGGGGAAAAGCGGCTGCGACATCCAGCGCCGGGCGGGGCGGGGCCGCCGCAGCCAATCGGGGCGCTGCCAGCCCGTGACGCACGCAGGGGCTGGGCAGAGTACGGAGGCCGCCCTCGGGGCTGAGGCGGGGAGGGAGCGGGGCTGAGGCTGAGGGCTTGGGGCCCTGGCGGGACAGGACAGGGGGGACATGGGGACACAGGGGGACACACGGGGACAAACGGAGATCCCCATGGCACTACGGGCCGCCAGAGCCCCCGCCGCTCGCCTCATGGAAAGGCGGGGAGAGGGGACCAGGAGGTGGCTGCCAGTTTTGGGGGAAATGCGCCAAGAGGATGGCTGTGGGCACCTCGAGGCAAGGTCCCGTTGGGGAAGGGGGTTTCTCACTAGGAAAAACAAGAAATCCCTTTAAATTTTGTAGTATTTTGCACATTAAACTTACTGCCTGTAGGTGAGCACAGTTTTTTATGGTAATATACAGGAAATAAATAAATAAGCAAACGTGTAAGAAAGCCATACCTTATTTACCTAACATACTTTTTACATTTTACATCCCTTTTTACCTTATTTACTGTAACCACCTTTGCTAGTGCCAGGGTGTTAAAGAAACTGCCCAGGAAGCAGTTTATTAAGGAATACACATCACCCAGATGAAACTTCAGGGCTTTTGCATGAAAGCATGCTTGCATTGTAAAAATACCCATGTGGTATGTTTACAAAGGTATATGTGGTATTATCATCGCAACTGTGAAAACAGCAAACTATTTGAATAAATAAATAAAATGAAGGAAAATACAAATTGAGTCTTTTATTCATAGTTTTGCACGTGCTCACATTCCAAGGTAACTAGTTACGCATTCAGTGCCCATGCAAGGACTTAACAAATGTAGAACCTAGTCAGTTTTCTAAATTAAAGAGTCTTCCTAGCTCTTAAGAAACCCATATCTGAGCTCTTATCAGATAGAAAGTGTAGAAGAACACTTTTCCTTTGTATTATTTACTGAAAAGAGCCAGTAGCTTACTTGAAAACTAGGATTCATAGCATCTCAGAAACACAAGACTCAGGATATCTTTTCAGCAACCTCCTGTACTTAGGCAGGATCAAGGGAATATGCTCCATCCTTGGCAGGTGTTTGCTAAATTCTCAAGAAAACATCTATAAAAGAGATTCCACAGTTTTCCTTAGCGACGCCTTACAATGCTTCTTTCTCTTAACGAATACTAGGGAGCTTGTCTTGTTTGCACTGCAGCACCCTACCTGTAGTAGCTGAGGAATCTGCTGCTTCTGAACATTTTCAATGGTTGGATAAACAAGTGTAGAGTCTGTTCTGTACACACTCGATCCTGCCTCAGTGCAAGTAATTGTCTTATTACTCACTACCTGCACTTCCTCTGATCACAGTATACCAAAGAGTGATTCTGTGCAGCTCCTGAATTTAGAAGAGGTGTTCATTTAACCACCTGTGAAAAGCACATTAAATGAAGATGTTTACATGTTTGGTCTGGTATAAAGTAATACTAATCAGGTAGCTTTTCCTCAGGATAAAACCAGAATACAGAGCAACAGCGGACAAAATAGAGAACACATACTTCCTAACAAAATTGCCCTATGTATTCACAAATTGACATATGACTAATAAGAAAAACAGTGCAAGAGAAAAACAACGGTTCTGCTGTTTGCATTTCAAGGCGCACTGTAGGAATCACAAAACCATCCAACTCAAAACACTGATATGTTGTGAAGATGTTTATTAGGTCTTTTCTAATCACATTCTTGTATCTGTCAAAATATATTCTGCAGTATTTAACTGAATTACTATATTGCACTTCACTTACAGTGCCACTGAAGAAGAGTAAAATATTTTAGAAGAAATAGAAATACAAAAGATGTAAAAGTACTAAGAATATGCAACAAACTGGAGAATAATGTCAAATTATTAAATATGGAGGTATTTTTAATAGTCACAGGTAAGTAAAGTACTACGTATGCAAAGTCGACTTACTAACTAAGATCCTTTAATTTTGCCTGTATGTGAGAATTATTCAAGAATAACATACAATCAAATATCCTCAATTTAAACATTTTATGTAAAATCACAAGAAAAGCTAATTTCCTATTCTCTTAAAAAATTACAAATGTTTAAATGTTTTAAGCAAAAAGAAAATTGATGTTATTTAAAGGTGATACCCAGTATCTTCTTGGTGGCAGAATCCCAGTCTTTCCCAAGTTCAAGTCGATAGCAAATAGCTGGAAATTGCCTGTCAACTCTTCTTACCCACTCTATCGCTTTCTTGATCAACTCAAAAGTCCAGTGAACGCCACTGTGTGTAGAAATGAAGCTTTATTATAATAAAGTCTCGTGAATCCACCAAGAAAAGCAAGAAAATAATTTCTTCTATGATTATTTGAAAGAGAAAATTGTCTATAGTACAATGACCCAGCCTATGTAAAATATCACCTGACACAGGAAACTACATCATCATCTCCTCTGCCCCATCTTTTTGGAATGTTCCATATGGGGCATATGTGGATCCATAACCGTTTCTTGCGCTCATTTGCTCTGTTCCTATCACCACGGTGAAGTACTATGCATTTCACAATGACAAACTTGTCTGCTTTGTACATTCACGTCAGAATTCTTTCACTTTTGTGGTCTATCCAAACTGCTTTCATCCAGCAGTCAATATGATTTTGTTTGTATTTCACACCAGAGTAGCCCAAAGTATACAACCATTTTTCCTTCTGTCAGGAAGTTTCAAGACAGGGAGGAAGTCTCTGCAGGGCTTTCCTGGCTGTTTCTTTATCCTGTCCTACATTCCTGTAAAGCTTGAATGGTATAAGCTTCCCGTTTGGGCACCACAATTAGTCTGTGGCTTGGGCAATCCAGATTCACCAGAGGCCTACTACTTCATGCATCTTTTACAACTTTTGCTTTTCCTGTATTAACAAAAAACTTGTCAGCTGACAATTGTTCACCCCCAACAGAAGGGAATTTCCAGATGCAGGGACCCCTGTCTTTGAAAGATAACAGAGCACTGGGACATACAGAAGTGAGGGGGCTTTGTCAGAATGAGTCAGCATCAGCATTCCCCAGGGCTGATGGAAAAAGTGGAAGTTGTGCTGTGATCACGTGCCCTCATGATTTCAAAAGTATTGTATTTTACAGCGTTTGCTTGTGAAGAACACCAACCCATAAATAAAATGCTAATACAGGATGCAAACCAAGAGGAACACGTTATATGAATGAAAAGTCTGAAAAGGTCGAAGTCCTGAAACGGTTGAGATGGTAGAATCTCCATCTTCAAAGATATTTAAAAGTCAACTGGGCAAGTTTCTGAACAACTTACCCAACATCAGAGTTGGCTCAGATTTCTCAGTTTTTGTATCACATTTTGCAAATCACTCTCTCCTCCATCTATCCTCTTTGAAGCAGCCGTGTGTCACCAATATCATTAGTACTTCCCATTCCCTTTTCTACAGCCATATCCTGTAGCACAGTCATTTACTCTCCATAATGAGATTAATCTTACGTATGTTGAGAAGGTTTACATTACTATATTAAATAAGATTTTTTTTAAAAGCATACCTTGAAGTGGTTAAATTATCCAGTTTCATGAGCGATTTGAAAACTATCCCTTTCAGTTCCTTTGTGCAGCGTATGAACTGAAGCACAAGAAGAGTAGCAATCAACTGCAGTAGCTTTTCTTTTCCATTTGAGCCTAAGGAAGAAGAAAAGGGAAATCATTTAAGTAAACTCTTGATAACAGAAAAGGTACTTCCTACAAAGTTTTAAATTTTAAGATTTTAAAGTCCTGATGCTACTTAATTGTTTCACCATACATTCAGCACTATGAAAAGTATTCACATTACTGACCTGGCAAACATGCTCCTGGCTTTCAAACTTACGTCTGTTAATGCTTTTTTAGGATTTCTGCAGTTTGTGTTTGCTTGGGTTCTAATCAACTTTGACTTTAATGCATGGGAACGGGAATGTGTAAGAATGGGAAAAACGTAAGAGTTTTGTCCCTTGATGAAGCATTGCATCCTCTAATAATTTAGAAAGAATGAATTGCCTTTTTTTTTTCCCCGAGTTTTCTGGTCTGCTGCCAGCAGTGAGCGCCAACTGACAGAATCAAGCAGCAGACAAAGTGTGCACAGACAGAACGCATACTGAATGCGCTGCAGGCAGCATGCGGGGAAAAGAATTGTAGAAATATTTGTATTATCTGAAATGTGAAAAGCAGAAGTGGTCTCAATCTCTCTCCTAGGAGAGACTTTCCTCCCCCACACCTTTTTTTTTTTTTTTAAAAAAAAGTAGTTATTAATACAGCAGACACAATAGCTGAGATAAAAGAACCTCTATTGCTATTCCAGCTATTTCACATCCTCCACATATTTCTCCAGGAGATGTGCTTAGCATTCAGGACACTATATTATGAGCGAAGTTGAGAAGAAAATGTATTATTAAAATCAGATGCGTTTGAAAATTTTAAGTTAAGAGATCCACTTAAATTCTGAGTGTATCTTATTGAAAGTTCCCCTGGAAATACAGAGAAATAACACATAAAGATAGGAAATGTAATACAATGCACTGCTTTTTAATAACAGAAAAAGTATTTACCAAGTGACTGAATGCCTTTTCTGATAAGGAAATGATTAATTAAATAATCAACATCAAATTTCAAGATTTTTCCCAACTGCGGACTGAGATTCCAAGAGCCATTCTATGGAATAAACAAAGATATGGATAAGCGAGAGATTCATGATACTCAAAGTGTATTTGTGAGGAACAAACTAAAACACAGGAGAATTATTTGAAAATGTTTTTAAAAGCTTACACAAACAGCAAACTGAAATCCATGTGATCCACTTTTAGATGAATCAAATATTAAACTACCAAACCTTTTGATAAACCATCAAATGTTTGTAATTGATGTGGAATGTTGTAGTTATAAAGAAACCCTCAAACAATAAGAACAAAGAAATTTTGAATTGACTTGCACAGTGACGACATTAACTTTATTTCAAAAAAAATCTTTTGGAAAATTATTTTAAAGGTGCTCAAAAATAAGCATTTGTCTTACCCAAAAGAAACAAAAAAAGATCTCTCTCCTCTGAAGAGAATACAAAGTCTCTATAAATTTAGTTTGCTATTCATGTGGTTAAATACAGTATTAACAAGACCAATTCTATTTTATCTGACTTTACCTGCCAAAAATTAGAGAACTTTGATAAAAACTGTCAGTTTGCTACTCTCAGATAAGAGGGCAGATGGGCTTTCAACAGGATTTTCAGCTACTTATTCTTCGATGTTAAATACTTTCAAAACTTTTATCTGTCCTTGCAGCTTTATGTTATAGATAACTGTAGACACAAATTCATAACACTTTACAGATGCATATAGCATAAGTTAGAAGACAGTACACATTTTTAAATTATCTAAAAAGTAAGTCTAAGTAAGATTCTGTTGGAGCACTAAACTTAATTAGTTTAGAAAACTGTGAAAAACTTCTTCTTTCTCTAATTCAACATTGGCAATTCTGCTCAAAAAGAAAAGCAATCCCAAAGCTCTCTTTGAGAGTTAACTCCCATAACAGTCAATCACAAATCTATTCCCTGTTATGTCCCCATGCATGGCATATGGTAATAGTTCAATGTTTAAAAATAATTTCACAGAATCACAGAATTTCTAGGTTGGAAGAGACCTCAAGATCATCGAGTCCAACCTCTGACCTAACACTAACAGTCCCCACTAAACCATATCCCTAAGCTCTACATCTAAACGTCTTTTAAAGACCTCCAGGGATGGTGAATCCACCACTTCCCTGGGCAGCCCGTTCCAATGTCTAACAACCCTTTCGGTAAAGAAGTTCTTCCTAAGATCCAACCTAAAATTCCCCTGGCGCAACTTAAGCCCATTCCCCCTCGTCCTGTCACCAGGCACGTGGGAGAACAGACCAACCCCCACCTCGTTACAGCCTCCTTTGAGGTACCTGTAGAGAGCGATAAGGTCACCCCTGAGCCTCCTTTTCTCCAGGCTGAACAATCCCAGCTCCCTCAGCCGCTCCTCGTAGGGCTTGTTCTCCAGGCCCCTCACCAGCTTCGTCGCTCTTCTCTGAATTCGCTCAAGCACCTCGATGTCCTTCTTGTAGAGAGGGGCCCAAAACTGAACACAGTATTCGAGGTGCGGCCTCACCAGAGCCGAGTACAGGGGGACGATCACCTCCCTAGCCCTGCTGGTCACACTGCTTCTTATACAGGCCAGGATGCTGTTGGCCTTCATGGCCACCTGAGCACACTGCTGGCTCATATTCAGCCGACTATCAACCATCACTCCCAGGTCCTTCTCTGCCTGGCAGCTCTCCAACCACTCATCTCCCAGCCTGTAGCTCTGCTTGGGGTTATTGCGCCCCAGGTGGAGGACCCGGCACTTGGCCTTGTTGAACTTCATGCAGTTGACCTCAGCCCATCGGTGCATCCTATCCAGATCCTCCTGCAGAGTCTTCCTACCCTCGAGCAGATCGACACACGCACCTAACTTGGTGTCATCTGCAAACTTACTGAGGGTGCACTCGATCCCCTCATCCAGATCATCAATGAAGATATTAAAGAGGACCGGCCCCAGCACCGAGCCCTGGGGAACGCCACTAGCGACCGGCCTCCAACTGGATTTGACTCCATTTACCACGACTCTTTGGGCCCGGCCATCCAGCCAGTTTCTAACCCAACAAAGCGTGCGCCAGTCCAAGCCAAGAGCAGCCAGTTTCCTGAGGAGAATGCTGTGGGAAACGGTGTCAAAAGCCTTGCTGAAGTCAAGGTAGACCACATCCACAGCCTTTCCCTCGTCCACCCAGCGCGTCACTTTGTCATAGAAGGAGATCAGGTTCGTCAAGCAGGACCTGCCCTTCATAAACCCATGCTGACTGGGCCTGATCGCCTGCTTGCCCCGCAAGTGCTGCGTGATGACTCTCAAGATAATCTGCTCCATGAGCTTCCCTGGCACTGAGGTCAAACTGACAGGCCTGTAGTTTCCCGGGTCAGTCCTCCGGCCCTTCTTGTAGATGGGCGTCACGTTTGCTAGCCGCCAGTCAACTGGGATCTCCCCCGATAGCCAGGACTGTTGATAAATGATGGTAAGCGGCTTGGCCAGCTCCTCTGCCAGTTCTCTCAGTACCCTCGGGTGGATCCCATCCGGCCCCATCGACTTGTGCACATCCAAGTGCCGTACCAGGTCACCAACCATTTCTTCGTGGATAGTGAGGGCCACATCCTGCTCCCCATCCCCTTCCACCAGTTCAGGGAACTGGGTATCCGGAGAACAACCGGTATTGCCGCTAAAGACTGAGGCGAAGAACGCATTAAGCACCTCCACCTTTTCCTCATCTCTGTTAACTAAGTTTCCCCCCACATCCAGTAAAGGATGGAGATTCTCCTTAGTCCTCCTTTTTGTGTTGATGTATTTATAAAAACATTTTCTGTTATCTTTAACGGCAGTAGCCAGATTGAGCTCCAGTTGAGCTTTGGCTTTTCTAATTTTGTCCCTGCACAGCTTCGCAACATCCTTACAGTCCTCCTTAGTGGCCTGCCCACTTTTCCAAAGATTAGAAACCCTCCTTTTCCTCCTAAGCTCAAGCCACAATTCTCTGTTTAGCCAGGCTGGTCTTCTGCCCCGCCAGCTCGTCTTTGGGCACGTGGGGACAGACCGTTCCTGCGCCATTAAGATTTCCCTCTTGAAGAGTATTTCCCTCTTGAAGAGAAATTTCCCTCTTGAAGAGAGTTCCCTCTTGAAGAGATTTCCCTCTTGAAGAGATTTCCCTCTTGAAGAGATTTCCCTCTTGAAGAGATTTGATTAAAGTGACCTGTCAAAAATGTAGGAAAAATATCTTTTTGACACTTACATCAGCTATATTTTCCTTTTCCTACTTTTGCATACAAATTGACATACTGGATCTAGTGTACCAGGCATACTCCCAGACAAAGGGAATTCAACAAAGCACCAGGCTGAATGGCCAATCTCTGCTGATAAACAACAGGAGTCTCCACTGAGGGAATACCTCAGTGGCTTCTTCGTTTGGATCATGTAGCACTCCTGAAGACCTCTTTCTGTTTATTACATACAGATATTGGTTGTGTGGCCTATCATCTGGTTGTTGATCGCCATCTCACCCCCCTCAATTGGCTCACCAACTGGTGATGGGTTAGGTGACGCAGTGGACTTCTCCAACCACAAGGATCATACCTAAGCAAGGCAAAACATTACCCGCTCTGACCCCTGCTTGCAGAATTCTTGGACAACATTGTTTAATTCAGCTTGTCTTTAATTCATCAGCCACTCAGCTGGTCTGACTATCCTGGAGAAGTTCCTCCTGCACTCTATGTGATCCTCTAAGCCCCAACTACTTTTTATTTTCTTGCATAATGTGCATTATTTGCAGCTACTTCTTCAACAAGTCTCCCCATATATGGTTTTATACATGTCCCAGGAAGTCTCCAAGCTGCAAAATGATGGAGGCTCTAAAATGGAGGTGTATCACTACCTGTTGGCCCTGATTTTACACTGTTCCTTAAGCACCCATTGAAGAATTGCCCATGAGAGCTATAAAACATAGCATGACTTTGAGGTCATTATGTACTTTTTAAGATCAGTTCATAAAGTAAAGAAAACAAATACATTTATAAAATCCTTATCTCAAGATAGGACTAAAGTAAAATACTTTTTCCTTCTCCATGTATCTTCTTTTTAAGTAATGCACGAATAGACTATGGGTACTGTACCTGATTTTGGAGCTCAAAAATTTCTTTCAAGTTTATAGAAGTCAGCTCAAGTCTCCGTTGAATCTTTTCTTTCTCTATTGCTGCAGAGCTCTTTGACTGTTCCTGAAGAGGATAATATTCACTAAGAATCTTATTCTACCACCATTATTCATGTAACTATTACATCATGGTAAAAAGTAATTTCATTAAAAAAATTTAAAAGGAACTTCTTTTTAAAATGAACTTCTTTTTCAGGTTGAAATTGGAAGATTTTAGGTTCATTCTCTCCTACTTAGGAAAGCATTTGCAGTTCCAGAGTTAATGAGACCTTTTTTCTCCATTTAAAAGTTGTCTCAGAGTAGTAAGGAACAAGTGTCAGAATCCAGACTGTAAGATTTATCACTTTAAACAAGAACAATGAAAAAATAATCAAACAAAAAGAATGCTTTCTGCATCTCAGGTTCAGATTTCTTGAATTGGAAAGCAATTTCACTACCACCCTTACCATGTTATTTTTGGGCTGTACAGCAACGAACCTTAAAACACAAATGTTAAGGCAGCTTTCCTTAGCTAAATGCAGCTTGGATTTCAACATGACATTTGCAGCATCCTGTATGTAAAAGACTCCCAGTTGAAGACTTACCAAAACCTTAATGCCCTCAGTAAATCCTTCAGATTCTGTAGCACCATGATGACCTACTACTTTTCTCTTAAACTTTTGCCGTGGCATTGCTGCTTTGCTACAACATTGGAAAACAGGACATTTGGGAATAGCTTGTTTCTCAACATTTGTTTTATCAGAAAATATTGTGTCTGTAGGAGTAGGTGAACCAAACATTCCTGAAAGCTGTGTCTGAGCAACACAAGGAGAATAAGCAGGTTTCATGCCTCCCGCCAGTTTTCCAAGAGGCCAGGGACAAGGAGGTGCAGCAGCACTCAAACAAACACCTAATTTTGGAAGTGCAGGGGTCTGAAGTGATTTTTTTTCAGTCAGATTAGCTCCTCCTTTTAGCTCAGCTGCTGAACCAAAACAGAAAGCGTTGCAATAATCCTGCACACGAAGGTCATGTGGTGAAGATGACGTTGCTCCTGAAGATTCCTCCTTTGTGATGCCATTACCAAAATTCAAATTTGATTTGAGACTGAAAGTATTACTTTGAATTTCAGAAAAAATTCCAAAGCCCTGTGCTGTGACTTGTGAGGTGCTCTCTTGAATAACAGGAAGATCTTCAGATTGAAATTGGAAGCTTTCAGTTTGACCTCTGTTACTGAAGAAATAATCTGACCAAGCATCAGTTACTCTTGGGGAACATGCCTGTTTAGTAAAAATGACAAGGAAACAAAATAATTCCAGAACTACTAAGACATTTTCCTCTTTTTAATCAATCTGCTATTTCTTCTTATGTTGTGCACAGTATCAGTATGTTGTCATTCTTATGTTCAAAATGAAGGTAATATATCAGTTCAACTACATTTTTCTTACCCTATTCAACCTTACACTGGTCCAATTCAGAGTAAAACTTAACAAAGCATGAGTGGAGATTGTTTTACATTATTAAGATAAAAACGAAGAATATCCAAGTGATGATTTGGAGCCAAGGAAGTTCCACTGCCCCATATTGGAAATGTGGATCCTGCTTGTGCTGACTCAAGCTGGGAAGTTCACATGATGCATACCAATTCTGGTACATGTACCAGGAGAGGTCTAGTAGTTGTTGCATACAACTTTGTGGGCCTGCCACCACACACCAATGTAGACTTCTAAGTGTTCTGCTACCTAGGAGTTCTTGGTTCAAAGGATCAAAAAAAATGTCTTTATATGAGTTGATCCAAGTTATAGTACACACATGCCCTGAGACAACTCTAAGTAGTCCACATTCTTAAATATTACAGACTACAGGTTAAGATGATGTTCCTCAGTTGTTTTAAATGCACATCATGGTCCCACACAACCTAATTTAATAGACAAATAATTATTTACTTGATTCCCCAACAAAATCTGGAGATGTAAAGCTTCAACCTGCTAAGACTTCATGGGCTAAAAGAATTATACATACTAGCTAATTTCTAAAGTCAAGAACTACCGTAACCAGCAAACATCCTATTTGACTAGTTCAAGATTCTTGCACTGCTGCCCCTTATCCCAGGAAATGACCTGTTCCATGCCAGCAATATTTCCTCTTCTTACAGTTATGCTTGCCCCTCATTCCCAGTAATCTCTTTGCTTTGGCTGTATCCCTCTGCTAGTGGAGACTTAGGTTTGGATCAAAACCTTGATCTTCCTTGAAGGCCCCTCCCCCCCAGCTTCTTAGAGTGAAAGTGCCTCTACCAACAATCTGCTGGCAGCAGAAACAGAAGCAAGAAGCAACCATTTTCACATACCTCTTGCTTGTTATTTTGAGAGCTAGCTACCAGTCTGTGATATACGGATGAACTACAGTCAAGTGAAGCAAGAAATACAGCTTGATTTGGTAATCTGCAAACAAATTTCAGCTGAGGACTTAGAAGAGTGGTAATAGGAAAGGTATTTTGTAGCTGATTGTGGTGTATTGTAGTGTAGGTAAGAGTGCATATAGTCAGCAAAACACAGCTAAGCAACCTAAGATCAATATGACAGCTGGAATCCCTGTTTAAGGCAGCATCAGCAAGGATGGAACCGTGAGCCAAGTCCTGTCTACACTGTGGACATTTAAGAGTAGTTCAATCAGTGCAACAAAACTATTAAAGAATTATCTCATAAGAACACACTAATGTAGATAAAGCCTTGAATTCAAGAAGTGTTAGTTTCTGCTGGAAGGTAGAAGAGGCCTATAACATCATATTTTCTTTCAAACCTTCTCATTTTATTTTTGGGACAATAAAATTCCACACAGTACTCGTCTGGAGTTAATGACTTTCAAAATAATTAAAAATTGGCCTAATTTCATTAACAGTTACTGTGTATTATCACATAAAATACAGCAGCACAGCTGGATAATAAATGAGAAATGTCAGCAATAAAAACATATATTAAGTATAGTTACCAAGGAAAATACAATTTCAGATTCCATTGGCTTTTGGTCCCAGTCCATGTACGGTAAAATATCCACATCTTCTTTTGCTATAATTTCCGGAATGTTTGGAACATCAGCAGGACAAATTCCATTAGCATCCTAAAATAAAATTCATCACAGTTATAAACCTAAAAGCTCTCTTCAATTTTTAATTCTTAGTTGCGATAGATGTTGTAACAGTAAATTCTGTCATAACAGAGAGTGCATTTTTTTCTTTGTGAGTTTGAAATGTGTTGAAAACAGAAAAAGCAGATAATGCAGTACATTAAGAATACTCAGTGTATACCAATAAGTAGTAAATGTAACTTCACAGTTAGATATTCAGGACGTAGATGTATCTATTGTAACTTCAGGATGAGATGAATCAAGCTTTAGATATATCTATTTCAGATGACAATAAGAAGTCAAACATGACCGATTTATCACTAAATGTACTTACACATATATGGTCAGAGGAATTCCCATTCTTTGTGCACCATCTACTACTTACTCCAGCTGATACCCTACTGATACTGCTTTCCATTTGAAAATTCTTTTTACAGACTTTTGAACTTCAAAATTGTTATTTGTATGTATTTGTTTCCATTTGCTGCAAAGTTTTGTTCTTCCTACCACTGTTCTAATGCTGAAAACAAACAAAACTTTCCATTGTTTACTGCCGTATTAGAAGAGAGTTTTTTTTCCAGTTTTGGTTTCCTTCTGATTATCACCTGATACAGACTGTCCCGGAATGACCTTTGTCAATCCAAACCCATTACTTAAAGAGTATTCTTCATCTGGACTTTTCCTTTGCCCCTTTTGGCTTCCACAGCACTAGCACAAATTACAAACCCTTGTAGCAAATCACAACAGGAAAATACTGACTGTTTGAGGTCTGATTGTAAGGTAAGGACTAGTAATATATGAAATGGAAAAAAAAATAACTGCTGTATTACAGAAGAAACCAAAATCATTTCAAAAAACATAGTTCTAATTCTATTTTAAAATAATTAACATTGTTTATTGTAAAGGAAGACTGGTTTTGATATGTGCAAGGTTACAGAATTTAGAGTCTTTTCACAGAGAAGCTAGTGGGAACAAGATATTTTGTAGAAAACATACCCTCTTCTCAACTGCAACGAAGCTTGTAAACTGGGTTATAATTGAGTTCTCCAAGCTGAGATGAATAATCTTGTTTTTCAAGATTTGTTTCTTCATCTATATTGGTAAGTATTGACAAATGAAAGAGGCAGAAAAAATATAATCAGGTAAAAGAAGCAGAAACGTCAAAACTGAATATATATAAACACACTTATACAGTCTAAATAGGGACATGTAAAAGGAAGGGCTCAGGTGAATGTACTGGCCTAACTGTCTGCTCCTTCTAACTTTTTCTACTTCCTCACTTAACTTTGGGTAGAGACATGTAGTTGTACACTTCCTTTGGTTCTATACTTCCTCTTGTGTAAGAGAAAGCTGTATCTTATTTAGGATTAGTTTGAAGCCCCAGGTAAGCCAAGATGACAAAGTGATAAGTTTTTAAGTAGCTAAAACTTAAATCTGTTTTAACAGATCATCAGATCATTAAATCTGTCTATCTGAAAACTGAAGTCATTATCTTCCACCCTATCCTATACAAAAGCCAAGAATCTTGGCTGGACTAGTATGTTCTGATCTTCTGGAAACAAAAATGTTATATGCCAGGGAAAGAAGAACCACCAATGACCTGCAATGACAACGTATATATTAGGAAAAATATGTAAATGTTATGCCAATATTCTCATAATGGGGAAGAATATACGACTGTCCTCAAATTCTTAAATCATTGCATTTAGGAGGAAAATGTATTCCTATATGATGACCTTAACCTTAAAATGACACTGGAACTTCAACCTTAAAGTTAAATTTAACAAAGCAAAAAAAACTTCATTCCATTTAAATGTTTGCTATTTGTCATTTTAAATATATACTTTTGCTTTTAGATTATCAAACCTCATGTTCTGTTTCATTCTCATGAAGAATCCCATCTTCATAGTCTCTAATAAAAGCTCTTGCTGTGAGTTTGTGTAGCACCTAGAAAGAAATTAAAGGTGGTGATGAAAAAAATAGATTATTTTTTTTTCCTTTTATTTATGAAATCCGGGCAGTTAGCTTCCATGTTTACACAAAATCCAATTTTCTAAGGGTCAAACTAATTTTTCATTTAAAAGCATTTCATAACCTGCACCTAAGGTACATTTTTATTTCACTTAACTTTAGCAAACTAAAAGATACCCAGGTCTTTACTTGTTGCTTGTTGTGCACATTCTCACTGGAATAAAGGATGAGAAAAAGCAAAGAAATTGATGAACAGAAGACCACCAGGCAATCCATCCCATCTTGAAACAGCTAACTAAAACGAGTAGGAAGCTTCCCTCTTCTGGAGGAACACGTTTTTCTACAGTGACTGTAAATGGAGCCCAGACAATTCTTAAGTAAGAATATCTAGATAGCTGAAGTTAGGTAAATTAGTCCTGTGCATAAAAATACAGAATTTGGGGGAAAATTAAATTGAATCTAGAGTGTTTAACTTTAAACAACTCATTAGGTCTATAAAAATTAAGTCATTTTTGACCTGAGGGTTTGTATGCAGAAAAAGGGAATACTGAAATCTATTAACAAGCAATTGCTTTTTAAAATGGAACCAGTCTTTCATGGAAAAGAAAAATACTTTTAGTTTGCTCAATATGCTAAAGCCAACAGAGAGAGGGAGCACTCTCTCTGTGTGGCAAAGTTTTGCTGTATTCTAGTTCCAGTTGCCCAAGCATTCCCACTAAGTCATTTTTGGAAGAAGACAGTAGATGCTGGAGAAAGGCACTACTGAGAAACACCTCATAAGCCCATATATAATTTTTGTGCTAAGGTGAATTGACAAAAGAAACAGGTAAGAATTCTCAGAGTTCATCTAAAGCTTCAGTAATTAACTATTTGCTTCTAATTTTGGCCCTTTTAAAAATCATTTTACCATTTCAGTTTACACCTTTCAGAGCCCTATTTTTTTTTAACTCCATCTGGAACTTGTAGTATAGGATTTTTTTTTTTTTTAAAGCATTAATTCTTTATGGCAAGCAAATACATTGCTTCTGCTTGCCAGTTTCATTTGTCTGTAGAAGGGCATATCCATGGAAACCAACTGTCCTTAGACTACAACCCACAATAGTAGCTTTCAAAGTGGATTACACTAAATAAGGAACAAAGTCATTTCTATTTGAAAACAAATCAGCTCCTTAGTGGGGAAAGGGTGAGAGTCATATCAGAATTATACTGAAGGATGAATATTCTGTTGATTTTTCAAGTGTAGACACCTCTTACATTTAATAAACAGTTATTTTCAACTTATTTTCCTTTTCAACACCAGTGCAGAGCTTTCCTCTATATAAATACTCTTAAGTTACCTAGTTACTGAAGCAGCTAAACGGCTAATAACAGTTTAATATCTACAAGTTTATAAAATGAAAGACTGATGACAAGATTCTCACAGAGTAACAATTTACAACTTGAGAGAGGATGCTGCAGCAGCACCTGAAGAAGAAGAGCAAATACAGGGACAAAGCTAGAGCTTAAAGAAGTTGTTGGAATAAGAAGCAGCACTTCCTGTTCTGAGAAGCTCACATTTTGTGCTAGAAAGCACAGAGTCTGTTAAAACGTCAGAAGCAAAAATAATAGTACAAAAACTGAAAACACGGGTTTTAATTCATTCAAAAGAACACGAAGCAGCATGTTGTTGTTTAAAGCAGCTCCTCTCACTATATGTGCACACAATGTTGGCCAAACTCACTGTTCCTGTTGTCTTCTGTAATTCAGTAGTTGATACCACAGTTTGTAGTTCTTTGTCGTTTATTATTGCTCTTAAGGTGGCCTAAAAGGGGAAAAAAAAAAGTTTTTTCTCTCTTGTGCTGTGTTACTTGCGCGCACGCATGCTGTTCCATGTTCTGAATGCAACTCAAATCTGTAACTCTCTGCATGTCTGTGTTTAAAAACACTTCCCCTTACAACAAGGGGACACTCATAAATAAAGAAATCTTGTATTTATTAAAGTATAATGACATGAACTTTAAATACAGTAACCTTTTCCTCTCTACTTCTTATTGGGAAAAATAATAATGGCATTTAAATAGTAACTTAATTATATTTAGCAATGAGAATGAAGCTATGTGTATGGTGGATAAAGGATATATAATACAAAATTAATATAATAAAATACAATAGGATCTTTGCAGTCTTTTTACACGTGAATTTATATCCAGTATAAGTGTATATCCCAGTCTTTACCTGAGTACAGTGAGGGACAAATCCATAGACAAGAAGCCTCTCATTGGTAAATAAAGACTGTATTTGAGCAGGAGCCTGCATTGGCTCTGGTTCATTTGTATTAAACTGTTGCCATTTAATAGAAACAGAACTGCATCCTGGAGAAAATATTCTGGACACCTGGCGCTGTATCTGTGTAAAGACAGAAAACAAATTAGCTCTGTTTCCTTCTTGGCTTTTAAGAGAAAACACAATCTCTCAGTACAAAAATAATAATTAAAAAAAAAAAAAAAAAAAAAAAAAAAAAAACGCCCATATTTCCCATGTGAATGGACCTAATTTCCTTTCTTCCTTTTTTTTTTCTTTTTTTCTTTTTTTTTTTTTCTTTCTAATACAACTAAAGCCACATACTTCTAAAATTTTTGCCACATACTGGTACAAATGAATCAAACGATAATCGCTCAGCTGTTACTGTACCAGCTTTGGGAATAATGAGACTTCTTTTAAGTGAAAGCTGAGATTTGAGAGTAAAGTTTCTATTCATCAGGGTTGCCAAACAGGCTAGGGAATACGGCCTGCTAGACACAGCACCTCCTGTGTGTGAACTCTGAGATGTGTCAACAGTTCTGCAGATCTCCATGGTCTGCTCAGGATAATTTTGCACCCTTCAAACAACAGCCAGAATAGCCAGAGGACAGATCTTCATTCTTTTCCCCACACAAAAACATGCCAGCTATTAGCTGTGCTGGAGCCCCTTCTGTACTATCGCTGTGTCAGGAGGGACCAGATTCAAGGCACAGCATAGAGCTGTAGGCATGTAACCACCAGGAAACCCAGAAGCACTGCACATGGGTTCCTACGTTGCCTGAAACTTCCAGAGGCACCCACAGACCAAAGTTACAGAATGCATTTGCTACAGGCCTCATCACTATGGCAAGGACAATGTTGTAGATCGCCTGTGATATCCAGGACAGAAGCAAACCTCTGGTTTTCCATTCAAGGAGAATTATTTACATAGTTTGACACCATAAACGTTTTCCAAGTTGGTGTATTTGCAATCACCAAGAAAAGTACAGACCTCTCTCAAAAAGAATAGAAAAACTAAAATAAATCTTGGTTTTCTTGGTTTATTTTATAAATCAAGTGACCAATCTGAATGAGAAGTTGGGGCAACTTCAGTGATAAATTCCCTTCCTTATTAAAGAGGGAGCTCCACAACTCTATATCCCTTCTTAGCCCGTGTTCCTGCTAAAAATAAGGCATGCACCCGAAAGACAATCAGTATCAGATACTGATAGGTCAGGCAATGATCACATATTGAGTATATTAAGGATTCATAAGTGTACCTTTGTCTCCCAGTTATACTTTGATTTCGGGTCAAAATATTCAAACGCTCCAGCACCATACTGGGACAAAGATCTCAGCATGTGTCGATTTGCTGTGGAACTAATAACATAAAAAATTCTTCATGTAATTATTGAATTAAATCATTAAATCACCTGACACCATTTCTACATCTGATACCATTTCTAAATACCTTCATTTTAATTAGTACTGCAAGGCTTGTGAATTTGATTTTTTTTTTAAATTCCACCCCTTTCTCAGGGTATAGACCAACTGAAAGCAACTGAGACAATGAAAGTGATGCTGTATTACGGATTTCCCAATAACATTTGAGAAAATTACACAGCTTATGAGCTTTTACGTGTCAGTGCAGGGCTCTGTGGAGAAATTATGTCCAAACACCAGTAAGGCTGATCAAAATGATGCTAATTTTGAAGTAATTAACCTCAGTCTCAGCAGAGCTATGTAGTATGGGCACGGTCATCTTACAGAGAACGTCACTTTCTGGACAACATGGATATAACCAATATGATAACACTTATTAGCCTGATAGAACAGCAGGCTAATGGTCTGACTACTATGCAGCTATCATTAGTATACAGACAAATTAGAGCTTCTCAAGGATTACAGGAGAAAAATTAAGCAGATGAGAATTCTCATGGGTGAGAAACTCCCTCGAATCTTTGTCAGACAATAGCAGATTCACTCCAAACCAGGACCATACAACTGTCTTAGAAAAATCTAGTGAATCCTCACCAAATCCCCTCCAGGCAAAATTAAACAGTACAAGTGTATTTTATAACAAGAACACGTAACATCTTGAACTTAAAAAGGTTTACTGCCCTTTTAAAAGTCTTTTTACAGATTTCCTACCTTAAACAACTCTGTAAAGTACAAATCTTGCACTACTTAAAAATATTTTTTCAACCTGAACTAGTGGAAGGTATCCTTGCCCATGGCGGGATAGTTGAAAATATATATAATCTTTATGGTCCCTATCCCTTCCAACCCAAACTGTTGCGTAATTGTGATTTTTTTTCATTTACCTGCAGAGAATTATCACAGATAAAACTGATGTAGTATTCTCTATTAATTTAGCCTTCTATAAAACACTCTGTCTACACAAAATATGAACCAGAAAGTGAGCTTCTCTTTTACATCTCTTTCCCAATTATTACTTTACCAAAGGAACATATTAAACAGATCGGGCCTCCTGAAAGTAGACTGTTATACATTAATATCAACCATTAGTGTTACAGGTCTAGAGGAATTATTAAAAACTATGCCCTCTCAGACTGCCAGCACTAAAATATTCTGTCCCCAGGACAAGTTCTGTCATATCAATAATATGAATGTAAAGTATGCTGAACATGAACGCAACGTGACCGTAAATACATTGAAAAGGATGTCAGCGTGTTAGTGGGCACACACCATTTGTTCTTTGTTATGTGTTGATGCAAAGGATTATACTGCAAGAGAACTGGGATGTTTGGTATATGGCCTGAGGGGTGTGCTCATGCAGTGCTGGGAGAAGGTCTGCAGCTCCCAACCAGGAAACGTTGATAGAGCCCTGACGAAGTTATCATTAAAAACATTCTAGAAGAACATGACTCTCACCACTGGTCTTTATTTTGATGTGTCCTTGCCAGCCTTCCCAGGATACAGTAAGAAGCTAACACTCTCTGACTCCTTCTCATTTAAGCCTGGCAAACTGAAATGCGCAACTGTAACCCGTTATTCTTTAAAGGTCATTTCAGTCACATCTTTCCAGTTCCAAACTAAATTACAATGAATTTCAGTGAGGTTTTGCTTGTTCCTGTGATTGCTAAGAACTCCTTTTAACACAGGTGGCATCTTACAGCCAGCCATACACCAGAGTTTATACCAGATGTTCCCAAACTTCATTCTGTCTAGTATTGCCATCGCTGTGACAGATCTGTGCTGAGTCACAGTGGTAGCAGTTGCTCCTGCTCCCCCACTCTGGGTAGGTAGTAAGAGAAATCATCCTTCCTGTCTCCATTTCTCCAGAAATCATCCTGCTGTCTCTGTTTGAGTAGAGGAAGTGTTAATTATTGACAAGAGGAAGCTGTTCAGCAAAAAAGTTGACTGTGCTGGAGTCTTTTGGAGTCTCCCTGTTTTGTCTAGTGAAAGGCAGAAGCTGGTTTTGGGTTGTGGAGGTTTATTTTCACATCACTGTGAAGTAGGTTGCATTCCAGCAGTGAAATATATCACAGGTTTGGGAACCTAGTGCCTTCATTGTCTTTAAGTCATTACCTTACAAAACAAATGAAACTTAAATCATGGAATTATGCAACTATTAATGTTAAATTGAGATCCCACTATCAAAATGAGACTTTACAAAGACACTAAATGCAAAGTTTTAAAGTGTTAACTCCCATATTTTCCCAATTTTCCCATATTTTCCAATTATATTCTTAAATAATAGTTGTTATAATGAAGAAATATATGAATAGGTAAGGCTACCTGGACATAGAATTAAGCTTACTGTAGGTATCTTGCCATTGAAATTCCTTACAAACATTTCTGCATTTAATCTAAACTCTTAAATATATTTAAGACAGTACACTCAAACATCTGACAGTTCTCAGCTTATTCACCTCTCATTTCAAATTAATTATCAGTCACTTAAAATAAAATTGCTGGTTAACTTTGTACTTACCCAACACCACACGTAAATAACCTTGTATGGTAGACATTATCTTTCACAATCTGGACTGTCACACTCTCATTCTGAATGTGTCCATCAGATATAAGAAGAAGGTTTCGATGTCCTCGAGAAGGAAATAGCAAACTTAAGTAACGTAAGGTCTTCCACAGATCAGTGTTTCCCAATGTTGCAGTAGCTGACTGAAAAGTAAAGTATTACAATTTTAGTTTGAACTTAATTTACCTTTTTTAAAATAACATTTTAAACATTTATTATTTAGTATACAGTTCTTCTGGTTCCCAAATATAAATGATTAATTCTTACATTTTATTTTGTTCCTGCTATTCTGTAATTATGATCAAGAGATGGAGTTTAAGAAAAATTATAAATTCTTCTCCTAAAATACTCTCAGAGCTTTCAGTTATCGGTGGTCTGGGGACATCCTGAACAGTTCTTATCCAGACTACTGCATCTAAGAGCTATTTACAGCTCCATCTTTGAATTTGTTTAACCCACTTCCTGAACTGAACTACAGTTTACCCTCAACAGCAAGTGTGACAAGGGGTTCCTCTGTGTATTATGCTGTTTTTTGAGTGACTTTATACATGGACATATAGTGGTAGGACAAGGGAGAATGGGTTTAAACTAAAAGAGGGGAAATTTGGATTAGATTCTTTACTCAGAGGGTGCTGAGGCTAGTTGCCCAGAGAAGTTGTGGATGCCCCATCCATGGAGGTGTTCAAAGACAGGTTGGATGGGACCCTGGGCCACCTCATCCAGTGGGTGGCATCCCTGCCTATTGCAGGGGGGTTGGAATTATATGACCTTTAAGGTCCTTTCTAACCCAAGCCATTCTATGATTCAATGATTCTGTTCAGTTTTCCTTTTAAAGGAAAACTTCTTTATTGTGCAGGTGAGCACAATTGACCTGGCACAGGTTGACCAGAGAAGCTGTGGAATTTCTTCCTTGTACATCTCCAAAAGCCACCTGGACGTGGTCCTGGGCAGCCTGCTCCAGGTATCCCTGTTTAAGCAGGGGTTAGGACCAGGTGACCTTCAGAGGTCCCTGCCAACCTCAGCCATCCTGTGATTCTGTGATTTTGTGAAGGAAATAATTTCCTCTCTTGTGCTGTGAGCAGGCAACGAGAGGCACGAACTCCAAAAGTCAAATTTAGGAGGAAACATTGAAAAAATGTTCTTACACTTATATCTACTTAGCTTTAAAATAACTGCTTAAGCAATCACTTTAAACTGAACGGGAATTATTATTCAGATGTGGTTGTGCTTGTTACTAGGGAAATTAGGTTTCAAATAGATTAAATTATTTTAAAAAATCTTAAAAGTTGGCTTAAAGAAAAAGAAAACAAGATGAAAAGCTGGATAACTTCTATAATGGTAAGAATTCCTTTTAAAGAAACATTCTTTGGAATACAACCAAACTGATTTACTTACTGTAATAAACTCGGTCAGTGATGCAAGATCCTTTAAGATGTCCTTTGAAAATGGGGAAAATTCTATGAAATCTGTGAACAAAGATTGGTATTAGGAGCATTAAAATATTCAGCATGGGGCAACACTGTGGAAACACAAGTTTAAGTTTTATGACTAGAGAATCAGAGTAGAAATATACCATGCTGCTACACATTCCAGGTTACAGTTCAGTGTGTTAAGCTGGTCTGATAATAACGATGCACATACAATTATTAAGTCATGGCAAGAAGGTAAAAGGTGGCTCACAGTTAAAAAGGAAACAGAGAAACTCACTTGTGCCAAATTTGACTACATTCACATTTTGTCTGAAACCAAGTTGTTTCAAAGCGTGTAAAGCAATCTGCTTTGCTTCCCGTAACATCGAACCTGCCATGGAATTTGAGCAATCTAATAAAATAATAATTTCACTGGACAGCTGCTCTTCATCAAATGCTGCTTCAAACTGTGGTTGGAATACAAGCATGCAAGCCTACAGAGACAGAAACAAAATCAGTGCAGTGAGCAAATGCTATTGCATTAGAAGTGTACACAAGCATCTTCATTTTTCTCATTGTGGAATGAGAGCAGAATACAGCCATATTTGAAAGTTTTAGTTAATATATTTCATTTACTATTAATTAGTGAGAAGTGCAATTTCTCTATCCTTTACCTGTATCTCAAGCCTCACATGAACAACTGAGAAAGGAATTTTGTAGTTCAGTGTTCTCAACTGATTTACTCTCTGGCAAACAGCATTGGATTCTATTCTCAAGTTAAAAAAATCACAGATATTATTTTTTATAATCATCACTGCCACCATCAGTTTGTTAGAAGGAGTAGAATTAAGTATATACAATATGCAAAGCAGAGAAATGCATATTGTCCTTACTATGAACAGAGATGCTATAAAACACAAAGGCTTTCAAAAGTGGAGCAGTGAAATGCTGGAAGGAGTGAAAGTGTTTCCAATAGCACAGAGAGGTTTGTAGTCTGGAAGCACAAACAGAAATATCTTTCTTTTTCCTTTCCTCAGGGGAATGTCTGTATTGAAGTTGTGAAAAAAATGTCCCTAAACTAATCCTTTTAAACTAAACAATTCTGATTAAAAGAAGAAAAATAGGAGACATCATTGTCAAAAAGAAAACAATCTAATCTAATCTAATTTTACTCATTTTACTCAATTTCAGTATTGGATTGACAGATTGGTAATACCAAGACTTTTCATTTCAACTCTGCATCATTTTGTCTTATTTAAAAAAAGGAAAAAAAAAAAAAAGAAAAAGATAAAAGCATCTGAAAATAGCTAAAAGTGCTACAGACTTCACTTTTATACCAGAAAAGAAAAGCTGTGATCACAAAAAATGGAGGAGGATGAAACAGTTTCTAATAACCTGGAATCACATCTTTTATGATATGCTCTTAAGTTCTAAATGTATTTCTCAGGCAAGGAATGTATGAAAGTAAGAAGAGGTTGAACTGCTCTTTTCTTTCCTATTCAACCTTTTATTAATGTTTTCCAGTTGCAATAATGAGCTCTTCTGACGCAGCCAGATTCTGTTTGTAAGTGATCCAGCATGTTTGAACTGCTTTCTATGTCTTTTTCACTTGTTAGTGAAAAATATGAGATTTAAATGCCTTTGAAAATAATCACTGCAACAGTAATAACTACAGCAGAATGCAAAATCTTCTAAGAAGGCCAGGTGCCTTAAAGTAAAACATTGCTGGGTTATATAAATATTTGTGTGTGAGTTGTAAACATTATTAAAATTTATTATAAATTCAATGATTTAAAATGTTATTTATCTTTTAGTTAGAATACAGACTGCATGGCTCTGAAGCTACTTAGTTCCAGCCTCAGCCACAACCTATTTGTTCACTTCCACTTCTGTAAATGTAACATGCATCAAACAGTGTAGTCGCATTTCTGTGAAATACAAACAGCAGCGTAACAGGTAGAAAAAAGTATTTCAACAGAAATATGATAGGACACTCTGCTGAAACTGTGCCTCAACTTCCAGTCAGGCCAAGGATAAAACAAAATCAACAAGATTCTATGGAACTGAAACCTCATTTCTGGAGAATACTCACCTTAATAAAGAGATTCAATTGAATACTGTCTATGGTGTGAAATTGTTTTTTTATCTTCTAACCATCAAAACCGAACTGTTTCTGTTTATTATGTTTTAGCATATTGAGTATTACCTCCTGAACAGTGTAACAGTTATGCCATACCTCACTCCTTTGGTTGGGATGCTTCTCTACCCACATTCGGGGTAGATAGGCTTGAGAAATCCATATATCTAGACCAAAACCACTACTGCCCAAGCAGCTGTTTTTCACAGTCTTAATTACAGCCTTGCACTCTGTTTTCTAGAAGGGGAAAAAAATAGGCATTTAAGTATTTGTTTAATAACAATACAGTGAATATTCTTTACTTGTATAAAATAAAATTGTCATTCGTGAGGACGGGGAATGATGACAGCACAGTTAATAGGGGTAGTACCAGAAGTCTTTTCTAGAAAGATTATATAAAATTTAAAAGGTACAGTTTTAATGTACATATTATATTCTTTAAAATATCATTCACTTTCTTGAATGTGTTTCAAAATACAAAAACAAACAAAACAAAAATAATTTTGTCTGAGAAAAACAGAGAAGCTATCAGTGTGCAGAATGAACATCGCACAAAGCCACACATTTCCTAGGATTAAAGTTCCTTTTTAAATGCACAGCAGAACTGCTAATGCAGACACCTTATTTTAAGTTATTTTGAAATTAGTTTACCTTTATTTTAAGTTTGTGTGTCCAACTATGTAGGCGTTCAATGCTATATGGCATCTCAATAGACATATCCAAGGAGAATCCACTAAAAATAGAGAACAGAAATGAACGGTGGTCCAGGGAGGACGATGATTAATCTGCATCTAATGACATCTCCATGAGAATGAGCTATGCGACATTTAAACTCATTGGATGAAAGTGGAGAATGCTAAACTATTTAGACAAGTTTCTGTCTCTGTCCCCACTGTTTTTTTTAAAGTCTTCAGATTGCATTTTGCCAATTTCAGTCAATCTTGTCTCATAAAATAAGGTTATCTTCTCTCTTTACTACTTCTCGGTTTGTGTATCTTGGGATTGAATTAGCCATTTTTGCCACACTCTCAATGGTTACTCATTCCAGGTTGCTGACTCACCACAAATCTGGGTTATTGGTAGTCACTATATTCCAGGATATCATCTCCCAAACTGTAGGTGTTTAGGGCTGCAATCATTTCCTTTATGCATAGCCTTCCATTGGTCAGTCTTAAATTTTTGTTAAATTGCCCCTTTAAAAAACTGTCACTGACTACTCAGAGTCCTAACCTCAATATCACTGAATGCACCATGAATCTGTGTATCCTCTGCACAGTATATGAGTAATTGTTTTCTATTTACAGTCACATCTCCATTATCTTTAAGATGCTTGTGGATAAAATATGCAATAGGTATGCACAGTCCCAGAGCAGCTGCAGAACCAGACTGAAGCAAGAAAAAATTATTATATTATTAAGCATTATATAAATGTTTGCAGCTACCTCGGATATCTTTGTGTTGCTGTCTCATGGATCTGATGCTGAAAAGTGAGGTAGTAATACCTGACCTTCATCCTCACACAGTAACTATTCTTAAGGGTTTCCCAATTTTTATTAACTTTTTCTAGTTGATTTGCCCCTTCACATTAAAATTAAATTGTATTATAATTTTAAATATCTTTTCTACAACTGGATGTGTAATATATGAACATCTGAATTTATTTCTGGTATGCGTATGCCAGAAATAGCACCAAATCTTTAGTTGATCAGTACAATATTTCTACCAATCAACAGTAACTGTGCTGAATAAAAGCAATGCAATAGTATGGAGCACTACTTCAGGATTAAATACAGTTTGAGAAAATTACAACAGATGTGGCTTTGTGCCAGCTTTGCAGCTAGAACAGAGGACATGCTCATGAAAAACACTTTTCATTTGTCTTTAATATGGAAAATTCAATTCCCTGAATAACATAAGCTTTGACACATCTACTGCTACTGCTACCTCCATGCCTTGCGATTCCAACTGAAAACAGCCACATGCAGAAACATTAATGGGAATAAAGTTATAATATTGTGTTTCCAAGAAGTCTTACTTTACCAGCAACATCATCATTTCAGATAACTGTATTTACTAATTTAAAATACAAGTGCAAAGAGAGGCTAAAATGCTAAGTGCAATGATACTGCAAATATGAAGACCATGTAGGCTCATTAAGTTTTGTGACTTGGGAATTCATGTATAATCCTTAGTAACAGAAATGTTTCTGAAACAAAATGAAGTATTTATGATAGTACCTATCTAAGGATGACAGATTAGAACGAAACATTAAATTAAACTAGTTGCTTGATAATGCAATGTTCCATATAAACAGAAAAACATTAAATGCAGATGTTTTAACTTAATGTTTTAGAAGTATTGATAATTAATCAAATTATAGCATTAATGAAAGCAACTTACTTCTTCACTGTTTTTATTTGTCTAACACAAACCTTCTTTATTGCATCCTACCAAAGAAAAAGAAAAAAATAATCTTATACTGCACCAGTTATAAAGTATTTGTATGCAATCCCTGACACTTCTATCCAGCTGGAGCCCCTTTCTCTTATTCTATCACTAAGATGGGACTGTCTGGAACCCTGTTTACTTCATTCATTCATAAGGCTTTGTCACCTGAGCATCACTGCAGCTAAAATTCAGATGAGCCTACATATGCTTCTCTCCCAAAGACACAATGAACTTCAGAACTCAGTATAATACAGCTCTGAAGCAGAAGGCATGACAGTTGAACGGTCAGACATACGGCACAGCTGTATGATCTCACAGCGAGGAGGACCACAAGGACCACCTCTGGCTCTTTGCCAGCATTTAAACAGAGATGACCTCCCCTCCCACCTGAACAATTCCTGAGCCATCAGGGACATCCAAAGAAACAGATGGGAAACCTGGTCAAAGGAGGCAGAGAAGGATAACAGCAGTTCAGCAGATGCTCAGCTGCTGTTTCATGATGGATATAAACAATGCTACTTTCCTGCAAGCCAAAGGAGGAACAGCAAGACAGAAGCAGCAGATAACTCAAAATGTGAGATCTATTTTAAATGTCTTCAACTCAAGTCAACTTTTCAAGTACTGCAAGAGTAAATAAATCCTTACAGATATTACTGATCATGGCATCCCTAAGCTTGTGTTCACATTGCTTTTTAACAATCCTGTTATGACAAGAATGATAAGCACAATTATCTTTTAATAAAACGAGAAGAAATTAAACTGAAGATAATCATGATCTTACTGAACTCTCTTGTGTAACTGCAATCCCCTAGGTACAAAATCCTTGCTTCAAAAGTAGATGCTATTTTAAGATTGCATTTTAACAAACCTGCGTGTTTTCATTCAGTGCTTTGTCCTGTTGCCATGGTGATACAGAAGCAGGCATATGAAAAGTGATACAACCATTCTGACAACTCAGTTCAGTGATATAGGTGATTTTGATCAGAACTGTAGAGTTTGGAGATAAATTTCCAACACTTATTACAAAAATATCCTAAAAAGAGAGACTAGATTTAATGACATTGTTGAAGCCTGTGTTTTTCAGAACAAGAATTGAATTGGTGGTTCAGCACAATGAATCTAAATGCTAACACAGAAAATACTACTTAGTTTTTGAGAAGTATAAGGAAAAATGGTGCTAAGACAAGAAATATTAAACTTTTAATAGCTCTTCAAAATTTCTGGGCAAAACTGATCAGTAATAGCTAAAAAAATCAATCTTTTATTTAAAAAAAAAAAAAAAAGGCAAAAAAAGCACTGTGATTTCTTTAAAAGTGTAAGCTCCTGAAAGAGAAATATGTTTTATATAAGCTGTGGAACATACTTGAAGAAACAATAGCAGTTTTCGAAAAGGATCAAATGTATGGTCCTAGTAAAGTTCTAGTAAAAAGCAGCTTCCCAACAATGGCATGACTGAGCAAAGATTCTGATGGGAATATTCACACATGGCCAGATAATCTATCCATAATCTGACAAATGCAAAATTTTCAAATAGGTTATGAAACCATGATATTCAACGTACCGGTGCATCTTGGTCCATTAGATAAGCTCCATCGCCCTGACTGATAGCTTTACGATATTCTCTATGTGCTTGTTTCTTTTCTTTAACCTATGAAAGATTTTCCAAAATAAGTGTTTTCTCTATAAACAGAACACTTTCATCTCTATATACAGAACACAGGATTCTCTTACATGATGTTGCCACGTGACAGTCAAGAGGTAACAACAAAGAACTTGAGAGAAAACAAAATTAATTCTGGTGTGGTATGCTTTATTACTAAATAAGTGCTTTCAAATTTTGACATTGAACGTCCTACATCAAAGGCAGTGTACGGTAACATCTTACCTTTCCAATGATGTGTTTTCCATTGATAAAAGCTTCAAATCCACAAACAGCAGCCTTATCATCCAAAGGAAAAACGTATTTAGCTTCAATCGGACTACTGCTTTGATTGGTGTAGGTCTGAAACATTACTACCTGAAATGAACATTTTTTTTATAGCTCCATAACATTAAAATGTGATTAAAACATCAATACTGTAAAAGTAACAGCGTAACTGCTTTGCATGTCAAAATGTCAACATGTATGCCACAACCCGATGATTTATGTGTACATTAGAAATGAAGGTATAACATTCACCAGTACTTGGCAAATAAATATCTCACAAAAATGCAAGGAGCTGTGGAATTTTTCTCTCTAAATTATTAATCAAATCTCTTCCAGAAGAAGAGTAATCCATGACCTTACAAAGGTTACTTGACACAGAGCTGGAGCTGTCAAGCTACTGCCTACAAAAGTTGTCACCACTGCAATAGGTCTTTAACAGTTTCAAGCTAGTAGTATTTAAACAAGAAGGAAGAATAAACAGAACTGATAAAAAAGTTTTATTTAATATTATGATATACCGAAAGGGATTTTTTGTATAAGCCTGTAGGTGTAGCATCTATTTTCTACTGACAGTATTTCTGTCTCTGAGGTAGCAGATTGCATCTTTCTTTTCACATCTGCTCTGCTGTTTACTTCCCGTGCGTCCTAACAAAACCCCAGGAATTCCTCATCTGCCTTTGCTGTCATTCTTATTGTCCCTTGCCATCGCATCATTGCTGGTTTATGCTCTGTAGCTCTGCTTTATAAACTGCTTTCTGCTTTGGTGGGCTGGGTCATAGCACAGATGCTACTGTACCGTAATTCATTCCATAGGAAACCAAACCAAAAACTAAAGACGACCCCTCATGAGAAGAACAGTTGTTCAAAGGAATCAGATTGATCAGACAACACTTGTGTTAGAACAGTTTAAGCACAGACTCATCTCACAATTCTTCAATCTCTTTACTCGCCCGTTTTTGCCCTGCTTTCTTTTTTTTAGGACTTCAGCAACAAATAAAACTATGAATTGCTATTATGAAACTACTTCAGCACTGGACACCCCTGGATACAGATCTTTGTGCACAGAGATACATACAACAGAACCCAGTAGAACCATAGCTTTAGCAGGATCAGGGAGTCCGCCCCAGACAGGACTCAGATGCAGGGGGAAAGAGATTGTGGAATTATGCCCCAGCACAGAAAAAGAGCCTGCATCTTGACAGGATGTGTTCTGAGAGCATATATACTAAACAAACAAAAAATTTAGCCTGCTTGGCTAACTTTTATTAGCTAATTGTAGGTAATCTTTAATTGCTAATTTTCAAGCTAGAAGAGCAAGTTCTTTTGTACTGATATTTTACTTGCAACAGCTAATTTTGGTTGTCTAACCAAAGTTAAAAACAAAACACACAAATATGTTTCCAGAAATTTTTAGTCATTTCAGGTATTTCTCACTGGTTTGCAATTCAGCTGGCAAACAGCTGAAAAAGAAGGCCTTTACAAGGGAACAGAATGCATATGTTACTGCAGTAATTTTCTCTGCAGTGCTGACTTGATTACACATCAACAGAAACAGACTGAAAAATAAAGCCAAGCCTTTTGCTGATCAAAGAGCTTTTGGCATGTATTAGACTATACACCTCTAAAAATAAAAACTTTTAACTCAGTTTCAGGATTTTCCTTCATTTAGAAATTGACTTTTTTTAAAATGATTAAAATACTATTTAACAACCGAAATAATTTTTCAGGGCTGACTTACGGGAAGAGACAATAAATAGCATACTTCACCTGTGCTACGAAGTCTATTATCCTTGCCTTAATATGAAAGCCTTCCAGAGGAACAGGATTTCCCAGTCTGTCTTGAAGACCAGTTTTTACTGTATTTGAAATATTTGCACTTGGTAATGCATAGCCTAAACAAAGAGTTTAGAAAATATTAGAAAGCTATTTTTTGAAACGCACATTTGGGAAGCAAGTTTGAAAAGAACCCTATATCAACGACCCACGTTTACTTATGCAACTCAGAAGACACAAAAGTAATTCTCATTTTTGTTATGAATACCTGTGTTGCACTGCTGAGCTGTAGACTGTCACCAGATCATGATAAGTCTTCAAGGTCTTACAAGGTCTTTGTTTAAAACCTTGCATTTGAATTATTAAAAGACCATCTCATGATTTATGCAAAAGTGCTTCTTGTGCTTCTCTTGAAACACACTGTGACAGGAGGAGTTCCAACTACCATTGGTAATTAGGCTTACAGGAAATCTGTTAAGCAGATGCTACATGGATGCCACATAACTAATTTGGTAACATCCACAAATAAACTACAAATGATTTTTTAATAAGCTTGCTGCATACAAGAACTCTAAAAAGAGTTCTGATAAATATTTAGGGAACTTTGAAAGCAAGCCAAAAGCACAAACAGAAAATATTTCTTACTCTCATTCTGTACATGACACTGTGACTCTGGCTTGCTGTTATCTTGCTCCAGTTCCACCCCAGTTCCAGGCTGAAATGGCTTTATTTGATCTTCAGGAAGACAAAACTTAACAACGTATCTAATTTTAACCTGTGCGGTTTTGTACACAACAAATTCATCATCCTGGAGGAGCAAAGAAAGGTATTTTACAATAAAAATAAGCTGTAGGTAATATTTAAAAAATGCAGATTTATTAAGAAATGAACCCAAACGACATCACTTTTGATAAATGTTAAAAATATGACCTTTTTTTCCACTCCCCAAATGGCTCTTTATCACTACCATTTACATCTCTGTTATGTTTGCTTTCTCCACACTCCTTATATTTCTTTTTCAATGAAATGCACAATCATTCTTCAGAATAACTAAGAACAAAAAGAAGTAAAAAGTTATTTGGTGGATATCTAGCCAGTGACTTCTTGTGTGCCAGTAAGACTATCATGCTTGCCTTTGAGTACCAACTTTTAAGGACAGGGATTTTATCAGTTGGATTCTATTACAAAAAAGTGAACCTTCCATGGTTTGATTTCTCATTCCATACAAAGCAGAATACCACTTCCAAATAGCAATTTCAATGTCATAAATCAGATATCTATAGGATGCTTCAGTTATAATAAAAAAGAATGCTAACATATTTCTTTTAAGTATTGTTTTCTTGCAGAAATTTTAAATCTCCTCACAAATAGTAACTTAGAGCCTTAGATGTTTTATATGTACTTTACAGGCTGTAAAATAGACAGAAGTGATTCTATGCATTATGGTTTAGTGATTTAGTGTCTGAACTGGAATATACGGGTTATACTAATACTATTATCTATCACTGGTATAAATAAATCCCAACACTGCAGGATCAGTACCTCAAAGTCTGAAGTGATGTCTGCTGTCTTGCGGACTCCATGTACGCTGCTATAACCCGATGGGGCATCATTTAATGAAAAATCTCGTTCATACAAATCTAAGCAGGATCCAAGTGCCACATCACAAACTGCAAGGAGTCGGGTTCCATCCATTTCACTGGGTGAAGAATACTTAATACTGGCACTATATGCAAAAAAAGATCATGCACATTTTATTAAAATTGATTTTAAAGTAAAGCTCCTAGGAGTTTAACGATATACAAATACTTTTGAACAGACAAGCAGGAAAGAAATAATAATTAAATTACTTTAAGAGTATTAAATTTTATCTACTTAATTTGCGAAGTACAAATAATACACAAAAGATATTATCAAAAGATATTGTCATTATTCAGACCTAACAGAATCACTGAAGTAAATGCCACTTCCCAGATTTCCAATGTCAGTTCTTTCCAGGCCATGATCTTCAACAACCACTTTTGGCAAGAGGAGTCCTCTAGAGGAAAAAAAAAAAGTCACACAACGAAGTTCAAAATACTTTTGCATAAAATATGTGGGCTAATACACGTTGTGCAATTATGAACCACAGAGGATTAAGTCAAAATATACTTTACAAAAACCATACATAGAGACTCAAGGAAAATCAAGTCTATTCAACAAAAATAAATCCCAAAGCCATATGAATCACCAAGACATTGACTACAAAAGCTATAAAGACTGTTTGCTATTTTCATTTAGCAGAAAAGCAACTCATTTCCCAGACTCATTACTATGCCTGAGTGAATCCATAGAATTGCAATAAAACTAGATATTCCATTATTCCAGGAAATTATGATCATCTAAAATTATTTCAGATAAAGTGGTCATCAGTAAATAATGTGGAAGTGGGCAGGAAGACAAGAACTGGAAGGAGGGCATCATTAATAGAATTCTTTCCTAAAACAGAGTAAATTATCCACACAGCCATTACTCTCCTACACTCTCTATTTTGTCATTTTTCATCTGGATTTAAACTACAGTCCTCCTCATCATAACCAAATAGCTCCATCTCAATGCTAATCCAGCTGGAAAGTAATCACTTTTAGCATTACAAAAGAATGATTTCCCTTCCAGGGTTCTGTAGAAGTATATGAACGGTTATATAAATGTTAACAGTAAAAATTAGATTAAACATAATGTAAAAGAGTTTCATAAAAAAAAACATTTTTAAAAAATCAAATATATTTATATATAATTAAACCTAAACCAATGTCAAAAAAAAAAAAAAAAAAAGTAAACTTTTACCTGGAAAGAATTCCCATGAAATTGCGCACAGATGATGCATGGAATAAGGATCGAATATTTCCAAGACTGCCAAGAAATTCTGCTGTTTCACTTACTCTGCCGACACTATACACTTGTAAAATTCTCACTGGACAGTCACTGCAAGAAATTTGAAATGATCTTTGACTTAGAAAATTTGTTTAAGAACAATCTACTGCTAAGAGATAAAGCCTTGTAGTAAATCTCAAAGTAACATTCAATCTTTGGTTTTGGTTGGCAATATGGGAGACAAAAAATAAGTTAACAGCAATAAGAAAAAAAAAAAAAAAAGATAATTGCAATTACTGAAAACACCAGAGACATTTAAAACCTATGACTAAGTTCAAGATTTATTTAGACATTTAGGGAGAAATAAAATATGTGATTTCCTACTTAAAGTCAGATGAAATTATCTCATTTGATATTTTGGAACTTAAATTCAAAGATGTCATGTACATAACTCTATGCAGTGCAGAGTCTGGCATTATGTAAGTTATTGCCAAATCTATCTTGTACTAAAAATTCTCCTGTGAATACTCAGATAACTCACCATCTTGGCTGAACCATGAACATCTTAGCATATTCAGGCTATCTGAATGTAGCAGCTTAGACTTCCCAATTAAGAAATACACTTGAGAGGAGAAAACTTCAGTTGCAGTCCCACCTCCAGCAAGATTTATGCATTTTACATACAGTAGTTACTGGGCAGAGCACACACTGGGATTCATGTCCTTCCCTTGTGATTACACTAAGCAACAGATTCAGACTTTGAGACTTCATTCCATTTTTCTTGCCAGCTGAATGCTTTATTTAGCTATTCGTATAGAGGTCCAAGTAGGGAAACAGTGTGCTCACCACCTTCCCTCTGCTTTACCAGTCTGCTATGTACACATCTTTGGAACATGCTTCCTCAGATGGCAGAGCCTGGACTAAAAGGACTGGGTTGCTCAAGAGTTGCAAGGTAGCGATGCCTTAAGAAATACCCAGAAGATAATATGAGAATTCCAGATTCCTGACTGTCACACAGTGAGGAACCTTAGGATTTACAAAAAAAAAAAAAACTAAGTAGAAGACTTAGGGACTGTAATTTTAAATTTAAATACATAAAGTAGGCAGGACACTTGGGAAGAAAAAGCAAATCAAACATTTGCTTACAAGTCAAATCTTCATGCTTTTAAGATTCAATAAACTTCAGTCAGTTTTGAGTTCCTAAATGCTAAAACAATATTGGTAAAACTATGCTAAACAAAATGCTAAAACAATATTGGCAAATAATTTATAAATGTGCTATATGAACTTTAATTTTTTTGAGAGAGAACTTGGACCCTGAGCCTTTAGCATGCTTCTACTGCAGCTGACATTTTTTTGAGATTGCTTTTAGTTAAAAAACTTGGGTTGCAAATGCAGAAACTGAAAGGGACTAAATAATCTCCAACTCTTGCAGTGTAATTATGTTTTGTTATCTGTTGTAGAAGAATAGAGACAAAATTTTGAGTGAAAAATCCCATGCTTGTAACTAGTTAGATGATCATACAGCCTATGAGTTAGTTTATAGGCCCTAAATTTGATAACTGTGATCCACAACGAGCAGTCCTGTGGGTTCATCTAACAGCTAATTCCCAAAACGCTTACTTTACTTGGTTCCATCTCAAAGAACTGTAAGTTGGAATTGAATCACATAAACTATTTCTATTAATTTTAAATGACTTAATTTAGACAAAATATGAAGTACTCACAGCTACTGAACTTTGCCAAAAACCAACAGAAGGTTGCATGTTTGAGCACAGTGCTCCTTCCATATTTGAGCAATTCGTATTTGGGTACAACTGCTTAGTAACCAGCTAGGGTTTAGGGTTTAGGCCTTAGTAAAGGCCTGAGCTGCTTAACACTACATTTACTCAGTAAAAATAAACTTGAAGTGACTCGCCCTCTCTATAACTGCCTGAAAGAAGATTGCAACTAGGAGGGCACTCTTTTCTTAAGTGACAAGTGATAGGACACAAGGCAATGGCCTCAAGTTGCATCAAGGGAAGTTTAGATTGGGTATGAGGAAGAATTTATTCAAGGAAAGGGTGGTTAGGCATTGGAACGGGCTGTGCAGGAAGGTGGTGAAGTCACCATCCCTGGAGGTATTTCAGAGCCATGTGGATGTGGCTCTTGGGGACAGGGTTTAGTGGTGGACTTGGTGTTAGGTGACAGTTGGACTTGATGGTCTTAAGGGACTTTTCCAACCTAAATGATTCTGTGATTCTATATAGCTGAACTGAAGCCCACTCCATTCTTCTATCATCAATGATCTAACCATTGATTATTCAATTTCTAGAATGACATTCTCTTTAAATTTATTTCTCCATGTTTACCCATTTTTAAACTTCATTAGTTAATCAAAAAACACAGGGTACCCAGTCAGAAGCCAATGTCAAGAACACTAAATATAATAATAGGCAAATCCACAGAATAAATTCCCAGAAATGCACGTTTTTCATACAACTGAAAGCTACCTGAAACGGGACATCAAATTCTGTAGATAATAAAAAGATGACCAGGTAGTCCACCCCTCCTCCCCACCTACTCCATCATATTTATTCTAATAATACACAGAAATAAATATTTTTCTCAGCAAATCCCCAAGTTTTACTTTGATGTTCACTTTCCCCGTATTCTATAAAATACCTGGAAATAAATATTGCAAAGCAGAATGAACAAGCCTAAAAGCCACATATCTTCTTTAAATAGCTCCTATATATCGACAGGTTTTCACAATTTAAAAAGGTGAAAAAATTAACAATATTCTCATTTTCAGTTTTCTGAATTTACTTCCAGTGGTTCTAGTATAGGTTATGGCAATTATGTGACAAATCCCATTAGTCTGACACTGCACAGTAACAGAACCTAATAATTCAGTCCTTTTTAGAGGCATTTTGTGCACCATACCTTGCATGTTGCTAGAATCATTGCACAACTATTAAACACTCACTTGTAATTGTTTTTTAAAACTTGCTGTGCAACTTTGAGAAATTCATCACTCATTGGATCAACAGCTTCAATCTTGCACCTCAGGGCCTGGTATTTGGCCAAAGACGTTGGGTTTGGGCATGACATATTTGTTTCCTGTGTATTAAGCATGTCTCGGATGAGCTAGAAAATAAAGACAAAGTTACGAATACTTGTTACATTTTAATTAAGAAACCACACAAAACAGACTGAATTACATAAAGTGACAGTGCAGCAACAACAAAAAGAATATGGAAAAGAACATTTCCACTCACTAGATAACTAGTGGAACATGGGCAAGCAGCTGTAGAATCCCATGAAAACAAAACAGAAGAAAAAAAGGTATGCAGGTAAGTGATAAATTGTTTCTGTACAACTGCAAATTGAGCTTTGGATGGAGCCTGCTCATAACAGCTCCAGGGACCAGTATTTGTGCTTGGATACCATTTTGCTTTTGCGGCAATCCTGACTTATTAGAATCTTATCATATTGTCCCTGATGCCCCTGTCCAGTTAGGGCAATATCACAAGGCATCCATGTACTTTTCTCAGATCAAGAGAAAGGACATCTAACTTAAAAAATATGTAATGTTAAACTTCACTAAGTCATGAGAAAACTTTATGAGACATAGTAGTTTTTAGATATCATAAGGTTTCCAAGGTTAAAAGTGCTCTACCTCTCCCCCTTTATTTTTTCTGGTTAAGGCCAGCTTTGACAGTGAAGCTATGGGGCCTGAAAGAGAGCTAAAGGGAAGACTCAGTGGAGTCCTGCCCCTTCTCCTCTCAAGAGATGCCTTAACGCTAAGGCTCTTGTCCTTGGTTTCTCGGCTGAGCTATGTTGCAGACATGTCTGCATCCAGCCTCGTATGTCCTTGGTTCTGACTCACATCCTGTGGACTTAAGTTCCCAGTTAGACCCTTGGACCAGCTAGACAAGCCCATGATGAAGGGGCAATCTGGACTGTTGTCTGACTCCGCTGTCACCAGCGGTCACTACCTGCTGCTCTGCTCCTAACTGGGTACTGCAGTACCTCCCTGACAGTGCAGTGACTGCCCTGGACTTGCTCACTTTCACCCCTAGCCTCGGCCACCTGCCCTCGCTACTCTCTGACAGCTGCTGGATGCAAGGGCTGCATCTGTGTGCACACCCAGCACACCTCGTCATCAGTTCCCCTGGCAGAGTAACTGAATTCCCCCCGCCTGACTGAACTGCTACACAACTTAAAAATGAAGGAAGCGACTCATTAATGCAGAAACTGTGAGGGGGAGATGTGGTGGAGATCCTTGGAGATTCCCCTAGGCAGGGCAGCTGTGCTTAGACCAACAGATAGATGCTATCTGCAGTCCAGGAAAGTCCCCCAAGCAGTTTGTGCTGCAGATGTAGGAACAGGCCAATAGACAGATAATTTTAAATCGTCTTTCGAAACTGTTCCTGCATACAAGGGAAAGAAGAGGTCATGCAGAACAGTCTTTGTACATACTTAAATACTTAAAATAGTTTAGATGTTTTTTTTTAATGTAGTTTATGATAGTCAATAGAAACTGATTATGTGTATGTTGGAGCAGTTCCCGGGGTCAGCAGGATGATAAAACCAGTTTCATGTGTCTCATTTAATCCAGCTGAAGATACCATCATAACAATAATTGCAGTGGAAACACTGTCACCATCTGGATGGCAATTGATCCTCTTCTTCAACATATTCAGTACCCACCATGAGTATTACTTTATTCATAAAATTCCAGCAAATTACTTTTTTAAACTGACAGTCTGTGACCATCAATTTATCTATCAAGCGTGTTCAAAACTTGTGTTGCACATAGTTACACAAGCTACACATGCTTACTACTTATCTGCTAGTAAGCCCCTAGTAGCAGACTGGGGCTTACTAAGAGTCTGGAAAAGTTACCTGACACAGGTCCTGTTTTCTAGATAACAGCTTTTTGGAAACTCCATAGTCTATTTCAGTTTTGTGACGTATAATTTCATAAAATTCCATCATCATCTCTCGTAGTGCTGCCTCACCAGCTCCCTCATCCAGTCCATTCTTCACCTGGAGCAAAATACCTTCTGCTTTGCTCACCTTCAAAAGAAGAGATTATCAAACTGAAAGCCATCACAAAATTACTGGTAGAACATAAAGCAACAAATACTGAAAATGGATAATTTGATTCCATGTTGAAATAAAACTTGAACTCTCTGTTAATGCAATATCCACCAAAAATGTACTTGCATCTCAGATATTAAAATAGTTTTTAGAAGTCAGACATTATTCTACTCTTATACTGGGCTACTTGCTAAGTACCTTGGAAGAGCTAAGAGGCAGTAAAATAATGCCTCTGAAATAAAACAATATGAATCAGATTGAAAGATAAAGATACTTAACATCCCATTGATGAAATAACTACATATACTAGATGATAATAAATTCTTTAGTAAATTAATTTATCCTAAAATACATAAAACAGAGTAGAAATACTATTTATAAAATGCAACCTACTGATCAAAAGAAAGTAATGAGTCATTTGAGACAGTTTCTCCAGAAGGATAATCTATATATTTGCTTGTGTCTGCATATTCTCAACTGGAATTTTTTTACGGAATGCTCTATATTATTTTATATTCTTGGGGTAGAAGGAAAAAGGCAAACTGCTCTTTAATTTACACGAGCCACAGGCAACAGAGAGTAAAATGCTGACATTAGAGGCTGCATAAGAAAGTCTTCCTGCAGTTCAATATTGACCCAAGGCTGGTCTCAGTCTCACAAAGGCCTTTAGAAAAAAACGGAGGGTTAATCTAACTGAACAGCAACTCACGTCTTTGTTTCAAATATCCAGATTTTTTTTCTTTCTACATAAATGCTATTCCTCTTGCAAACTAATTGTAAGTGGGAAAAGGTAGTGAAAACAGTTTTAGCATTTTCTTACAGATCACTGCATAGAGATGCAGAGTCTTTTAGGTCTAAGATTCAGCTTTTTCAAAAACTACCAGTGGTCGAACATTATTTATCAAATTATCAAATATTTGCCAAATTTCACCTACCCAATATATGGTATGAATCTTGACATTGAAACAATTGCACCTCATAGAAAGCATCTTCAACAAACAGAATTTCCTTTGTCTTTGCTGATTTATGAAATGCACTTCCTACTGTCTTTGAGTAAAAGTATAAATGTACCACTTACTCATCACAACCTACATGAATGTATACTTCCATATCAAAAAGTGAAAGGAATATTCTCCTTGAAGAGAATCAAAAATGTCCTATGTATGAAGATCAGGGCAAAGTCATTCTAGAATTAAGGAACTTCTACTGCAAAGCTTTTCCAATTTAAAACCAACATAATCTCCAAATATTTTTTCCTCCAGTACTAACAGAGATGAAAAAACCTGCTGTCTTAAGCAGCCATGTCTTAAATTATACAAACTTAAATTACATGAATAAACATTAGCCTCCTAACTGCTTAGGAAGGAAAGCAAAACCACTGAGGTATGTGGAAAAAAAAGGATTAAACGAACCATAGAGTTAACAGAGGGATGGATAGGCAATTTCTTTCAATAACAGTTGTAATATCCAAGGGCTTCATGAGATGCCATATGTTAATTACACGTCATCTGATAACACAGACATGAATTATAATTAAAACTATTTTTTCTAATACAAGAGTGTGGCTGACTGAAATACAGTTGAAGCATATTGGCAGGAGACAACAAACTGCTATTACGCACTGTCTTCTACAACTATCTTCTCATGGGACTCGATAGAAGGGATCCTCCCACAAGCACTGTGTCCATTGCTTCAAAACAGAAAAGACAGCCATCTGCTCTAGGGAGTACAGCATGTCTTTATTGTCATAATTCAAAAACAAAATTTGAGATAAAATTTCTGAAGCGTGGATATTCTGAAGTACAGGAGTACCCGATGCAATTACCAATTCCAGACTGAAACAGAACATTCTTGTCTGCTGGGTAAAAATTACTTATAATAGCATTTGTGTATGGAGTAACAACAATTAACTTACATCATTTAGACTTATGTTCTTTACTGATTCAAATAGTAGGCTATCCAGGTGGCCAAGAGCTTCTGCCCAGATCAGTTCCACAAAATCACTAACTTGCTGGCATATAGCACTTGAATTTATGGATTCTTCTAGAAGTAACTGTAGTAAAACAAACACAGTTCAGTGGAAAGACAAAAAGCAACAGGAATTTTCATAAACTGTAATTCTTTGAATTCTCATAAACTATACATTCATGCCTAATATAATTTCTTCAGTTCCATCAACCTGAAGGGAAAGTTTGCCTTTTTAATTCTTCCAGGTGGAGAGCACGGCAGGCAAGTGGCCATGATCCATTTTTGAAAATTAAGACATAACATCTTGGAATGAAGTTGATTTGTTTGATAACTTTAACATTATATTGTACTATCAGGTATAAGGACGTAATAGTTTTACACAGCTGGTAAAAGAACAGATGGTTCAAAACAGCCAGTGTCATAAAACTGGAGATACTGTAACGATAGATGTAGTTCTCTGTAAGAAAGCTCTGGTGGAAAAGACTGAAAATAAAAAATTGGAGCAGTAAAGCAACAGGAGAGTACAAAGGCGATGAGTATCAGTGCAATTCATACATTCAATAAAAGTTGTGAAAACAGATTTTATCTGAGGAACACTCTTAAGTATTTGCTTAGGCTTTTTATCATTGTTCTTCAACTCCAGCATTTCCACTAAACTTGATGACATTAAACAATTATCACACATTTGCACATACTGCATTACTTGTTTATATGGCATCAGCCACACAAACTCCTGAGATCCCTAGATGACGTATGCATGCCATCGCTGGATATATTCTCTGTTCCAATTGTGCCATAAAATGTAAGTTAGCCATGGTGGAAGAGAGCAGTAGATGAAGTACAGTGAGAAAGTAAATGGGAAAAAACTTTCTGTCACAGTGCAAGTATTTCAAACAGTGGTAAAACGTCTGAAAACTACTTTAGGGAGCAGACTCCAACATCTATTGCCACTGGAGGGAGTCCTGTTACTGATTTCATTAAGATCTACACCAAGCCTATGACATCTGTATTAGCATGCAAAATAATTACGACAAAGTCATACATGATGTACTAATTTTGGTTGCTGTATTAGTATATCTTTTTTTTTTTAATGTTGGTGATAAACCTATAGAGAAGAAAAAAATATAGCGAATATGACTGTATTCGCTTGTACTGTGTTTAAGTGCTTTGAAGACTTTCTTAATATTCCTCAAACAATTTCAAACCATTTACATATAAACAATTTACCTTAACCTATGACTGTATCACTGTAATCTAGAGAGTGTTTACCACATTCAGATATTTAGAAAGTAAAACAAATAATTAAGGACAGAAAAGTGTAAACAAGTGAATTGTACAAGCCTTTTGCAATTTTGTAGAAGCTAAACATTCTGCTTCTGGTGAAAAGGTTTCTCTGAGCAGGAAATCCTGGCTCTTCAGGTTCGCCACCAAAACATCATAATTTTCTCTTATTTCTTCAGCAGTCTTATTTATTACGAATTGTTTATTTTTCTGTAAATTGAAAGAGCAAAGTTAGTTGGAGAAACTATATTATAGAATCAGTTTAACCAGACACTGTGCTAAGAGCTGACAAATCCACACTTAACTTTGGGATTGTGGTTTAACAGGCTTCTGGCCAGGCAGTACTTTCATGAGGGTTTGTGGGACGTGAAAAACAAGCACAGGGCTCCATATACAAGCTTCACAGTGACAAGTTAGTTTCATCTAAATGTGTGCTGGAATAACTTTTTCTATCGATTGAGATATTCCAAGTCCATCCCTGATACAGCTCCTTTGACTTGAATTTAATGTTGCTACAATGACACAGACTGTCAATGCTACACCAGAGCGCATACATAACCTGTACGCTGAGACATGTCATTAGGCTGCCCTCAAGACACGCTTTTCTGTCTCTTAAGAGTATGTCCACACTGTCATTCCCTATAGCATGTGTGATGTTTAACTGCAAAAAGTTTAGATGTTACCAGGAACATGCATGTATCTGAGGCAGATGAATTCAGGACCAAGCCCCAAAGCAGCTCTTTTGAGAGTTGTAAGCAAACACACAGAGCAGAGGAGCCAAATATGAATCAAACTTCTTATGACAAAGCTAATAGAAGGACCTCCTACTATCTGTATGTAAGAATCAGCCCGCAGGTAAGAATGAAGAGCATGTAAAGCTCTCTGGGACAGGAGTGTTCAATGTGCATAAAGAAACAAACAGGTAATGTCAACACAACAGTGGCTCATACCTTGGCTCCATTTGAAGTACTGAAGTGTGCAAGCAGTCGGAACAGAAAGTCATACTTTTCTTGGGTACACTGTAATTCAATAACTACAAAATCTTTGCTTCCCATGGAGTTAATCTGAATGGAGAGAGAAATAAAGACCCCGTCCCCCCATTTAACGCTTAAGTATGTTTCATTTATGTGATATTGCACCAAATACTTCCCCCTGTCCTACTTATTTTTTCACCCTGTTTAGAACCACAAATTCTAGGGCTAAAAAAAAAAAAAAAAAAAAAAAAAAAGCAAAATTATTCATTATTTTTATCATTGTAACGAGCAAAAGCTCCTCTCAGGGCTTCCCCTATGATTCCATCATTTCTGTGCTTTAAAAGGCTTTTACATAAAAATGTTTAATATTTAAATTAGATTTAACACAGAAAAGCCATAATAACATATATCTAGTCAGAAGCATATACATATTCCACTGCAATACTTTGGTGAGAACACTACACCAGTAACAGAGGAGTTTTATTTTGTTAGAATTAGGCTGCACTGAAAGACAGAAAGCATTGAAGTACTTTTCAATACTCCTCTTTGCATTGCAGAACATGATAACACAAAAGAGCGATTGCTGATGTGTATAAAACTGCAAAACTTCTACTCGTCTACTGATTATTCTTACTGTCACAGTAAGAGAAAGGCTTACTTTTTCAAGGACATTGTATTTTGCAACTTCAAAATCTTGAGGGAAAAAAGGAGCATCCTGATCATTTTCAGTGTAAAATCTGGAATGGAATCAGAGCAGTTGAAGTCATGTATGCCCAGTAAATACTGTGTTGTAACAGCCAGCAACATCACACTACAGTAAGAATTAATATAAGAACGTAAATCTGTTTTTCAGCAGCAAAATAAAACAGTAACTAAATACCTTCCCTATCACTGAACAGCAGTCTCTGAAAGTGAAAGCTGCATTCTATTAATTCATTTTAAAATAAGAGCGTTGGAGCTGGCTTTGTTAATTTAATTAAATAATTAGTAAAAGTTAGAACAATACCCTTTCCCTATCAAGTAAGGGCAGTCTCATGATCGTGATTTTCAGCTCTCCCAATAATTTTAATGGAGAGAGATGCTCTACACTTCTAAAAACAATGAACTGGACTGGATAGCAAATAAAAATCCATGTGAACCAAATGAATAAAAAATATGTGATGCTAAATAGCTGCTGAGTTGGTAGAAGCTTTGCACCCATTAATGAGCTGGATTGCAGGCGCTTACTACAAAGACACTACTAGATGGCAAAACATAAAAACAATTTCCACAGTCTGATCCAAAGGTAAAAAAAGGTAGAAGTAGTTATAAATTCATACAGATGGTATTGAAAGTGAAGAAAGAATAACTTTTTCCTTCACTACACTGTTGTTAAGGTACTAAACAATCTCCAGAAGAGATCTTGACCGCTGAAATAGATTGGAAAGTTTTTTTTTTTTCTTTTACATAAATATCAACATAGATGTATCAAGACACGTTTATCATTTTACCTGAGAGTCCCTACTTTGAATGCAATTTTGTTGTCACTTTCTGCTTTAACAGCAGGATCGAGGTCATTGCTTTCATTTTGATGTGTGGCATTTTTGTTTTCAGAAGATGACAGGTCTTCCAAACCTGCAATCAAAACATTTATTTACTTGCTATAATATCTGGGTTCTCTAATTTAACTTAACCTAGGTATCACCTCTCTTGATCTGCTTGCATTGCTTTGCCTAATGCAGCCAAGAATACTTTCAGCCTTCTTAGCATCAAGGGCACTATTGGTGGCTCATGTTCAACTCGTTGACCCCCAGGTCCTTTTCTGCACAGCTGCTTTTCAGCTGGGTGGCCGCAGCATGTCCTGGTATCTGGGGTTGTTCCTCCCCAGGTGCAGGGTTCTGCACTCCTTGAGGTTCTTGTCAGCCCATTTCCCCAGCCTGTTGAGGACCCTTTGGATGGTGGCACAACCCTCTGGTGTATCTGCCACTCCTCCCAGTTTTGTGCCCTCAGCAAACCTGCTGAGCGAACACTCTGCCCCATCATTCAGTGAAGACACTGAAGAGGTCTGGAAGCAGTATTGACACCTGGGGTACTCTGCTTGCTGCTGGCCTCCAGCTAGACTTTGCATCATCGATCACCATCCTCCAGGCCTGGCCATTCAGCCAGTCTTCAATCCACATCACTGTCTGCCTATCCAGCCCGTAGTTCAATAGTTTGTCTATGAGGATCTTATCGGATGCAGTGTCAAAGGCCTTCCTGAAGTCCAGGTAGACAACACCCACTGCTCACTCCTCAATTATCAGGCCAGCCATTTCATTTTAGAAGCTTATCAAGTTGCTCAAGCATGATTTCCCCTTGGTGAATCCATGCTGATTACTCCTGATGACCTTCTTGTCCTTCATGTGTTTGTAAATGGGTTCTAGAATTAGCTGGTCCATCACCTTTGTTTTCAGAAAAAAATCTTATTTATATCAACTTTATTCCCAATATCCATGGTTGCTGATTTCTTAAAACTTGATCTGAAATACTGACCTTCTGAAATGTTCTTTCCCAAAGTAACTGATAGATGCTTACACCACGCCAAATATACCTACCATGTCTGTCTGGCCATTGGTTAGAAGTGTCACCTTGTGATGTATTAACCTCATATTCATGATTTGGCAAAAGCTTCCCATTCTCAACTGATTTCCAAATTAAATCTGCATATACAACAGGCAGCTGATACTTCTGAATAGTTTTTAGATCGTGACAACTGAGGGCTTCAGCAGTATCCACGAGAACATGTGTACACTGAAAGACAGGTTACAATTACAACTCTTATGTGCACACAACTACAAAATTAATCCAAAAGTCGCTTATTTGCAATCCATACTGGCAAAATCCTAGAGTCCAAAGGAAAGATTTTAAACACAACCTTTTTGGATCGTATTTCTCGTTTAGAGATATGATAGCTCTGCATTCCTCCATAGACAGCAGGGAGACTAAAATATGGCTAAATTCAGAGTGTACTGATCTTTCTACAGTAATTACAGAGATAAGAGGGCAGCCAAGTGCCTAACATTCCATAGATCTTTTAGCAGCACACAGGAGGTCCAATAACAGGCCAAGCTCTATAGTGGCCAACTAGTTACAAATCCAATACTCTTTGGGATAACAGGATAAAAAAAAAAAAAAAAGCTGGGCAGAGTCCTGAACAATCATAGTATGTTTTGGTAGCCTTATAAAGAACTTACACTGCTTTACTGGAACCATATATATGATGAAAGTTTAAACCTTCTGCACAGTTTTGATGGTAGAGCTCAAAGGGTTGTAGTGAATGGGACTGCACCTGGCTGGTGTCACGAGTGGAGTTCCACAGGGCCAGTTCTAGGCCAGTTCTAGGGCCAGTTCTGCTCAACATTTTTATCAATGATCTGGATGCAGGAGTGGAATGCATCCTCAGCAAGTCTGTGATGATACTGAAATGTAAGGTTCTGATGAATCTCTGAATGGATGAGGAGCCTTGCAGAGGCATCTACATACATTGGAGCACTGAGCGATCAGCAACAGCATGAAGCTCAACAAAGGAAAACGCCAGGTGCTGCTCCTGGGACAAAGCAATGCCAGACACAGGTACAGACAGAGAGACGAGGCTGGAGGGCAGCTCAGCAGAAAGAGATGTGGGGGTGTTGGTCGACAGCAGGCTCAGCATGAGCCAGCAGCATGCCCTGGGCAAACCACATTTTGGGGTGCATTAAACGCTGCATAGCCAGACGGTCAAAAGAGGAGATTCTCCTGCTACACTGGGCATTGGTCTGGCCCCACCTTGAACGCTGTGTGCAGTGTTGTGCCCCACAACATTAAAAGGATGTTAAGGTTCTTGAGAGCATTCACAGGAGGACAACAAAGCTGGTAAAAGGACTCAGGGGATGCCACCCACTAGATCAGGTTGCGCAGGGCCTCATTTAACCTGGCCTTGAAAGCAGCTTAGAAAAGACTGAATTTAGAGGGCAAAGAAATCCATCATGTCTTTGGAATACTCTTGCTAGACCTCAATATGTTATTCTTCAATTCTTCACTTTCTTCCCCTGAACAGATGTGCATTGTCAGTTGCCAGGAAAACTACTGGGCTCCAAACAAGATGATAACGTGCCTATGATATTCCTTTGTTTCACACATTCCTTTTCTTATAAATAAATATATATATATATACATAATGCCAACTCTTTAAGTTATGCACAAATCAATCTATAGGCTCTTGGGAATATCAAATATGGTTTTGTTATTTGTAAAATAACAGCCACCTATGGAAACTGTGTGTATTGACAGCAGAGTTTAACTCACTCAGTGCTTTATTAGGAAATGTTACACAAGAGCAAGAGGGAGAAATTAGTTTGCTTAATCATACTCTTCTTAAAAATAAAGAAAAAAAGTATACAGAGAAAACAAAAAATCAAAATATAATGCACTATCTTCTTCCCAAGATAGATTAGAAGAGCTCTAATATGGCAATATTTATGAGCTTGTTGCAAGTACTAGCTTTGTGGGGGGAGGAAATAAATATCACTTTCAAGTGGCAGCAGCCACTATGCCTTTGCTATGAAGTTAGATAATTCATTTGCTGACACTGGCACATGAATACTTATATTGCTACGGCATTAGCATGTTCCTTGGCACTTCTAGACTCTGCCCACTCACATCCCTGAGCTTCCATGCATGGTTTGGGAGAGGAACATCACCATGACCATTCCCATGAGGCAGGCTGGATGTGGCCACTCAGCCCTAAAGACCATGAAAGTTCATTAGCACAGATGTTGGCCAAGCCATGCTGCCTGGCCACAGTCCCTACAAACACTCCTAGGTGCATAAAGGACTAGTACAGGTGTGACCTGCTGATTTCATTCCCGTGTGTGTCATGCAAACAGGCTCCTTGATTTATCCATGCTGCTTGTTCAGTATCTACTCAAAACAGAAACCTGTATTTAAATTAACAACTGCAATATCACAAACTCCTAACTCTACATCCATCATTTCTCTGTAATCAACTGCTTGCAGTAGTATAAACAATGACACGACCAAAACCCAATTCAGGGATGTGTCTCCTTTTCAGAGTTTCTGTTCCCTGATGACATGAGAAGAAAACCAACACGGCAACTTTATCCAGGAAAAAAAAGCCTCCCCGATTCTTCTATAGGGAGAGAATATTGCTCTTATTTTTTCTTATGAGAGATTTCAGCACTACAGAGCATTAGAATTATAAGCAGAAATACTGAACAGAGAAATAATCTCCCCAGTCCTTATTTCTCTACATGAGGCAAGATTAACACTTGACAACACTGACACCACTTGGTATTTTCCTTTGGAGACCTCAGAAATAAATCTAGAACTTACCTTGGGATTAATCACGTAATGAATGACTCCACCATTTTCTTTTATGCATGCTCTTAGCCTGTTCTTCTCCTGAATGGGCAAGTACCTCACTTTAACAAAGAACGCACAGTTTGCAAAGATTGTCATTGCCCTCCTGTTAAGACAGAAAAGAGGGGTTTATTTTGGCTAAGAAATCTTTCATTCCTACTACCCACCTAAGTAGTTTCTCACCAAATATTCCCTTTTCCACTCTAGGGAGTTCCACAACAAATCCCATTTTATCAGCATGGTAATCAAATTGACAAAGAACATCTCTTAATCAGTTTTATTCATTTTAAAAAATGATATGGAAAATTATTTAGTGTGACCTACATTTTCAGTCGAGTCATGGCTTAAACTAATTGTCAAACTCGTACCTTGACCTTTTGCTGCTGGTATCCACTGTTGGTAGTGGAATGATCTTAGTTTAAACTGGAACAACTCTCCTTCTGGTCCTCTTTCACACAGTACCTTCACAGAACAACTGTTTTTTTTTCAAGAATATAAACTATTTTCATGTTTCTACTCAGTGCCGTATATCTAATCTTTCAATAATAACAATAAAAAAAGTAAAAAGAACTTCAGTAACTTGATCCAGATAAAACACAGCCTAACAACAGCAATAAAACCCATAAAAGCATACCACAAACAAACAACAACAACAACAACAAAAAACCACGATCCCGAACAAGAGACTAGCTTTAATCCAGATCTGTTTTCTGATTGAATTCATTTCTGGCCTAGGGCAAAGACTGACGCAGGCACAAAGGAGTAGCATAGCACTGAAAATGATGGAGGAGCAGGGGAGAGATGGATGTAGAGGGCCTGCTGCTCTTCTCAGCCGTGTCAGCCTAAATTGGCTGTAAAATAAATCTAAGGAAAATTGGCTGTGTGTCATTTGTGACAAACTATGCTAAGATACGAGAGGCTGGGAAAGTTTTATTTAAACAGGAGTAGAATTTATGACAACAAAATGTGAAGGCAGTGCCTAGTTGAAGCCACTACAATGTATAATCATTGCATATTTATTTTCCTGGACACTTGCGAGTGTAAAGTTATTCTTATTTTAAAAACAGATGATGAATGATAAAGAAAATTATAGTGTAAATGAGAACACTACACAGAGCACTGAGCTCTTTATGCAGCGTATGTGTGCCTCAGCACATCACAGCTTTTCTAGGGCTTCAGAGCCTTTCACTGGTAAACAAAAGTGGTAAAACTAAGTGCCAGCTAGGGGACCTAGCGACAAAGGTTGTTCACAGAGAACCCCAAAATAATTTCCCCACTAAACATATTTGAAACATGGTGCCCAATTTAGTTTCCTTGGAAAGACACTCAGACAGTATACCACAAAACCACTTTGAGAACTCCTGGCAACCAAAAGATTTGCCTTAAACTCCCATTGCTGCTCCAAGCCAAACTGCTAATGCTACAGTAACTAGCACAAAGAGAATGTGTGCCTGTAAAACAAAATATTCAGATCATAAATTCTTTTTTTTGAGTGATCATTTGGCTGCTAGTAAACCATGGCCATATCTTAGCCGGGAGGTTAGTATCAGCATCGCTGGTAAAAACTTGGTTTTATTCTGTTTATATTTCTGGAAGAGCTATTTGATAATGTAAATTTTCCATGGTGACTTAAGGACAAATACTTTTAACTGTGGGATAGCTGGAAAAAAAATGACAATGCAGAGTATTTGGCCTCTCCAATTTCATCCTGGAATCACAGAATGAGCCAAAACAAATACGAAATTGCTTGTTTGAAAGAAAACATAATATAAAAGGAAGGCAGTTCTTGTGTTGGCCAAAAACATTCAAAATTAAGTGCCATCTCTCTTGGACAAGGCATTCAGAGCAAAAATGACATCTCCTACATACATGGCAGATTGTGGTTAAGCTCCTATCCTGCTACTCCTAGAAATAAACAACGATGTCAAAAACCTCAAAAAGGAAAGCAGAAGCTGTTTGCACTACTTTCATTTACCACTTTATATTTTTATGTGTTATGTTAGAACTGTTTCTCTAGTAGTTTCTTAGGACTAAAAACAAACCTGTCTTTGAATTACCCAACAGGTTCTTCTGGCTTAGAAATTCATAATGATCAATTGCACCAAAGCCTTTACAAGGCCAACAAAGCTTCTACATTAAATCTGTTGAGAGTATTGAGAGAAAACAACCCAAAAGACACTAACATGGCAGAGAAAATTTTTAAGTGGCACTGACCATGGCATTTCAGAAGTGGTGTGTTTTAACCCTGGTAAGCACCTAAGCTTACTGGTCCCTCACTTCCTCTCACTCTCAGCTGGACGGGGGAAGAGAATCAGAAGGACAGAAGTTAGAAACCTCCAGGGTTGAGATAAAGACAGTTTAGGAAAGGAAAAACAAAAACCAACCAACCAACAACAACAACAACAACAAAAAGGAATAAGTGTACATTCTTACTCTATGGCATATTTGATTTTCAATGAATATAAATAAAATTGTTTTTCAGTGCAGTAAAAAAACTGTCAGATGGCCAGAGACAAGGGGCAACAAAATTCATTTGAATGTAGGGATTCAGGAAAACCTAGAAAATCAACACTATCAGACACAATTTTATATATATATAATCTGATTTCATAAAGGTAATCTATAGGAAGAGACCCCAAATCATCTACTGCCCTACACATCTGAGAGAAGTGGCAACACTGCAGTGATGATACATGCATGTAGGTGAGGCAGACAGCAGACTGAGGATCAAAGGACACGTGAAATCACTATATACTTATATTTTGCGGCTCCTGTGTTCTGCTGTCTGGCATTACCAGTGCTTTTTCCAGAAAAGTACTCTTCGCTCACACACAAAGAAACCTAACTCTTCTTTCTGTATTTTAACTAAGAGGTTTTCGCAAGATACTATGTTATCTGAGGTGGCAATGATCTTTTAAGATGCAGCCATATAATTTGGCTTGGGTAGATTAATTTGTATCATATATAAAGGCAAATGTATCACTGCCAAAAGTTTCCCTTATTAAAACTATCTTATTGGTCTGGGCACTGCCTCCCTTTGCACCGTAACACTGCAGGCACTAGATTTCTCAGCATATTCTCTACAGCAGCTTCTGGATATTGCTCAAGTTCCCTACCAATACATCCCTCTTTCACACAGAAACTTGAGAAGCTGAATTTGGTAGCACATATGTGGTACAAAACTCCACAAATATTTTATATTGTGCTTGCTTATGAAAGCTATGCAGCTAAGAACTAAGAAAAAAATTTTGAGAGAACTGATCTTTAAATAAACCGTAATGTCGACCAGTAAGCAGAAAGGAATGTGAAAGCTTGAGGGAAGGGCAGATTCACTCCGCTAAGCTTCTCTGTGAAGACCCCCCTCACCCTTTCTCTGCTCCCAGCATGAGAGCTAATAAATGACCCCGATCCCACTCCTCTCTTTAGGGTTCGGGTGAAAAATTGTTTACACTCACCCACTCTGGCAGTTCCTCTTCCTGAATGGTCTTCCTGCTTCCTCAACAGGGCAAAGTGCAACCGGATTGCTGGGTGTAGGGGCGTAGGAAGGGCTGGGGCACGCACATACTTGTCTGTGAAACGCCCGAAGGGACAGCGCCAGCAATTGTGACCCTGTCAAATAAATAAACCAAGCAAAGTGCAGCCAACTGAACAATAAGGAGCAGCAGCCCTCGCTGTGCTTGAAGGAGGAAACTCACTGTTAAAGTGCAAGTGAGCTTTGAAATACCTTACATACAGCGGGAAATGTAGCTGAAGCCTGTGCAGTCTGTCCTCAGCAGTTCTCTCCTTTGAGTGAAGAGGACCTTATTCTCCTTCATTATTGCCCACCGAATATTACCCTCTCTTCCTTCACCTGTTTCCCTAGAGAATCACTTCTCATGGAATTTTAGCAAAGCATTTGGCTTTATTCTTTTTGAAGTGCAAATTTTCCCAAATTCAAAATCAGAATAGAAAATGATTATATTTAACATGTATGTTGATAATTAACTGCTAGGAAACACTTTTATAGCTGATAAGAAAGTTATGCAAAGGAAAAGTGCTGACAATTGCTTCTGGTTTAATTCTTACAGTTTTAATTTATCTTGCTGGAGATCCATAAAGCCCTAATGACCTCTGAAGAATTTCATGTGAACTTGTCGTTATGCAGTTGTTATGTAGTTGTTATGTTACGTGATGCTGTGCTTTCAAAAGGCATGGGTTGAAATCCTCTTTCCCAGCACAGTAGCTCCCCTTGTTACTGCAGAACCCAGCATCAGGACGACCATGCATTAACTATGTCTGTAACTATCAGAACCAAAGTGCACGCAAGGTGAGGGCAAGTTTAGAATAATAGAATCACAGAATCATTAAGGTTGGAAAAGACCTACAGGATCATCTGGTCCAACCACCTCCCTACCACCAATGTCACCCACTACACCATGTCCGTAAGCACCACGTCCAACCTTTCCTTGAACACTCCAGGGACGGTGACTCCACCACCATGGGCAACCCATCCCAGTGCCTGACTGCTCTTTCTGAGAAGAAATGTCTCCTCATTTCCATCCTAAACCTCCCCTGGCACAGCTTGAGGCCGTTCCCTCCAGCCCCATCGCTAGTTATCTGCGAGAAGAGGCCGACCCCCAGCTCCCCACACGCCCTTTCAGGCAGCTGCAGAGAGCAACAAGGTCTCCCTGAGCCTCCTCCTCCCCAGCCTGCCCAGCCCCAGCCCCAGCCCCAGCCCCAGCCCCAGCCCCAGCCCCAG
>CM021765.1:187162815-187240591 GCA_011076525.1 Nettapus auritus
CCCAGCCCCAGCCCCAGCCCCAGCCCCAGCCCCAGCCCCAGCCCCAGCTCCCTCAGCCCCACGCGGAGCCCCTCGGGAGCTGTAGTTCGCGCACCGCGGGGCCGCCCGGCAGCCGGGCGGGGAGGCCGTGCCTCGGGACTACAACTCCCGGCATGCCCCGCGCGTGGCGCCGGGAGGCCGTGAGATGGCGGCAGGTTTGTAACCGCACGGAGGGGCAGCGCCGCTGGGGCGCGGTTCGGGGCCGTCGCCGTGCGGGTGCTTCTAGGGGGGCGCAGCAGCCGCTGTAAGGGCGATGGGGGGCGCTGGGCTTGTGGGGAGGTTCAAGGAATGCTCAGCAAGAGCTGCTGTGGTCTGATCCCTCGAGAATGAGGAAGCTTTAAAAAGCTGTTCCCTGACCGGCGGGACTTTTGAAGCCTTGGGCTCCTGTGGTCGTGTCCTTTGTTCCGTAGCCCTTCCTCTGTGCTCCCTGCGACACACCGACTCGACACAACAAACGACACACCGACAGGTCGCACCGTGGCTGTAGGCGGAGAGTTAATCGCCCTGGGTCCCGCTGGAGGTAAGCAGAGCCGGGTGATAACGATAAAAGGCGATAGGAAGGGGAGGGAGAAGCTAACAGGCAGCAAGGGTGCAGAATTTCCATGAGAATGATGCTGAGCGTGCATCGAAATACTCACAGGAACATGATGATGTTTATGTGGATGTATTTACAACATTGCTTTCACGTGAAGGTCCTATAATGAACATCTTTCAACTCGTCAAGTCCCTTCTCTCTTCTTCTGTTGCAGACACTTTTGAAAAATTCAGAACCCATCTCGGTACTACTGAACAGAGCATTATACACAGCTTTATAATATTTGAGGCGTTATTTATTCGAGTGCAGTTACTATTAAGATTAAATGTTGGATTGTGCTGACTTCCTGCACAGGAAGTTCATTAGTAATTGCCCAAGTTGTTTCTATTGCCTAGGGAAAAGTAGACAGTGACTGATTTTTATAAATACTTAGATTGGTTATAAGAGAGTAACTTCCTGTTACTGTAGATTTCATATTTTGTTTATCTGCTTAATTTCTAGGTGCTAAAAATAAGTAACCATCCACTCCAGGTGCCTAGTGGCTTTGAAAATTTTGCTGTCCTGACTCTCCAAGATACAATAGTGTTATGTTAACACTACATCAGCAAGTAGATCTGAATACCATTTACAAGATGCCAGCTGTTGAAGATCCGAGTAGTGGACGAAACTTCCTTGCGCACTGCGTGTTCGATAGTTCTCGTGCTGGAGTCTTCCTGGATCCGACTTTCACTGGTTTGAAAATCAACGCAGAAAATTTATTATCTGGACATGAAAACATCCCGGCTTTCCCTGCTGAAGGGTTGCATCTTTCAGAGAGCTGTTCTCTAAGTGATGACTCCCTATGTGAAGAACGGATGCTGGAGCCTGGCAGCTCTTGTACACTTCAGCAGGATGCCACTGAAACATCATTTCCAGCAGCAGCATATAATGTAGAAAACTCTAAAACAAACTTCATCCAAGGTGAAGTGGGTGGTCAGAATAAATCCGATTACTGTGATCCTCTCTTACAGAAGCTTGAACAGGTAATGGAAAAAAAAAGTTCTAGAATTCTTTGACATATATAAATTAGGATTTATTTTGTTCCTATATATGATTCTTCATATCTGAAAGTATGCAAAATCTTTTCCACCTATAGAACACAGTATGCGTGAAGAGCAAGCCCTAGGTCAGTTATGCATGCGTAAAGGTTGGTGTCCTCATAACATGCAGTTTAACTGTTTTTCACTGGCACAAGTTTGAATGCAAAACAAATTGCATTTCGTGCCAGCATATTTGTTCTCAAAATCTTTTTTTTTTTCTTCTTAACCTGGGAAGATGTACTCAGTTTTACAATAGTCCATTGTTTCTAAACTTAAAGCTGTGGCAATGGGGTGCTGGTCGTTACGGTGGGACTGCTTCACTGCAGATATTCACGACACAGTGAAGTTGTATGTTCTTGTAGCTATAGCAACATCTGCCGTTAGTTCTCGTTGTATGTATGTGCACCCTCGTACCTGGTTCTGTTTAGCTGAAGAGCGAAGTTGGTGTTGAATACAGACACGTCCAAGACAACAGGACAAAAAGGCCTGGAATTACAACCCTGTGATGTTACGTTTTTTTTTTTTTTTTTTTTTTTTTTTCCCAAAGCAAATTTGCCAGCTGGTCCACTGCGACCGGCAATACGTTTGCTTATAGCTCTCCCCAGTTAGCAGATATAAATTATGTTAGCTGAAGGCATTAAGGCACACTTTAATTGGTCTTGCTGTTAGGGATTAAGAACTCATTGTCCACCCTTTTAGAAGTTGCCTCAGTGCAAATCTTTGTCTGTGCAAGTGAAAGTGTGGGGGGAAAAAGTGAATCTCTAGAGTATAATTCCTCTACTAAGCATATGAAAGGTACTTCATCGCTGTTATACTTGTTAGGAAAATATTCATTCACTTTTTTTGTTATGTTAGCAGTATCCAGCAGTGGCTAAATAATATATATTATCTGGTTTAAGCGTATCTTAAGAGGAATTGTTAAGTCTCCTGTCTTGGAAAGTTACTGACGATCTAATATATATTAACAATTATTTTTATAATATATATATATAACTTACATGTAGTATTTATCTCCAAGATCTCAGATCGAGTGAAGATTACTGATACATACATATATAGTACATACACGTTTCTAAAGCTCTCTTGATTTTGAGGTATTTCACATTTTATTAAAACCACCACAAACAAGTTATGTTAAAAGAGCAGAATTTGAATGTTTGTCTCATACTATAGAAATGTCTGTTCTGATTCCTTTTGTTTGCAGACTGATCGATTAAATACAAGTGTTAAGACATCTGTTAACTGTGCAAAATGAAAATAGTACCTGTGCAATTCGTAGATAGAACTGAAAGTTGTGTTCATCAAAGCATTTTGTATTCTTAATTTCCATCATGTTGCACTTAGCTAATGGAACATTGTTAAAACGAGAAATACCTCTTGTCTTGATGACACTAATGTTGCGGTGCATTCTAAGTATATTTGTCTTAACTAAAAGAATGGAAATAAATGTCCTTGGTACGTTTTGTTTGTTTGAAAAGCTGAAAGAATTGCAACAACAGAAGCAGGAACAGCTAAAGAAACAACAGATGGAGCAACTTCAAAGGCTGATGGAAGAACAGCAGAAGCTACTTAGCATGGTGTCTGACCAGACAGCAATTCTCGGTAAGTTGAGAAATAAAGCAGAAGACATACTTCAGTAAACTGAAGAATTTGATCTAATTTCTTCATTAAAATCGGAAAGTGTATTCAGTGTTCTTCATCTTAAAACTACTTGATTAGTCAAAGACAAATGCTGCATCGTTTGAGTGGCTGATAAATGAGTGCTGCTGTACAAGGACTTTTATAAAATCCTTTTATAAATTGCCAAGAGTAATTGTAACTTAATCAACAATAGGAGCTTTGTTTTGAAGAATATATTATAAAGGACAGTGTAAAATAAGCAGTTTCTTACCTCTTTGATTAGCTGTTTCCCACAGTACTTTTGATTGCTTTAAGCTGTCACTGTATCCAAATGAAGTAGTACCTCCTTGTTTGTGCTCATGCAACATAAATCTGTTCAACTGATGATCTGAACTAGACTGGGGAGCTGATTTGTACTGAAAAACAAACGTTTGTAAACAGGATCAGTTTTCCAGTCCAATTTGCTGTGTGCAAAGGGAGAGCACAGTGCTGGGCTGGAAAAAGCTGGCAGTTGAGGTAGGGGGATCTTTTGCAGGTAGTCTCAGTCCTACCTGATTTAATGATTATCTTTCTTTTACTCTATCTGAGAAAGTTGATCTAGGGTTTAGCCTTAGAACGGAAACTAGATTGCCTAATGAGTTCTTTCTAATTGGGAAAGTAAGGGTGGAGGCTGGCTCTTGCCCTTTAGTGCCATTTCTTTTCTCCTGCAGGACTGTGGTGTGTTTTTCTTTTAATTTCAAACTCTACTCTGATGGCTGAAAGTCAAAGCCAAGACCTAGGCATTCAGTGGGCGACAGCTTTTCACAGGCTGTGATTATGGTATTGGAATCACCATGAAGGCAGAGTTTATGCCTTGAATAGTTCTCCACATACACAAAACAGTGATTTTTTTACAAGCTAAATAACTAAGAATGTATCTCATCGCTGACAGTTGCGCTGATTGAACCCATATTTTCATGTGGCACACAGAAAATACAGGGATACAGAATGTCTCCAGTCCAACTCCACCGTGAGGGTTAAATAACTGAACTGGAATTAGGAATCAATATGAGTTGGCAAAGAGATGCCACCACATGACTAAGAATTACCTGTACGTAAAGAAATGCACTAGAGTTCTTCACCTTTTCTGTTCTTAGTTTTACCGCTGACACCAGCACAACTACTAAGCTGCTGTAATTGGAATAGAGTTTTGGTTTTAAGCTAGCTCTTTAATAAGGTTGCTGTAAACCTGTAGAGGTTCCAGAGGAAAGGTATGAGATTGAATTTCATCTTATTTCAAAGCTTTCAATCCAAGGTCTCGGTCTGAGAGGTTGCAAAAGGATGAACTGATCTTAATTCTTACATTTGTACGTAGGAAACAGAAGCTTGATAAGAGACCTTTTCAGTAGAGCAGACATCCAAAATTATTCAGTTATTTTACCTTTAAGCAATAAATTAGCAAAGGTAATGAACAATCAGAATGGGCTGTTAAAGAGTGTGGAAAAAAATTATACATAATTGGATGTTCCTTTAAAAAGAGAGCTCAAATACAAATAATTAAATTTGGGGAAATCTTAGGACTCTTTTTGTGTGGGAATACAGACTACATGACCATGAAGCTCTCTTCTGGTTTTAATCTGATCTGAGTGCTGCTTAAAGTAGGTGCTGAAAACTGATTTTGTTTCCTTTGGGGAGGGGAGGGGGGAAGACATAAAAAAACAACAACAAAAATCCATTCTGTCAATTTCATAGGAAAAAACATGTGGTGTCCAGAACAAAAGATGGAAAAAATAACGGAGGCTGAAGATCCTCACCATGATCCTTTATGTGCGGAGGGTGCAGATGACTCTGAAAAGTCCAGCAGAGGAAAACAGTTGTGGGTGACGAATACAGAGGAAAGGTAATTCAGAACTTTACTTTTCACAGTTCTAAATACAGAACGCAAGTTTGATTGAATTCTGAGTCCTGATTAAGAGTCTAATATTCTCAGTTTGTATAGCTTTCTCAAACAAGGATTCCGTTTTGCTAGGTGTGGTGGAGACGAGTGGTAAGAGAGGCTCTGGCTTGAAATTGCTTGTGCTGTGTAAGATGTGACGTTGTGTATTGGCTGAAGAGGTGTGTGAAACACGGAGCAATGACAGTTCAGAAGCACATCTCAGTATAGGCTTAGCATATTAGCAGTTACAATTACTGTTCCCCATTTGATTTATTACAATCTCCTATCTGTTATTAGATGGCAAAAAAAAGTAATGTGAAGGAGGAGTGTTAAGGCCGCGACTTTTAATTTATTACCAGGAGTATTTTAAGTATCTGGGTATTGCTCAGAAGTAATAACAGTGCTTTTGGGGGAAGTCTCGTGTATGGTAGAAGCTTTGTTCATGGCATGGATGGACTAAAAGTAGTGGTTGGCACTGTTCTGAAGCTCTGCCTTGACTGTCTGGTCATCACAAGACAAGAAGTCTTGTTCCAGGCTGTGGTGGCTTGTCCCCAGGCAGCAGCTAAGCAGCCAGCCAGCTGCTTGGTCATTCTCCCCCAGAGCAAAATTGGGTTGGAGGATCAGAAGAGGAAAAGTGTGAGAAGTTGTGGGTTGAGAATAAGACAGTTTACTAACTGAAGGAAAGACAGGGAGAAACCCAAGTGTTACAAAGGCAGTCACTCTCCACCTCCATCAAGTAAACTGATGCCCAGTTGGCCTCTGAACAACAGCCATTTTTAGAAAACTGAGCCCAGAGTTTTCACTGCTGAGCACGATGTTACCTGGCATGGAATATCTGCTGGGCCACTTTGGGTCCACTCTTCTGGCTGCATCCCCGTCAACCTCCCATTTGCTGGGGGAGAGAAGTGGGCAGTGTGAGAAACCAAAGAAGGCTTTGAGGCTGTGCAAGCAGTGTTTGGCAACAGCAACAACACTGGTGTGTTACCAACGCTGTTTTAGTCACAAATCCAAAAGACAGCACCACGTGAAGTGCTGTGAAGAAAGCTTTCTCTGTCCCAGCCAGACCCAGTGTACAGGCGGAGCTCAGCAGCATTACTGTGAATCGGTGCGAAGGTGATACTGCAGAAACGAGCAGTGTGACTAAAACCCAAGCGAAAATTAGGTGGTTCAGGCAGAAGAATGGGTCACTGAGAAAAGCAGTGAAAGGAAAAACTGCATAAAGGTGCTTTTAGATGTGTATTAATTATAGCGGGGATTTGATAACCACTTCTCAGAAGATAAGCAGCTAGTGGTATCGTGCATTTCTCAGATTAACTTTGCCACTTAATGAGTAAAGGACTTCATAATTCGTCATTTTTTATGTAATTGCACCCTTTGAATAGCAGGGATGCTAAACACAGTTAAATTATGTGGACACGTAATACTTGATATTTTTAAATTACCCTAGACCTATTAAAGCTGCGATTCAAGAGAAGAAACAGACATTTGAAGAATTTCTGGAAGAGCAGATTCAGATAGAGGAGCAGCGTCTGAAGCAAAGCCAGAAATTACAGGTTTTTTAACTTCTTTTTTTAACTTTTAACTTTTTTATATAGTGATGAGTGCTTTAAAAACATACAAAGCAGATTCTAGCATCAGAAGCTAACACTGACTGCAATGTTCGCATTTGAGGATTTTACTTTAAAAATAATTTAAAAAAGCCCTGAGTAATTCATTTGTTTAAGATGTTTTTAGAAACCCAGCAGAAATACGCTATACAAGTTCCTACTGATATGTGGGATTTATTTGAAAAAAAAAAATCTTAAAACTGTGTAGAGGACTTCTTAACATTCTCCGTGTGTTAATTTTCCATATCCACTTTCAGGAGACAAGTGGATCGGCCATTCAAAAACCAGTGATCAAACGACCTTTCCTTAAAAGAGGAGAAGGCTTAACAAGGTTCACTAATGCCAAATCCAAGATAACGCTTGGAGAAAGCATGCTGAAACCACAACAAAGGGTTTCAGATGACAGAAACATTAGAGGGGACAGATCACAAATACAAAAGAAAAGTCTGCCTCCTAGCAAAGAGCCGGTTTCTGGGAGCCCTCTTATGCCACGTAAAAAAAATAACCAGCCTGATAAAGCAAAATGTTGTCCTATTCAGAAGACCCTTGTGCTCAGGAATCACAATGGGAAAAATACCACGCCATTAGAAACAAGAATGCAACCAGGAAAAAATGTTGATGGACAGATGAGAGATTCCTTCTCACCAGAAATTAACCACAAAATAGAAAATAAAGAGAATGTAGCAGAATTTGCTAAGTCTAACAGTGGCAAAATGAGAAACAAATTACCTGGCGTGGAAAAGCCTCAGTTGTCTTGTGAGCTGGCCAGTGCCTTTTCTAATGCTAAATGTCCTGCAGGTCACCCTGTAAAAGATCCAGAACTGTCTTTTGAAGTTTCATTTCAGAATAAGTTGGAAAACTGGGAAAAAGAAAAGGAAAAAGAGAATCTAGAATTAGATGAATTTTTGTTTCTAGAGCAAGCTGCAGATGAAATATCTTTCTCAAGTAATTCCTCATTTGTGCAAAGGATCTTAGATCAAGATCGGCAGACTTCAGAAGGACGTAGAATGTCTTCCACCCCTATCAAGGCAAAACAGCAGCAAGTGAAGGAGCTTGCAGTTAAACTTATAAATGCGAAAAATAAAAAGGCAGACTGTGTCACACAGGGAAATAAAAATGATAAAGCAGTTACACATACAGTCTCCAAATCAGGAACAGCTTCTAGACTGAAGGATCCAGTGAATAAAACAGACAGCGTAATGTTTTCAGATTCTTCCTTGGCAGCAGTTCCTGCTTTAAAAAGTACTCAGTGGACTGTAAATGAAGATAAAGATGAGGAAAATGGTGATACCACTACAGATTCTGAGCAAGAATTTGAGACCACGTTAAAAAATGAAGATGTTAAGGAATCCTTTCAGAGCAACAGAGAAAGTGATCCAGGATTTTTTGATTACGGAAGTTCTACAGATACCAGCAAAGAAAGCAAACGCGGAGGTGACTTGTCAGATGAAGATTGCAGCACGCTGTCAGAGCAAAATATTAGAAAAGCTTCAGACCATCAGAGAAGCACGTCCTGTATAAATAGGAATAAGATTGAGTTTGATGATGAAAGGACATGGAGTGATCTTGATGAATATTATTTTCACAATGATTTACCTGAAAAATATACCAAAATGTCCTTACAGACAGACTTTTTCAGTAAGAATGATACCGCTGTCCCAGATAAAGCAATAAAGAGAAAAGTTGCCTCGAAGAAGGGAGATGAACTGTCCAAGCAGTCTGCAGCAGACAGTGATTCCAGCGGGCCTCCGGCATCAAACCTGATGATGAAACTGTTTCCCTCGCTGAAACCGAAGCAGAAGGCAGGCTGTCACTCAGAGCAGGAAATCAAATCAAATGTGGAACAGGAGTCAGGAGGTGAGAGAACAGCAACTGGTAGGAAATGCTGAAGAAAACATGTTTTACAAGTCTTTCTTTCCAAGGCTTATTCTATAACTTGACTTTACACCGAAAAGTCTAAGTACAGACTGCTGCTTCAGGGAATGGCACCTTTCATCTCTTCTGGTTGTGTGTCTGGTGCAATCTAGCAATTCTGCAGCTTGCAGATTGAGTCTGTGGAAGGGCTGCCTCCAAGAGCTCCTTTACAAGCTGTTGTATTTAAGCAAGATCATTAAAAATGCAGTTGTTTAGCGACAACATGATGGTATAGCATAGCATGCCTTCTCTGTTAGATGATGGTAGGTGGTAGGTTCATTGCAGCAGAGCTTGAAACCATGTAGCACATATATATATATATATATTTTTTTTTTGAGAAATTCATGTGAAAGCTACTACATCTACTTATTGCTTTCTGGGGAATGGATTTTGCTGGGTTGTTGAAAGAAATCAGATGTTTTTTGCAGGAAGTAATGGTTGGCAGCATTTAAGAGAGAATGAGGCAACTGACTGGACTGCAGTGTCACTGCATAGGCTCTTCTCTTGCATACTCAGAAGCAGTCTGTAAAAGCCCAATGAGTGTTAAGCTGTGACTAATCAAAAAAATGGGATGGCAGAGAAGCCCACGGATACCATTATGGGCCTCTTACAATATATTTCAGGGCAGTGTCAGCAGATTGTGTTGTGAGTACAACTTGGAAAATTTAGAGCTGTGAGTTTTTCCTGTTTGACGCTTTGCCCTCAACATACCTTTATTTAATTTTTCTAGCTTGACATGTAGCCCTTCCCATTCCAATTCCTGACACACATTTAGCTCTACAAAGACGACAGATACATTTGATGAATCAGATACTTACAGAAACATAGAAAAGTTTGGATTGGTTGCGGGGACCCTTAGGGATCACCCAGTTCCACCCCCCTGCCATGGGCAGGAACACCTCCCACCAGACCAGGTTGCCCAAAGCCCCATCCAGCCTGGCCTTGAACACCTCCAGGGATGGGGCATCCACAGCTTCTCTGGGCAGCCTGTGCCAGGGCCTCACCACCCTTGAGTATATAGCGCAGAGGGCTTTAAAATGTCACTTCTATGTTATTTCAGTATTAGCAGTAGTATTGCAAAGAAATTCTATCTATAAAATAGTACATATGTTTTTAAATGGCCTGTGGTAATTGTTTACTTCAGTCAAAGGCTGCTTAGACAACTTGCACCTGATTGCTCTTTGGTAGGAAACACTGTTCCATCCCAGATACTGAGAGAGAAACTCATTGAATTGGAAATGGAAATTGAGAGGTTCAGAGCTGAAAACACAACTCTAACTAAACTCCGGGAAGAAAGAGAGCACGCCTTGGCAAGTATCAGGTAATTTTCAATTGAAAATCAGGTAAGTTTTAATTGAAAACAGCTTGGGGTGCTCACTAACTTAATATGATCCACGTTGACCTGTTTGTGTTAGGTAGTGTTACAGTGAGACAGATAAATAATTGGTGTGTTTCAGTAACTGGAGATGTAGGTCAAGAAACTGGTTGTTGCTCTGTGGATGTATTAAACTGTCATTATTACAAACAAATTGCCAATCTAGGAATACTATTAAGAACTCCTGCTGGATTAGTACGGATTAATATGATATCCTTGCAGGCTACACCTGGGAGAACTTCCTCATGTCTAATCGAGCAATGTTCTGAGCAATAACACAGTCCCAAACTGGTCTTGCAAACAGATTTCATGCTAACGTGATCGATGCTCTTCCTACGGAGTGAATATTTGAGTGTACAAATGGAGTTTGACTTAATTTCAGCCCCCTGGTGACTACCAGGTGGAAAACAGCAAAATAATCCTCTGATTACTTACAGGAAGCACTCCAATTCCTACCAAAGTCACGTTTGTGTTGTTTGGAAACAGCATCATGTTGTTGGCTAACGTGAGGGACCTGGTATCGGCTGATTCTTTTTCACACTGCTTTTGGGGGAATGGTGTTCTGCTGCTTTGAGGAATATTGGCAGATTTTGGTGAAGCTTTGCTAAAATCAGGATAACTTTTGTGACTAGAAGACAGAAATAGCTGTATTTCAAACGCTACCTGCATGACATTTCTTACTGCTTAATACTATTTAGAGTTAAACCTTCCTGGAGGTAGCAGATGCTGGCTTTGAATCAACGACTACAAAGCTCAGTCTTGATTTTCTCACTCCAGACTTGAAGGAGTCAGGCTAAAACCAACAGCTTTGTTTTATAATTACAGGAAAGAAATTGCAGACTTTCAACAGCAGAAAGCCCAAGAACTGGCTGAAATAGAAGAATATAGAAAAAAAGAAATGAAAAAACTGCAAAAGGAACGTAAAGTTTTTGAAAAGTATACCACAGAAGCTAGAGCGATTCCAGACAAAAAAGAACGTGATGAAATTCAGGTATTAAAATTGTAATTATTATTCTTGTCCACATAGGAATACTTGAATTCATTTAAAGGGAGTTGAGAACTAAATTCTAACTTAATTTGAAACAAAATTACTGTAACTAATGTAACACTGCAAGTTTTTATTATGGTAATAGATCAAAATGCAAACTAGAACTATACCTGAATTTTCTTCTGTTTGTAACTGTTCCAGGGTAAAAATAGTTATCTTCTACAATTTTCAAAGTAGCATTTTGTGATTACTTACATGTAGTTCCCTAAAGGTCAGAGACATACAAAACAGTACGTTTCTTCACCGTCAGCATTTATGGTACATTAGGCATACAGACAAGTTGTATGAAACTTCACGTATGGGAATGTCACTTCCTGACGTTACTTCAACAGGTCGCAGTAACATTTGCCAAACTGGCTAGGCAGATTCATGTCTATTTTGTGTGTTTGTATCCTCCCGGTTTTCCGGTGCCAAGACTTCAGAAGGGTCCTCTGGAGGGTGGCTTTAAAGATAACACATTTCTGCCTCAAGTGTGTTTGTGCTGGCCAACCTATGAAGTGTAAAGGATGCTCAGAGGGTTATGAGAGACATCCTGTGATTAAGTTGAGCTTATGGAGTTGATATCTAAAGTTGATCCTATCCTTTTCAGGGAATAAAACTTCCCCTACCTTTCACCCTCTACCATTACACGGATCTTACCTGTTTTCTGCTGATAAGTACTTTTCTACACTTCTTTTCCATTTGCTTGTAAATTTCTTCCTAGAACATGACAATCTTTTGATATATTAAAAACCAAAACTTCTTTCATTTATAAATGTGCATTTTTCTAAGGCTTTAAAACAGCAGATTGCGGAGTTACAGGAAGATTTAAAACGAAAAGAAGCAAAATGGTCAACCACCCATCGACGCCTGAAAGATCAAATAGAAGCTTTAGTAAATGAGAACATGGAGCTAAAAGAGGAAGTCAGAATTATGGAGAGGTTTCGTCTTGAAGCCTGGAAAAAAGTAGAAGCTGCTGGAAGCAAGAAGAAAGTGGAAAATTCTGGAGGGACTCTGAAAAGAGCAGAATCTGTAGTAAGTTTTTAATCTCAGTGTTTTAAGTTGGTCTGTGTGAATACTGTGAGTTTTGGACCATAACGTTGGAATCCAGTAGCCACAACCTAGATACTAACTTTTAATTTACTGATCTCGGGGGTCTACTAGTGGTGCCAGACACAGAACTTCGTTAATGTCACGTTCTCTCCAAATGTGAATGTTCACCGAACCATGGAATGGTTGAGTTGGAAGAGACCCTTGGGGGTCATCTGGTTTAATGTCACTGCTCAAGCAGGGACACCCAGGGCAGGCTGCCGAGGACCACGTCCACACGGCTTCCCATGATCTCCAAGGAGACATCACTGTGTGCAGTATCTATTCTGTTGAGAAACTTGTCATCTTTGAAATTCAAAATGATGCAATTGTAAGAGGAAAGGTACATAGATGGGATATAACCTGAGAACCTTTGTACCTCAAGGATCAGCCAGGCAAATCAGGCAGTTCACCACTGTCTACAGTAGTTATATTTAGCTTTGAAACTATCATTTTGGATTGCTTGTACCAAATTACCGTTCTGTAGCTGGTGGTAGTGAGGCAGCAGGCAGGGGAAGAGTTCCAAAACATAGCTTGGGCTACATCGTGCAAACCCTTCTGCTGACTAAATCTCAAAAAATGTAGTTTGTGAAGAAAGCTTGCATTAAGTTTTGTGACAAATGGTGTATAAATTTTATTGCAAGTGAACAGTTATTGAATAAAAGTCACATAATCCACAAATAACTCTTCCTTCCTTCCAGAGTCTACCAAATAAAGGCCTGAAGAGCCAAGGTGGATCTCCGCTTCTTCCAGCACAGAAGGGTGGCAAGATAAGTGGCAAAAATTATTCACAGGCAAAAGGTATAGATGTCTGTCTAATCAGCAAATTCTTTAAAAGACTTAGCAGAAAATAAATGTAGATTATTATTTTTTGCTTGTATTAGAAAGAGTGCACCTCCACCTGACAGATAGGGAATAGCTGTCCGTGTGAGCAAGTTCATTACAGATACGTCCCAGGGCAAAGCTGGGAGGGCTGGGGCATGCCGGGAGCTGCGTCCTGTAATCCCAAATGGCATCCATCATTGATGTTCCCCAAGCTGTGGGTGCTGAGCAGATGACTGTATTGATTAGAATCATCATTAGCATCTGCTGTGACTCTTCAGCACCTTTTATTTTCGGGGTCTTTGTAATTACATGGGCAATGCTGTACAGGGAGCAGTGCTGCTGTTCCTTGGTTTCCTTTTCACAGTTAGCTGGCAATAGCATTTGTTCCTATATCCCTTCCTAACGAATAACCAAACGCAGAAAGCAACTGCAGGGTTGTAGGCTTTGTTTTTTTTTGACATCTCTAAAGGCAAATAACCATGATGTTATCTATTAGAGTACAATCCAGAATTGAAGCCTGTGCTGTTTTTATTTTGATAATCCTTCTGGAATGCTAGGAAAGACACAGGAAAAGTCTTCCAAAGACTGTTCTTGTTGAAAGATTTTTAGTCCTGCTTTATTCATTCTAAGGTGTGGCTAGTAAGAATGTTACCTAGATCCCTAGGTGGAAAAGTCTTCTCTATAGATCTAGAAATGAAATAGAAGAGAGAGTGCAAGCACTATGCCTGCTGCAATGATTCTTCAGTCCAGCACGTTGCTGATACTTGAGGTGACTTACCCCAGAGAGCTGACATGCTGTTTTCATAAACGTACTGCTTTCAGTTTCTACTGCACCAAAGAAATGCAGGTGTCCTGTACAACTTGATCTCATATATAACACTTAAACTGCACTTTAATTTTACTGGCCAAATTGACTTCCTTACTTTTATCTGAGTAGGAAAGCTTTCTAGAACGCCTGCCTCAGCACCTGCTAAGGACAAAAGCAACTCTGAGACAACGGCGCTAGAAGATTCTTCTAGGACTTTTATGGTAGTAAGTCTTGTATCTTGATTTTTAAGGGGAAAAAAAAATAAAAAAAACCATGAAGTTGTCTGTATCTAAGTGAGTATTTGCAGGGTGACCTGGAAAGCCATTGACTCAATTTTTTTATATACTTTTTCTTGGTAACAAAATTGCAGTTAAAGGCTATTTAGTAGTCAGTGCTTTACCTCTCTCTAGCTGTTGCAGCATTCTTTGGCTGAGGAAAGGCAATAAAATAATAATCCATCCCCTAGAATTTTGCAGATTGGTTACACTTTTTAGAGGAGGGGAAAAAACGATTTATGTTCTATGTAGCGAAACCACACAATAATCTTTTAAGAATTCTTAATTGTTGTAGGTAGCATTTAGGTTTTATAAAACGTCATCAGCTGTTTCACACCTTTGTATGGATGACTTCAGTCTGCTGAGCACGCTACAGCACTGAATTCCATTTCAGCTTGAACAGAAACTGACCGCAGACAAATTACTGCTAGCCTAAGTACATCATGTACTAGAAGTTGCATAAAATCCAGAATGGGTTTATGACTTCCCGGACTTGTCTTCCTATCCTCATGCTTATTTCCTAGAATACTTGTCAGCCTAGGGAAAACAGTTGTATGACGACAACGTTTGACTTGAGTTTATGCTTATATTGCTGTTGTCATTTCAGGACACCTCTCCTAATGAAGCTCTTGTGCCAGCACCATCTGGACCTGCGCATACAGACAGTGAAGAGGTACAGAGAGAAATTGCTTATCCTGATGGAAAGGTAAGATGAGAGTGTGGCACCTGAAATTCTTTGAGACGCTTGCTGTCAAAGATGAATGGGTAGCTGAATATGATGGCTAAACACAGATCTCTCTCATCTGTTTGATAGGTTGAAAAGGTTTTGAAAAATGGCTGTCACCTCATATTTTTTCCCAATGGGACTTGGAAAAAAGTGGATTCTGATGGGAAGACCGTAACAATAACCTTCTTTAATGGGGACGTGAAGCAGATTATGCCTGATCAAACAGTGGTATGTGTCCTGCACCTTCTCCCCTGTACTTACAAACGTGTGTAAGCACATGGTTCCTGACTGTATATGTTAATTTGAACTGTTTCCTGCAGATTTATTATTACGCTGACGCTAAGACTACTCATACTACATACTGTGATGGCTTGGAGGTCTTGCAATTTTCAAATGGACAAATAGGTAAAGAAATCACCCAACCCAGCCAACCCTCAGAACTACTACATATGTGTGCACATACACGCCTGTATTTATGTAATACTGTCTCCAAATACATTTCAGAGAAACATTTTCCTGATGGCAAGAAAGAAATCACTTTCCCTGATCAAACTATCAAGAACTTATTTACGGATGGGCAAGAAGAAAGCATATTTCCAGATGGCACTATCGTTCGTGTTCAGCGGTAAGCTTTCTGTTTTCGGGTACCCTGAACTGTTGACAGGAAAGCAGTAGTTAAGAGCTCACTGCCAGAGGCAGTATATAGCAACGGATCTGTAAAAGCTTACATCTGAATATACTGGACTGGGAAGGCTTGCTTACTGATTGCATTGTTTTCTTTTATCAAGGAGGGGATGGAGAACTGAATGCCTGTGTCTATTTTCTAATAAGAAAAAAAAAAAAGTTACTTAAATAACTTCTGACTTGTAATTCTAGAGAATGTTTAAGGAGCTAGCTGTGCCTCAAGCAGGTCTGACATCAAAACTGACTGCTCAAAACATTAAACTGTTCTTGGACCTTTGCAGCAACAGATTTAGAGGAGAGAACGTGTAGTAGATGATCTCGAGTATAAAGAAGTCACATCAGAAAAAAAAAACGTTTTTGGAGAAACGTGTTCGAGTACCAACCAACTGGGATGGTATTTAACAAAAGAGGCCTTTCAAAAATACTGTCTTTAGTTTCTTTGTTTAGCCTTGTGTATTTAGTGCTTGTGCCAAGAATAAAATTAAGTCTAATTATAGTTCTTACACTTTTTACGAAAAAAGAAAAAATCAACATACTTGTTTTTAATGCAGAGATGGAAGCAAAACCATCGAGTTCAATAATGGCCAGAGAGAGCTACACACATCACAGTTTAAGAGACGGGAGTATCCAGATGGTACTGTTAAGACTGTCTATACGAATGGCCACCAGGAAACCAAGTATGTCTCTGGGAGAGTAAGAGTAAAGGACAAGGATGGCAACATCCTCATGGACACCAAGGTGTAGTTCATGTCGATCCTGTTGGCACATCAGCAAAAACAATGTACATTCCTGTAAACAAGAAGAACCACCTTTTAAACTTATGTTTTGTATACATATTGTTTATAATTTTCCTGAAATAAATCTATTTTCCAGTTGGTATTACTACATCAGAGCTTTCCCAATTGTTTTGCCTGTTTCTACTTTTCAGGAGCTGTTTGTGTTCTATTGTGTAGTTTAAAGGGCATCCTTTAAATCCCTGACTGCCAGTGAAAACTCAAACAGCTGTAGATAGACTTATTTTAGAAGTCCAAGAGAAAAACTGTTCCATCTAAGGTAAAAGTTGCTTATGTTAGAGTAAATCAAGGGCACTTTTCAGTCAGGCTGAAGCTTATTCTTTATTTTTCTTTCATTTGAGTTGGGAAACAAGAGCATCATCAAATCCCAAACTATGTTTTGTAAACTGCTCGTCTTTAAGGCTAGAAAAGGCAACTGTGAAATACATTAATTCTCCATGCTATTCAAAGAAAAGGGGGAGTAAACATCAGAAATCACCAAAGGTCATCTTCTCATCCCATTCTTCCACCTCATCCAGTTGCAGATTTGTAAGCTGGGCTTGTCTTTAAAAATTCCCCAGCGTGTACAACCAAAGTGTTGTTACTGCTGTTTTATCTGCTGCAAGCCTCTTCAGCAGTAGATGCTGACAAGGTAGACGTGATAGTCGTCGTTGGTCCCTTCCAGCTTGGATATTCTGAGTTGAATTTCACTTGCTTTTTGCAGTGTGGAAGACACCTCCTGCCCCTACCCCCTAACTGCCCCTTCTCCTTGGGGAAAGCAAGCTCTGCAGTTACAGTGCTCTATTTTTTATTAATTAATATTTGTATTTTTAAATTAACTTGCACTGGGATGGACACTTAATCAGCCAGAAGTTGGGTGGTGGGCTGTAGAGGCTGGTCCTAAATGGCAGTTCTGAATGTAATTCAGGCCCAAGTCTCTGTCAGGATGGTTGTATATAATTTTTAATAGATGTAAGAACAACATTACATGTGAAAGATTACTGTATTGTAACACCTCTGTATGGTATTTAGAACAGCATGTAGCACATTTCAGCACCAAAATACATACTAAACCCATGAACTAATCCTTCCAGTGCTTGTATAAACTGGCAACACGCAACGCTTAGCACACAGACTGGCTATAAACTCTGTAGTTACAGGTTTTCGTGTCAACTTGTACACGTTTTCATGTCAAGCACAGAAATGCACAAGGGGATGGGGTGGTCAGGAGGTTCTATCTGAACATCAGGAAGTGGCTATGCAGGTGACAGCACTGTGGTTCAGGGACACAAGCCCATCTGATGCAACAGCCTTAACTGGACAATCCTGCCTTCCCTGTTACTGTTCATCTTGATAACTTGGCAAAAAAATGAGCAAAATGTAACTGGAGCAAACTGAGTTCCAGCTGTTACTACAAAAAAACAAGGGTAGAGCTCAAGCAGCACTTGCTGGGATAGAAAACACACCTCTTCCTATCCTTGTAGAGGGTAAAAGGGAGAAAGAGTGGTTTTGGTCAGAGATATTCTGGTCACAATGAAGTAGCCATTGTCAACACCACTCAAGCAGGGACTCAACTGGAGCTTTCTTCTGAAAATTCTTCTACCAAAAATGGAAACTTGCACTGAAGGTCGGATGACAGAAGTGAAGGGTTATACGGTCAAAGTAAGAAAACGTGAAAGGCCACCATGGCAAAAATCAGGGAGGACCAAGCAAACAAGATTGAAGCCGGAGTCTCACATTGTCACTAGCTGATTTCTAGAGAATATAGAGAACTTGTCTAAAACCGAGCTGGTTGTAACGGGATTCAAGCTGTGTCCTGTGGTGGACACAGGCAAGCCAGGTGGAGTTATCTGCTTGAGTGTTATTGAGGAAGTGAGTGTAAGAAAGACCTGTAAGAAATGAGAGGCTGGGTGGAGTCAGTTTTGTTTAAAAAGCCTATCACCTTCACTTGTGCACAATTTCAAGACTTTTATTTTGCTACATGGATTTCCTTTATGTTTTCCCCTGATGATCTAGACCAAATTCTCCATTGGGTGACTGAAGCAGCTGAACTCTGAACAGAAAGGATAGACTACACTAGTAAGGTTTCTTTGAATGTCTCTTTATAGCAGGAAAGAGAAGGAAGCTTTCAGATGTATGCTGAGCAGGCTCCTGTTTATTCTAACACTTCGAGTTGAACGCTACAGCACCGGGAGCAGGAAGGAGGTGCAAGGACAGCCAAACCAAAATCAGAACACGGCAACAACGCAGATGTGTTTCAGAACAAAACCAGTAACACTCCCCACCTCCCAGCTGTTCATTCCCGATTCCAGACTGGTACCAGAAAACTGTCACCAAAGATGCCTGAAATACGAACAAGAGTTACACCACAGTAATAAAACTATCATCTTCCCTTCAAGTCTTCTAACAAGACACCGGAACAAGTGTACTCAACATTATTTCTTCACTACTACACATTCATTCCATCTACTCTTCTGAAAGTTATCACAAAACACCACTTAAGGCTGTATGTGAACAGATAGATAGCGAAGCTATCTATTTACATCTCAAGAGTCAAAATTGTAAGGAAAATCTCTAAACGCAGATTAGGAGAGTGCTTATTAAATGGGAAGGAGAAGAACTACGTAACATCAAGTTGGTTAAGGAATTTAAAAAACCAAAACCCAAACCAGTCTTCACTAGTCTCTGTAGACACCACATGGTGTAAAGCTTTTCCTTTGAAATACTCCATGTTTGGAGGAATGGATGTCCAGAAGTTAGGGAGCTCGGTATGAGAACCACTGGCACAGGATGTTGAGAACGCATGCTGAAAATGAAAGTGATTTATTACTATGATTAGCTTCTTCAGTGACTAGAAGCAAATGCTCCCCCTGTTATTACTGCCTTAGCACTCCTAAGTTGCAGTACCTGTTAGTTCTTTAAGCTGTGTGATTCAGTAATGTGTAACTAAATCCAATTTTTAAACAACTTTTCTTTCATTACTAGAGTGGAATTGTGGACAGAAGTTTTTATTATTTTTTTTAATATCTAATTCTGTTTGTGGTCCATTAGTTAACAATCGAGACCCTGGCTTAAAGCTTTTGAAGTAATGTCCCTTCGTGATAGTATGACTTTGTAGTTCGTATTCACTGTACTCACCTGTCACTCATCCAAATCCGCAAGTCCCATCTCTATCAGTTTCATATGAACTAGTTTTTGGTCGTCTTCATACAAGAAAATGGTGACCTCTGGTGAAGAAGCCTGAAAATCAAAGTTAACAGTTTTCAGAAGTATGACAACAATCTGTTTCAATCTCACAGACCAACCAGTAGTAAAAAGGACTTTGCTGGCTATACTCACTGCCAAACGGAACTGAGAGTACAGAAAGTTTTTTAGTTTCCTTCTGTAAAGGAAACTAAAGAAACTTCTTTCCCCCCACCCCACCCTGCCAAACCAGGAACGCTCAGCATTTTTTTTGACTGCAGACTGAAGAAAAGAGCCACGTGATTTTCTTGCTTCAGTAGCAGTTCCTTCATGGTAAATGGTGCGAGATTTTAAATTACGAGGGTCAACGGTAGAACAAGCACTCAGATACACTAAAATTACCAGAAAGAATTTTAGGCTGAGCAAGAATGAAGAAAAACTGCTGTTTCTCACAAGTATGGAAGCAGAGAGATGTTTTCCTTCGGTGAAGCCCATCATAGCCCACAACGCTTCCATGCTCCACTCTGGACAATACGGGATTCTTTTTGCATTTGTATCACTGAACGGAGGTTTGAATCCAGCCAGCAGAGCTCGTACTGCCTGAACGGGGTACTGCAGCAGCTGATGAGGTATGTGGCGCAACCTGCAACACAAATGAAGCGTTTGCCTGCAAGAATCTACCTGTCAAACGAAACTTGTCACTGAAGACGAAGAGAGCTTAATGGTTCTTGTGATAGTTTTAAGGTATGGAAACAGGGTGAGGGGCTCTTGTTCTACGATAGCCTGCTGGTGCCACACTGAACAATTCACCACCTACAGCTGGGCTCTCCAAAGGACTCTGGCATCCTAACTATCAGGAAGCAGGCCTGTATCATACACCAGGCGTGTTGGCTCCCCATTACAGCACCCACGGGGTGTCTCAGGCGCCCAACACAGAATGGAGTGAGGAATGGAAGAGCAGGACTTCCAAGAAAACCAGGGGACACAATGCAGCCTTTAAAGCTGGTGCATCTGGACACTGACACAGACCTCTGTGGTTCAAACTGCTTCACTCCAATGTTCTAGTCCAACTACTTGTTGTAGTACCTTGGTTTTGTTATTATCATCTCATCATTCACCTCACTCTTTCCATCCCAGAAATAAAGGAGTAAGGAAGCTGAGCAGGAAGCGCAACCCTGAAGGGTATCTCCTAAGACCCTAACAGCCCAGGAAGCAGGAAATCTGTTCAAATCCCCATTTTGCCTCACATTAAATAAATCTGTAGCTGCTCCAGTGAGCTCAAGAGCAAGTCAGCGTGACTTTTACTTATATAAAGTGCAAGTCCTTCAAGAGAAATAATTCAGACAAGCTTAGGGGACCATGAAAGCCTAGTGTCTGTGACATCTATGCGTGTGCACTGGTGCTTAAGGAGTATTTCCTAGCAGCTCATCACCAGGCAGAACAAGGATCTGAACGTCCAGCTTCCTCTCGTAAGCAGCGTGGGGTATGCTTTGTTCAGTCACTTCCTTATCTTATTCCCCAGCTGTCTTCTACACAGGCCGAGCCGCAAAGGGTCAGGGGATTTATCTGTACAGAAACCAGGGACTGAGCCCTCCAGGTATAAGCTTCTTGGGGGCAAGAGCAGATTACGAACCCAAGCCCACGTCACAGGCTGTGAAGTTAAGTAACCCACTGATGATGGAGAAATCTGGTATTACAGTAACACACTTCTCGTAGCTACCGGTGAGACAGAAGCAGGTGCACACCCTAGTGCTCTGCAGACAAATGATGTAACCAGCCAAATAACTTTCTCTCCAACTGAAATCTAATGATCAACTATTACTTATCATGTATCTATAGGTATATATGTGTAGGTAATACATTTGTGAGAATACACACACTTTTAAATACTTACAAGCGTATATATACGTACACACGCACACACATCCACATTTTACATGCATTTTTTTCTGATTATTTACTTGCTTGTTGGAACAACTGAAAAACTGCCATAGTCAACGAACTGAATCAGGATCTTAACAGGGTTGAATTCTTCAACAGAGAGGAGCTTCGCTCTATACCACAAACCATCTTTGTATTCTACAAGGCAAGGCATTTCTGTAAAAACAAAAACCCTGAAATAGACTCAGTGCCATACAAACTCACAGAATGTCATCAATTTTGCTTTGTGACTGTGATTTTATTCCTTCTCTAATTCGTAACATTCTCTCTGAACTTCAATTCACCATCACTAGGATGCAATTTTAGTCAAGTTAAAAGCAGCCGAACTGCTTCATGTTGGCACTTTTCAACTTCGACTCACCTGTACACTTCTGTCAGCAAACAGATCAGCCTTTAAGAGAACAGAGTCTGGAACATACAAGGCAGATACTGCATAAAACCAGAATTTTACCAGTTGCTAGAATCGAGAACTGGCACTAACTAGTTTCTCCACAAAGTTCTAGATTAATGCACTTTATTATTTTAGGCCCTGTAACTGTGGACAGGAGAACTGAAGTATGTCTTTTGCCTGATCTGAGGAATTCGGAATTAAAGTGAAATGACACTCTAGGGTTCAAATAATTTTCAACTATAGATTTTTGGTACAGATCTGATGTCTTTTGAGTATTTAATAGAAACACTTCCACAGCCTTAGCTTCAGGGTAGAATTTTATTATTGCCATATGCAATCTAAATGCTATTCATCAACTTCAACACACAACAGAAATTTGAGTTATTTCCATCATCCTACTGAAAAACAGTAACACAAAGTCTCAATTTCATGCAAAGAAGAACACACAACTACACTGTATCACGTCATCATCATGCAGACTTGTTTCTTACTCTCTGGGAGACTTATTTCAATATCTGTAAGAAATAGAATTATTTTGATTCTTTGAAAAGATTTTCAGGCTTTTGTTTATCCACATCAAACAAAAGGGGGAAGATAAACTAATGTTAACATACCTGTTCTGAAGTTTGTCAGAAGAGGAAGAGAATCCACATTTTTATTGTACCATTTCAGGGCTTCACTGAGGCTGTCCAAGTTGCAGCTATCATCTCCCTCTGTGGCAGACGGCTTGGTAACGTTCTCAGAAGGATTAAGACAAATATATACCTACACAAAGAAAAGGCTCCCATGTTACAATTTTTGGAGGCTTTTTATAACCTTCAAATTCCACCAGTAATCAAGGATGGTTAGAATACTACTTATTCCCATCCTGGAAAGGTTTCAGCACTTACCTCTCTCCCCTTTCTTCTTTCCTGAACTTACCAATAACTTTGTAGTTATACGTTCATCCCCCCCTCCCCGAAGTAGAAGAGAATAACCATTTATTAACACCACATTTCAATGGTAGAAAGTATGAAGGAAAGGAATGCACATACTGGAGAACATACCCATGTAAGATTTCACAGCTTTCCCTCATTAGGATTCCTCCCTCTACTACTTGGGGTAAATGATCACACTTTATAATGGCAAACCGAAGATTAATTTTTAAATTAGTGGAAGTAGTAGTTCTGAAACTGCCTTCCATTTGCTATGCAAAGACATTGCATTCACCTGATTTGTAACCAGGTTATCAGAATAATGCTGTAGTTCCAAAAAAAAATTAAAAAAAAAGAAACTTTAACCAACACACATAGAAGTTGTTCAGATTTTAGATCACTTAAAATGCCTTGCTTTTTAAACAGGCACATCGCGTAACATTGATATTCTACAGTTTGTCCTAGTAATTAATGAGCAGGCTATTAGTATTTGGGAATTCAGCATTATGATTCACCAGCCAGGAAGAAAATTAATTTTCATTTTCTTATTTTGTACATGGATCTATAACCAAGCCACAACTCCATCATTTAACTGGTACTTAAATATTCAAGTCCAGAGCAGGGCCTGGTGTCTGTGATCAAAAGCACGAGTTCTAATAATTTGCAAAAAATGAACCCAATACATGTTGGTTATCTGCTTCCCCTCTTACCGGAGAAACATGAGGAGAATCCAAGAAAAGCCCTTTTCTAATGTATCCTAACACTTCCATCCTATATTTAGTCAAAACAGTCGTCTGCATAGAATATGTATTTTCTGGGGAAGATGCACGTCAGTAAGTTAATGTAGTGAATTTGTAACCAAACCATAATACTGAAACTTCAGACAACCACTTCTATACTGTAAAACCTGTTATTTACAGATTTACCAAAACAATGGAAGCACTTCAGCATAAATCAACCCACTCAAAAAACATCAGATTTTTAACACAACCCTCTTCTCGCTGCTTTGTTTTCCAGTCTCATCCAATATTCAAAGTCCACACAGGAATGTTTTTTTGATTGACCAGTTATTACATTCACCCTTTTGCCTGGGAGACTGCACCGGGCAGCTGTGTGGGTATGCACAAAAATCAGTGATCAGTCATCGACCGGAGACAGCCAAACAACTGTAACAGCCAGAAAGTGTTCACGTTATTAAACAACACCCCAGTAATTTGATTTTTGGGAATAAAGAATAGAAATCCTTTGTGTTCTGTGAAGTTAAAATTCAATGACTTACTTCCTTATTATACCAGGTGAATAAGTACCATACTACAAACCCTGCAATTCCTATTTTTTTAGGGCAACAGTCAGTATTTATTTCACTATCCACCCAAGGGTATTTCAAATGAGTTCATATCCAGATAGCTGCACTATTTGACCATCTGTATCAATACATAAGTAGCATTTTGCGACCTATTTTTCTATTATCTGAACTTGTTAGCTGTGATCATGCAGCATTTTCTGTCTGCAATATGAGATGTTTTCAAAACTCACCTCCTTAGGGGACACAAAATGGGTAACACTGACAGGAAATATATCTCCTGGAACAGGCAGCGGTGGCAATGCATATGAAGGCAAAACGTGAATGTTTCCTTCAATCAGCTCCTAGACCAAGACACACTTTAGTTAAGTATCTTATGTTGTTATAAAACGCAAACTGGCTTTTGTGTCATTTCTGGTCAAAGGAATTACCTAGTAGCAGCATGTCCTTGATAAAAATATATATAAAGAAATTTTAAAAAATCATTAACACTGACAGGCAACTTGACTACATCTGGCTCTTAAGATTCAGCTTACACTTCAGTTTTTGTTCCCAACCTAGCACTCCACACGGACAGCCTGCTTTGGGTGTCCCTGCTTGAGCAGGGCTTGGACCAGGAGCCTCCAGAGGGCCCTTCCGAGCTCGCACATCCTGTGACTGTGGTGTCTTTGAAAGAACAAACCACATTCACTCTTATTTTTAAAATTAATAATCATTTCTTATTGTTGGCTGCTGCTAGATCGATCATACTTGGGTATAGGCAGTCCCACAATAACTACTGATACTATGCAGGTGTTCTACCTCAACAACTTTGTGAGTCACCAGCTCCAAAAAGTTGTCCCCCATCCTTTTACCTTTCTGGTATATTCTTAAAAAAAAATAGAAATGGCTTACAGACTTGATTTCTTCTAGAAAGGCGTAGCAGAAAACATGTATTTTTAAAAATACATAACTTAGACATCACATAATACCGTGTACTTAAGGCAACTCAAGTGCTTTGTCAGCATGAAGAATGTAATCTAAGTAAGTAAAGGGTAGGCTGCAGTGCAGCCAATTCTACCACAAAGCTTTGTTTATGAACAGCCTACAAGAACCCAGCCAGTAGTGAGAGACATCTGAACACATCTTCAGGATGGTGAAAGAATTAAATGATATTCTGTCAAGTCTCGATTTTAAAGTTAGCATTTAGTTTCAAGATCTGTATGTAGCTTGTGTCATGTGCTGACTATGGAAGTGCTACAAGAAACTGATTTATAATTAGGTTTTCCATGGTCACTCAGTCCTAATACACACCAATTCTGTGAATTGTATCACAAGCATAGTGGCACACGTGCTCAGACTTAAATGAGCACTGACAGCAGTACACATCGTACTGTGGTTGTTTTCTTTCCAGCGTGAGTCGCTGCTTCAGAAAAATATGTCAGAGAAATACCTTAATGAAATCACACCTACAATTGTTATGCTGAGCAGTGTACTTGACCTTTTAATGCAGTTGATATTTCTGTACAGTTCTGCAATGTAAAAAATAGAAATCAACCAAAGGTCACAGCAAAACCTAGGTACTCTTGTGAGTAACAACAGCAGAAGCTCAAAATTTCACCTGCTTTGGTATGTCCTGACAATCTTCAGTGACACAGTACTTCTGGTAGGCCATGAAGGAGGAGAGTGAGATTCCATCGAAATACAGCCTGATGGACAGCTTGCCCCATGGGTTATCTGGTAGCTCCTACTTACATAAGGCAGAGTAAGATTACAACAGTAAAAGCACGGCTGAATTTTTTTTTTAAGTATTGACCAGGAAATTCTAACCTGCTGCTCCTAATGACACCACACTCATTCCCTCAAAGATACAAAACCAGTAAGGATATCCTAACACCTCTGGAAGGGCAGCACTGACTCACCAGTGTAACACAAACACGATCCCAGGTTTGCTCACTCAACGATAAACCCATTCCTTCCAGGATTTACCACTAGAAATTATTTGAAATTGCATTTTTTTTTCCAGACAGTAGACATTTGTTTCCCTATAATGTTAATACATTAATTTAAGCATGTCCACATTCAGTTATCATAGAATGACAGAATATCCTGAGTTGGAAGGGACCCCATCAGGATCGAGTCCAACTTCTGGATTATGTCCAAATTATGTCCAACGTTCATCACTTAAAATTGCATTTAGAAGAATTTACCATGTTGGTAGGTAGGTTGTTGACAGAACACAAACATCAGCAATAAAAAGTGTTAATACCTCTGAAGGATAAATTTAAGGCCTGAAGTTACTGGAGAAGTAACTTTAGCTTTCAATTCTTCCCTCTCAGAGGACAAAGAGTGAAGACAAAATGTTTTCTCTAAGAAATACATTTTTTTGCTACATTCCTTCACCTAATAGCTATAATACAAGTTAAAAAAGAAAGCAAAAAAAGGTAAGCATCATTCCGCATCTATGAACAAACAAAGCTACCTGAACATGTATTTCAACCTCTTCATTTGTAAGTAGTTCTTGAAGGATGTGCACTGCATCCTGCTGCCAAAAATTTCCAATCTATTTGGTAAAAAGCAAGAAACCCCTGAAGAGTGAGGTGCTTATAAAAAATGCTGTTATTCTTATAAATAATACGATTATTCTTAAAAGAGATGAAAGTACGTGTCTTATTGAGCAACTTCTCTGAAAGCACACATCATTAGCCTGAGTGGTCTAGAACAGTTATGCACTGTCTGCTGTTTGGTACGCTACAACTTCTCGTGTAACAACGCTAACCAGCGATTTTCCCATCTTGAAGTTGCTTAGAAAGAGATGCTGCTTGCCAAGTCTAACCTGTGCTATATATAAATTACCACGTAGATGTGCAAATTACATGAAACATAACCAGAAGATACAGAATTAAACTTGAAGATAACAGAGAACCAAGATACGGGGTACTTTAAATACTTGGCAATGTCCATTTGCCTGCCAACCCACAGGCCTATCTCTCCCCATAAGCCTACCTTTCTTCATCTATCTCAACTGCTTCTAGCAATAAAAGTGTTTTATTGAAAAAAGTTTAAAGGTAAGCTAACTGTTTCAGTAATTCACACTTACTAAATGCACAATTCAAATCTAAATAATAAATTTGACTTTAGGATTTCAAATTTTCTGGCTATGCTGCAGTAAGAAACCCAGGACTTGCTTCTTGTTGCTGCTATTGTAAAAACAAACTGCTACTTCAGAGTATCATCCTGCCACTGCCAGCCACTGTGCTGTCCTGACTCAAGGATTTCATTGCAATGACAGCTGCTTTTGAAGCATGATCATTTCATAAAGCGGTCTGGTATTTTCTGATTGAAGACTGCCTTCCTGAAGTGATCCTTATTCAGCTGTTCCCTGAGGTCTCAGAGGGAAGCAAGAACACCAGCTGCTACTCTCAACCTTTGTATGACTGAGCAGTATCACAAATTGACTAACACCTAAGAAGTCTTCAATATTTAGCATTACTCACTGGTACTGTCTTGTAGAGCTGACATGGTATGCAAAATGGAGGAGTATCGGTATACAACGTAGTTGGATACAGATGACACTGAAGGACCTTCTCTATACAACCGTGGTCGATGTACTGTACCTACACAGAAACGTTTTTCTAAAATAATTCCTGCTTTTAAGGTCAAAAAGCACAGGGCTTATTTACAGCGTTCACTTTTTGAGAGGAAGAAAATAGTTTGTTGATACATACGCGATATGACAAAGCACAAATTAAGGAAAAGACTGAAGAACTGTTATGACATTAAATTTGTCTTTCAAGAGGCCTACCTCTTATGCAGTAAGCTACAGGAATTTAAAACAAAAACCACTGAGCTAGGAACTTGTCAGACTTGCAAATCTACAATCAGAAAGCATGCACAGACTCAGGAAATTAGATTATACTCATTACTAATAACTGCTAATTGGAAAAAGGAGCTCTATACCATAGCAACTGAAAGAATTCACAGACAACCTCTACTTGTTGGGTATGTGGAAGCTAAAGCAAAAATATTTTCAAGGCATTCTGCTTATGATCATAACAAAAAAGCAAAAAACAAACCGGGATTACCTACAGGTAATCAAGGGATCAAAGTCAGCTTTTTACTTAAGAACATTAATCATCAACAGGAATACTATGGGAAAATTATGACAACTGAAATAAGCAGACAGAATTCATCTTAAGATAAATGTAAAATCAGCAAAGTGACCACAATTTAAAGCAGAATGAGCAGCTGGACAGCAATATCAGCTGAACAAAGAGAGGAATTATACACTTTAGATAAATAGGTGATTTGGCTCTCTGTATTTTCCATATACGTGCAAACATTCACACACACAGACAACATCCAATCCAACTTACCTGGAGAGTACCACCACCATGTTCCACAACTTTACCTCGATACCAAAGGGTATCTGACCCTCTTATAACACAAGCTTCTCCTTTTTTCCAACAGTAGGGTTCCAGAAGACCAAGGCATTTGAAGTTACTCTGTATTTCACTCATCAATTTGTTTAGTTTACTTTCTGGAAAATAAAATAAAGCCCACAACAGTTATGTAGCACGAAATTTAAAGTCTGTAACTTATTACCACAAATTATTTTCCTCACTAAAAGACACCACATTCCATGAAGAGATGTGTAGACATAAAATACACGTACTGCTCCAAAGAATGTTTTCAAATACTGATACAATAGATGTGTTCAATTTCTACTATATGCAAACACGACCACTTAGACAGAAGTTGCTTTTCCAGCGGCGAGGCCACCGGTGATTCCGGATTCCAGTCTCTTGTGGCGCCATCTTGTGGGCATCTTTCTTTCTTTCCTTGCCTGAAAGCAGCGCAACCGCTGCACACACACGCTGAGAACAGCCCTCACTCCCAAGCTCAAGTCCTCATCCCATTCTCAAACAGGAATCTCACGTAACAGCGTTCTGATTCAGAACATGTCTAGACAAACACGTATCTGGTACATGCTGATGTACCAATGTGACCAGATTTATGAACATAAAAGTATTTTCTTGCATGCAATCTTACCGAATGATTTTGGTATCACATAAATAGTTCCATCACGTCCAACGCAACTCACTACAGCTTGGAAAATTTTTGCTTCAGGTACGATGGGGGCTTTATACATTTCATGCACTTCCAAACGAACCAGCGACTTGTACATTTTACAGGGCTTCTGTTCACTCTTTGAAACATCCCCATCTTTCTCTTGAACAGCGCTGCTTCTTACGCATGCGGTTTCTGAATCACAACCGTTCAGTTGTGGGTTCCCTTCCTCTAAACGTGCTTCTGGATGTTTCTTGGGGACTGCACATGCCACAGCAGCTTTGTGAGTTCTAGCAGATTCAATCAAAACACATCAACATATTAACTGGTAAAGAACTTGGAAGAGTGAAATAAAATAATGGAATTAAAAAAAAACACACACACAAAAGATGGAAAATGCCTCTTTACATACTGTTAAATATCTCACCAACCAACTTAAAAAAACCTGAAATGTGGAATGGAAAACATAGATTGCTCAAGAAACTTAAGATGGCGTTTTGTTGCTACATACACTGTAGAATACAATCCAGTTTTCTGTTTTACTTATTAGTTTACCACAACACAGATCAAGTCTGAAAGAATATAAAAGAAGTATCCAAACCTTGTGTTTCTAAAAGCCAAACCCTTTTTAATAAGGTGTTCTGAAATATCAATGAATTGTCCTGCTTCATCCTTGCAAAGAATTTTCACAGGCAACGCAGAAGCCGTGTCACCTTCCTGCAAGAAGTTAGGAGAGCTTTCAAACATTGTTAAAGGCATTTCCACTGAAGTACTGGCAGTTTTTAGTTCATCAGACTGCAAATCAGACTTAATGACTGATGCTCCCATCACAACACACAACATTTACTTATTCTGTATCACAGTTCCCATCATTTTACCAACTGCTCTAAACGCAACATCAAAAGAAGTAACAGAACCTTGCTTCTTCCCTTATCTGTTTTACCTCACAGAATTAACAATTCGTTTCTTCTGTAGCAGAACTCCCTCTTTTAACTTACCAACAAACAGCAAACAAAGTGAATTACTTTCAGGACTCTCTGAAGAGCGTGAACTTTCAGAAAGGAATTAAGTTAACAGACAACTTGATAGAGACTTTACAAATATGGCAAAAATGCTCTGATTACAAACCTGTATGATTATTTTTGCTTGTGCCCCAGTCAGGTAATAGGATATACAGTCACACACTGTTGCTGTCCACTGCGTGCTTCCACCTGTTGGACTAACAAAAATGATTATCTCCTTTAGTACAAGAGAAGTTACCAGAAGTTACCTACTGAGGCTTTGATATGTTTTGAAACTGCCTGCACTGTCAGGGGAAAAAAAACACTATCTGCATTAAAGTCAAAAGTAAAAAGAAACATTTATTTGTCTCTCAATCTATAGGACAGGAAGAACTCATAAGCCCTGAAGTTCTAAACTGAGGAGAATGATCAGATCTAGAAGTATGACATCTATCTTAAAAGAACCAAGAAAAATCCAGACTTCATCTGCAAACTGAGCCTTTTACATTAGTTTACGGAATTAATATTACAAGTATGTTTTTCTGCACACAAATGCAGAGAGGAATACCCCAATTCTCTCTTCTACCGTCTCTATAAAAAATCCTTTACATTTTCATGAGATCTGATGCACCTCAAATTTTCAATCAAGGCAAAAACCATTCAGCGAAGTAAGGAAACCCCGCATTATCTATCCAGTGTTTTGTATAATTAATCCCTTAAAACTTTAGTTCTGTATCAGTTTGTTTTACTGGTATGTAGGCTAGCTCTTAGAAACAAACAAACAAAAAACAAACACAAAAACACTTGCAAAAGAAGTGCCAGCTCCCACACTGTCTTTTTTTTATCCTAGGAGCAAACCATATCCAGATCGTAGGTCATCACCATTAATGCAGGAAAATATTGAGCTATGTCAATATCAGGTTTCTAATGCTGCTGCTTCAGCAGAAGGGAAAGGCTACCTTATATCTACTAAGGAGCATTCAACTGCTAATGTCCTAATTCTCTTCATGTTTTCCTCAAGTTTTCTTAGACAGCTGATATCCACCGTTTTTTCAGCTCCAGAATCGTAGAGTATTACCTGTTACAAACAAGAAACAAAATAAAAACCTCTCTTAGCATTATCTGTAACAAATGATAACTCCAAACATGCCTGAACAGGTGGAAGCAAATTTAGCCTAACATTACCAAGATTTGTAATGGAATGAAATGATCAAGGCACACAATGATCAATGACCTTCTCACAACAGAAGTGGCCATCAGAGATCACTGACAGGACAAAACACAAATGTTTTCACATGTAAACAACTTTACAGAGACTGTTACTTGCTTAAGGTAATTTATTTTCCCTCAGTTAAGTCAGCGCATTTCAATTTCTAAACCTATAAACACTGCATACCTTGCTGAAGTCAACACAAGACCCCTGCTCCCCTCTTACTGCTGAGCTGATCATCTCAACACGAACAGGTTTGTCAAGCACAATTTCCCCCTTGAAATCCATGCTGACTTCTCACTTCCTGCTCTTTGTATGTTTTGAAAAGGGTTTAAAGAATGTTCTCTATCATTGCTCCACAGAGTGAAGTGAGGCCGTCCAGACTGTAGATCCTTAGATCCTTCTCCCCGTCCTTCCTCAAGATCAGTGGTATTTGCTGTCTTCCAGGACCCAGGACCACCCCCAATCACCGTGACCTTTCAGATACTGCAGAGGGAAGCCTCGCAATAATGGTCAGCTCCCTCAGCACCCATGGGTGCATCCCACGAGGTGCCAGTGGCTTGTGTACGTTCCCCTTGTTTAAAGGCTCCCCATACCTATCCTCATTCACTTATGTCTTTCTTACTCCAAACTTTCTTACTGGGTCTGGGATTCCTGAAGGCGTACTGTAACAGCAGAAACCAAGGTGAAGAAGGCAGCAAGTACCTTGGCTGTTTCTCTGTCCTGTGCACCACGCCTCCCACCCTGTTCAGCATAAGACCCGTACTTCCTCTATTTCTTTTACTGCCATTATGCTTGTAGAAATCTTTCTTGCAGTCTTTCACATCCCACCTCAGATTAACTCCAGGTAAACTCTGGCTTTCCTAGCCTTGCCCCAACATGACCAGACAGCATCTCCATACTGCTCTTGGGTCACCTGCTCCTGCCTCCTGCTTCCACCTCCTCTATCCTTCCTTCCCATGGCTTGTTATGAGTTTTGTCAGGAGCTCCATGGTCATCCATGCAGGCCTCCTCCTGCCTTTGCTTGACTTCTTGCATGTGGGATAGATCCATCTTGAGCTTGGAAACGATCCTTGAAAATAGCTCTTGGAATTCTCTTCCCTCTGGAACCGTATCCTATTGGATTCATTCAAGCAGATTCCTGAAAGAAGCCAAAGTTGGCTCTCCATAAGTCCCAGGCTGTGATCCTGCCTTTTCCTTGCTTCTTCCCCTCAGGATCCTGAATTCTATCACCTTCTAGTCACTGCAGCCAAGGCTGCATCTACCTTCACATCCTTGAGCAGTTTTTCCGTGTTCATCAACATCAGTTTCAGCAAACTGCCTCCCCACGCCAGCTCCTCAGTCACCTGTGTTGGAAAATCATCATCAGCGCACTCCAGAACACTCCAGGATTGCTTGTGCTTTACTGCGTTGCCCTTCCAACAGATACGACCCATGAGGACCTGAGCCTGAAAACATTAAGCTTCTTCCAGTTGTCCTAATAAGTCTTCTGCTTCTTCCAAATCAGGTGATCTGCAGCAGACATCCACCGTAACACCCACAGTGGTTTGCCCTCTGATCCTAACCCATGAACTCTCAGCTGGCAAAGGCGTTGTGTCCTCCAGCAGCTCTCTCTTGTAAAGGTTGACTGGCCCTTCATGCCTCTGTAACATTTCATGTAATCAATGTAACAATAAACGATTGCTATCTGTAGAATCATAACTTTTAAAAAATTGTGGTAATCCCAGCGTTTCCAACTGACATGGTAAAATGTATTTTGGAGGGCTCTCAGCCTCAGAAAGGAGATGGTGCAAAACAAGTATAGGAAGTCCTGCTTTTCCTTCCTAGTAAGGAAATCCCCAGGGCATGATGGGGTAATGCTGGAGAGAACCAGCTGTAAACCAGCCCTGGAGAATCTCTATTACTACAGACTTCTGAAGCAAGCAGTTACCTATTCATGGAATGCCTCCTGAGCTGAACTGCTGATTACAAACTTAAAAATGATTACAAACTTAAAAAATGTAAGAATGAGCCCTCTTATGATGCGAGCTTACCTCTGCAGTTGTTTCAGAGACTATCCTGCTTATCTGACCTCTTTGCCACTGTTTCAAATCGTGCACATACACAGCACAGTGCATATTACGCTCCCACTTCACTGACTGTGGCTGGGATTCTTTGTAGAAGGCAGCCATCTTCTCCTGCAAACTAACATTCACAACACACTTTCCTAGTGGTAAAATTTTATCAGATGAGTGCAGGTTATTATTTAGTCAATTACTGGTTAACTAGCATACACTAATAATTTTAGAAATTGTTGAACAGACACGTAATATTACAGTTGTACTTCACGGCGCATTACAAATACATGAAATGAGGCTGTAAAAACAGATGCAATCCAATTAAAATTCTTGAACGGTATTTTCTTGAACAGATGAATTCATCTGAGAGATCACAGACCCTCCATATAGCACTATTTGAAAAACAGACCATTTTCTCTTTACAACTTTGGTGTGTGGCACTCATTTAGTGCCATGACTAATTTAATGGGACTCTAGGCAGGGAGATGCAAGGAAGCAAAAAGAAGACAGGAAGGAGAAGTAAGAGGCAGCAAACAAAGAACGTGCACTAAGCACTGACGCTGATTTAACCATCTTCAAGCAGTACGCAGTATTACCTAAGCCGTCTGCTTCCGGGTACCCAAGGAAGGTTGATGCATTGTTTAGAAGTTCCTTCTAAGCTTTTCTAACAGCATATTAGAATCACAGAGAAAGAAATAATTTGACTGAAGTTATGAGACTTAAAGATATTGCTATTAATGTTTCTAAACAAGGAATGGGGAAAAGAAAAAGCAGAAATATTTCAGTCTTTCTGGATTGTGTACTTAGTACAATAAGTGTAATTTGCAATAGGAGTTAGAGCACGTACTTAATTTGGACCCACAAATATTGAATGAATCACAACTTACATAGTGTGTATCTGTTTTGTTCCTGTACTTTCCCCAAAGCAAGACAAATCAAAAGCATTTGAAAGAGTACCTATTGCTAAATACAACCCTAAGCAGTTTGCTCTAACTGTTCTTCACCCATTTGTAACATCATGTCTCTGTAGAAAACTTGCATGCTAGTACCTTTTCAGTGTACTTTCTGATGACAGCCATTGTACAAAGATCTTACTGGGAGACACCACATGGCTAATTCTCACTTGCAGCTCTTCCTTAGAAAGCAATCTGAAATCCCTTTCTTCCTCCAGCGTTCTCATGTTTATAGGATTTAAATCTTTCAAGTTTTCAGCAGTTTCTTCTACAGGAACATCCCATATTTCATTGGGCCTTACAGAAGTACTTTCAACGTACCTGTAAGGAACATGAAATAATCACGATCCAAATATCAAACATGTTTTCAACAATGGAGAGGAGCTCAGTGGCTACGATTCAACACGATGAGTTAAGAACAAAGAATAAGTTAGAAAAGCAGAAAAAGAAACAACAAAAAGCAAAAGTGTTTGTAAATACTTCTTCAGCACTCATGACAGTAACTTTCTTTTAATGTTCCTTCAGGAAGTATCCTTACAAATTTTACTGTCAGACGAAGGCACTATGCAACACAGGCTGCCAGAAGAGAAGCAAGCCTGATGTAAAACAAAGTGCCAAACGGTAATGCTCATGTCTGGTTTAAAAGATACCAAATTGCTTTCCAGAAGCACGCTATTAGTAATGTTGCCTCTGAGTGTAACTTGCAACATTCAGATGTGTGCATATTCTTCTCAGAAGTAAAGAAAAAAATACCAAACCTGTGGAACATTTACCTCGCTAGCATTCCCTGAGGATATAACGCAACACCTTTGCTAATTAGAATACTCAGTGAAGTGTGGTCATATAAATACCCTGACAAAAACTTCTTTTAATAGCGTGAACTGGATAGAATAAAGCCCGAAAGCAATCAAACCTTGGCTGGTACACACCAATCCATTTGGGGAGCAGCCCAGCCTACAGCTTGGAAAATCATCTGTTAACGAAGAACCAGCTTCTTGAAAATACCACAGACTACAGGAAACAGCAAGCGCGAGCATAACTGCTTGCCATTTCTGGGCCTCCAAGGAGAAACTTCCAGGTTTTCAGAGATCTACCACCCATCTTTTCATTCACAGGAATGAAACTACTTTATTGGAGATAATATTCCTATTTAGGTATTGAGTCATTCACAACATCTTGCTGTACGATTTAAGCAAACCTTCCTGATGCACGCATTTGGAAACTGCTGGGTCAAATGGCTAACTTGTAGAGCCAGGAAAGAAACAAACACCACAGTGCCTGAGTATGCCTGCCTTGCGTACGACAAGTCTAAACAATGGAATGGACTCCACACAGAGGCAATCTGCTGTGGGGAGCACCTCCCAGTCAGAAACATGTGACATGCCCTGGCATCCCCTCTCTAGTAATTCCAGTATAGCATTATTTCTGTAGGGCAATCAGAAGAACCATCAGTTTTGAATGAACTTCAGAGTTCAAGGTTTCTTCTTTAACTTCTTTATGTATTTAACTCAACAGTAAGGTTACTGATGTTTGCTAGGTCTTATTAATATTGCTTCTCAGCAAGTGAGCTCCACGGGAGCAACGTGCTCTCCTGCTTACGCTCTCACACTCATTTAGAGCTGAGTAAGCTCAGTAAGCTCAAATCCTCTGAGAAAACGCAGAGCAGTCCCTTTGCCAACCCTCACCAATGGAAAGATCATTCCAAAGGCATGGTGTTTTATTGAGTATAGAAGTTAAGGTGTTGGTGGTGCAGGGCAAGGGCTGCAGGGGTGGCCTCTGTAGGAAGGGGCCAAACGCTACATGCAGCCTGTGCTGGATGTGTCTGTAACAGACACACTGCAGGACATGGCTGAGTCCAACATCAGACCTGGTGGTGTCTCTCTGAGAGACAAAGAACGAAAGAACAGAAAACCCCAGAGGGAGAAGAAGGAACAGAAGAGTGAAAAACAAACATAGAGAAGACCAAGGTCAGAAGAAAAGGTGCTCCAAGGTGGGACAGCCATGCTCCTGAAGGGACTGCAGCCCAGGAAGGACCCACACTGGAGTGCAGAAAGAGAAGAGCAAGAAGGGAGGAGCAGGAGAAAGAAACCACTGTCCCCAACCAAACCTCATGAAGGGACTGAGTGTAACTTGCAATACCAAAGGGGAGGAGAGGTGTCTGCAGTGATGAATGAAGTGAAGAAGGAGAGAGGTGTTAGAATTGAAGGGAGATTGGGAATGAAGATTAAAGGGGGAAGAATTACGTTTGCCTTTTGTTTCCCAATACCTGAATCTAACAGTTTATGTTAATCAATAATGAATTACGTAAAATTTCCCAAGTTGAGTCTGTTTTGCCAGTAACAGCACTTGGTAAGTGCTTTCCCTGGCTTTATTTTGAGCTATGGGTTTTCTTGTTCCTGGTTCTGTTTTCCTTGCACTATAAATAAGGAGGTGTGAATGAGCAAACAAATGTATGGCTGAGGCCAACCCACCACATGGTTAAAAACCAACAGATTACTCAAGTTACCATTGTTATACAGCATCTTACATTATGGTAACATATCCATTTGTTTGCAGGCTGCTGCCAGGCTTTTAAGTATAGCTGAACCACAAGACAAGAAAAAACCCTAGTGACCACAAAGCAATCTAACAAAACAATTCAGCTTTAAACAAAGCTGCTTAACTTCACAAAAAGCTATTAAAAACGTCATCAGTACAGTAATAGTGTTCTTAGGATTTATTTATATTTCTGAAGTAAGAGATGAAAATCCAATTACTTGCTTCCTCTTGAAAAAAAGCAGAACTCAAATTCCACTTTCGAAACAAAAGCTATTTAACAATCTTTTTATTCTCATCAGTAGACAGAAGTTATTAAAGAATAATTATTGATTTTCACGAATATACTCATGGATTATCTTTTCTAAAAGCCAACAAACTAAATGGAGCGGGACTACCTCTTCAGCCTCACCTCTTCCCAACTCTTCTATCGCTACTGCAGTTGGTTACCTGAGAGTTTCTTTTCTAGTAGCAGAACTTCCAAAGACATAAGTTACCTTCGGTGTACTTCGAACACGTAAGAGTGGATATTTCTTTTAATACAAAGGAATGGGAACCTTAGTAACAGGTTTGGGAAGATTTGCACTTAAGCACGTTATGAGTAGGACACAAACACTTCATCTGCAACTTCTGAACCCATTAAGGTGCTTAGGGACATGGTTTCGTGGGTGACATTGGTAGTAGGGGGATGGTTGGATCAGATGATCTTGGAGGTCTTTTCCAACCTCTGTGATTCTATGATTACATTTTAACAAGTGTTTACCAAGGTTTGCTCTGAGGATTCAATTATGCCAACCTGCAGAGTTAAACGGACTTACTTCAGCTGACGAACGTGATTTGTTATGAATTCATCACAAAAGTGGTGAATTCCAGCCAGTGAGGTGACATACTAAAGCCAACAGCTTTGTTTCACAAATCCAGTATTTCCAAAGACAATTTAATTTATGCAGGGCGAACACATACCCAGGTATGTAGGATGCAAGGTCCTCTTTAACCAGCTGGCAGTTAATACTGGAGCCTCTTCCATGAGGAGCGTGGGAGTCAAAGAGTTTAACAGATAAAGTGTTCTTCAAAACCTCTGTGAATTAATAACAAACATAGTTAGTACTAATCAATTACAGTAAAGACCACTTATTCTTCTGGAGACCCAGCAAATGGTATGAAGCAACAAAATTTTGTGAAATTACATGTGATTTATAGAGTAATTGATTCTGAGCCATCAACAAGCAAACATCTGTAAACTCAAAAGACACTAATGACAAGAAACCAACTGCTGCATGTAATTTCAAGTATGAGGCTCCAAACCACTGTTCTATGGGTACTGAAAAAGCTACCTGCACATTAACAACAAATGGTACTGAGAAAAGTTCTACTAAGGTATGCATATGTTAATCAAAATTTATTTTTGGGGGTGGGGATGTTTTAGAGCAGCAGCAATCACGTTTACAGCTACCAATAAAGTCAGGAATTGTCAAGGAATTTCCCAACTAGCATTTTGGAATTTCCCAACTAGCATTTTGGAATTTCCCAACTAGCATTTTGGAAACAAGCTCATTTGTAAACCAGGATATTTAGACCCTGTTACACTGGGGTGACCTGCAAGAAGAGACATAAAAGAATTTTCATCCGAGGTTATGTCTGTTATACCTCCTTCAGTTACCTTGTCTTGAGCTCACTCCAGGCTGTCACAAGTATGAATATAAACATTTCCAAGACATAGAAGTAAATGTTTCTATATATGAGTTCGTTTAATAATACTTCAGCAGAAACCAACACACTCGTGACAACTTACCAACAATTGAACACACCATTAATTTATCTTCAGTCATTTCTTCAAATCTTGTTGTGGCTTCTCTGTTCCACTCATCTGCTGCTTTGTAAGGCTCAATGTAAGCCAGCCTACACTTGATTGCCTGAAGAACAACTCAGATTTATCCATTTGCCATCACATTTCAATACCACCCCATCAGAGTAAGATCAAACAATGCCTTGATTTTGCACCCCTGCAGGACAGCATGACCTTGGATTTTGGTTCCACTTCAACATTTGATCAGACTTAAGACCCACGTGGATCCCCCAACCCTGTAGCCTGCAGATGGACATAAACTCAGGAACAGCCTTGCTGAGATAGGGCTTACTTCTCCTTGCCTCCCTTCACGGTTAGGCACAGAACCGGCTGCAGAGAACAACAGGAGTTATCACAGAGAGGTCAAGAGGAAAACTTTAAACCTGGTTTGCTTAACTTAATGTAGTGACACAAAACATTTAAGCTTCATGTGACTACACCACTGTAGAAAACTGAAGGATTTTACAGAGACACCAGAATACCACAGAACCTATGTCAGAAAACTCCTTCCAGGTTTTGGAAAGGTATTATGATGACCAAAAAAAAAAAAGAAAAAAAAAAGACAATAAATCTGATGAGATGAAGTACTTTGTTTAAAAGAATTCCTCTTTAGCGTCTTTACTTCAAAATTGGTGGCTGTACTATGGCTCAATTTTAAGTTAGTTAACTGTGAATGTCACTCTTTCTTCCTTCTTGTTTATTACACCTAAAGGAAGAAGAGCAACACAGGCTATGAAAAAAAAAAAAGGGAAAGGAATTAAGGGTAATGGAAACAAGCACGTTTGGGAGACATTCTTAGGATACAGGCAGTCAGGAATAAGAAAGTAAGACTGACAGGCTGAATAACTATTCGACGAGAAGGGCTGCGGATGCCAAAACCCACACTACTTTAACACTGCTCATTCCAGTTTTGGCACTGTTTTTGCAGCACCGCTAAAATGCGTGCAAACTGTATTCAATGGGCTTCTCCTGTAACAGCCTAATTCACATCTCTTGCAACAACCAGTTCATGCTTAGGTCAACACAATACATGATCATGTATTAAGAATTAACAGCGTGTACGTGCAACAGGACAGACCTGCACAAGCAGCCTCACTTCTGATACTCCTACCTTCTGAATGCTTCATTTTGCAGTGTTGTATTCATTCATGTTTCAAAGGATTTTAAATCCTCATTTTTTTTAATTGAAGAGATATGAAACCATAGCAAGTGCAGGCCTGCGCATCCTTCTACTTACTTGCCTTACACCTAATAGTGATATGAAGTTATTTCTTAAGTTCCTGCAACGGCAAAAGCATTTTGCCATTTTCACAGTGTTTCCTCTCCTTTGCTGTCATTATAGAACAGCTGAGTTATTTCTGTTGAAACTCTTCCCAGAAACATCTGTTCAAAATATAAACAGCTAAATCCTGTTTACTGTAAAAGATGCCGGGCAACGTTAGTTACAACAGTCACTACTTCCGTGGCCTGGAACAGGCTATAAAAGCCTAGCAACAAACACATCAAATTTTAAAGCTCAGAAAAATTAGGATTGTCAACCGGAACTATCTGATGAACAGTAGAAGTTTTTTGTTTTAAACTTATGTGCATTTGTTTGACAGAAATACTTCATCTTTCCATTCAGTTTTTTTCCTTGCCAAAAAGGGGAAACTCCTACAGGATGAAAAGTTTAGAAAATACCAAACTTCAAATGCCTTAAAACAAAGATACAGTTCTATTAGATTACTGTTTGGAAATGTTACAATGTGAAAGTTAATTATGCTTTCTATGATGGAGTAGAAGAAAGTATTTGAATACACACAGACACTTACATACCCTGACCCAAGGTAACACTTTTAACGTGTGACATCATAAACCCATTTGCAAAATAGCTTAATTTACATTTCATTTACTTGGTAATGTTAACAATTCTGTATTTCCCCTTCCATCCATCTGCATTCTATTTATTTTCAGTAGTAACTCTGAGCAGTAACTTACCTTTTCCGGAAAGCTGAGAATCTCATCTTCTGCTTTGCGTATGTCTTTAAGAGTTACATTAGCAACGCTGCCAAAGTCAACGTATTTGACCACAACTTCTTGTGAGTGTGGCAGCCCTTCAGGAAAAACAACTCAAGGATAAAATTTCAAGTTATTAAAAACAAAAAGGAGTATCAAATCCAAGCTACAGCATCAGAATTTCAAAGCAAAGCCCACATTTACACCCTATTAAAAATATGACATTTTCACATAGTCTACAAGCTAATGATTTTTATTTATTTATTTTAATGTAAGAGGCAGCTATTTTGGATTCCTGAATTAAGTTTAGCATTTTGAACCTGACACAGCTCATCATTTTAAGAGATATTGGCATATTAACTACATGACAAGTAGACATGTAAGCAGGTACACATCCAGGCACATAAAATATGCCCATTGCCCAAACAGGCATCTTAGAGTCTACCTATGCCTCCAATAGCTTGGCGATTACTACAGGAATTATTACCCCACACCAATTACAAACAGAGGTTGGATATAATAGACAAATATGTAGGTTGAACTGTAATGTGAAATATTAAAATATACAACAGAATTTCAATACCAAAAATTAACTGTATCATTTCTTTTTTGACAAGGGACACGAAGCACAGAACAAGAAAAAATACAACGTGCATTAGCAATACTGAATTTATGAACCTAGCTGTTAGGATGACTAATAGATACAACAGCCAGTTCTTTATTCATTATTCACACCCAATGGGTGACTGATCAAGTGGCACATCTGATTTTGCTGCTTAGCATTACAGCAAGAGAACCAGTATTTCACCTGTAATTTGTGCTCTGTACCAATTCCCATCTTTGTGCTTTGCAATACAGGGCTGGCCTTCAACTGGGCAGACGATTCGCAAGTCTTTGCTATCCTTGTGTTTGTGTCTCTCTTTATTTTTCTTTTGAAAAGAAAAAGTATCCAGGCTATCTACCTAAATTAAGAACAACAAAACTTTCTGTATTACACAGATCAGAATTCTTTTTTTTTTTTTTCCAGTATTTTTGTTCTTTTAAAGGACGTTTTTTCTGGCAGTGTATTTTCTACTCCTTCCCCCCATACTGAACAGTAGTTATGAACACGTAAAGTGAATTAAAGACCCTAACGATTACTGAATATTGCCCTGTTCAGTCACTATTCTTAACACCCAACCACCACACACCCACGTGGAAATTGACCATGTAAGTAAGCTGTCACAAAATTTGATGGCATTCCAGAAATTCCTGCATTTAATTAGGATTAATATAGAATTTTAACAGCTGATCTAGTATGTTAATTCCAGGAATCCTATAATGACTAACATCAAAAAATAATGGGAATTGTAACTCATTTGATGTGTACTCCAAGTAGCTCAACATAAAAAATATCTGTACAGTTTTATTTAAACGGATCTCATTTCTAAACTTACCAATTGGAGATAGAAATCACTTGGACTATTTATGTGACAAACTACAACAAAGACTTCTTTTTCTTCTGGTATTTTAGGTGGTTTATACTGCAGGACTGTATTATTTTCTAAGTGATTAGGAAGTTGTGACTTAAACCTAAGGTACAAAAAGAGTTTGAGTAAATTCTGTCAAAGTCACCTGAGAAGGAAGACTTAGATTCGTATGTCCATTTTACTAAGAAAAATGCAAAAAAAAAAAAACCCTCTCAAAAATAACCTGTTCCACATCTGTGCGAATAGCTTTATCTTTCCTTCTGGCAGTTTGCACAGCCAATTCTAATTCCTCCCCCCAAAAATGTCGCATAGTATTAAGATATATGCCAGCTGTCTCCTGAAAGTATTTTGTTATTTGGAAACAGAAACATACATTTGAATTGTCCCCTCTCTACTCCCTAATAAAGTAAAGTCCACTACACCGACAAAACATTTTTAAATCTCCTTTCCCTCGCTTATGAGAGGAAAACAATTACCAGAGGAATGCAGATGCAGCAGAAGTCACCTCCCACTTAGCACCACGAGTAGTTATGCTCCAATACAAACTAACACCTTTCTGTGTGCAGTGGAATGAGTTCTCATTTCCTACCAAACACCAAAACACTCACTGTTCTTCTCTATCTCCTGTCTCTTTGGCTGGTCCCTTCAACGCAGCCCCCTTCTGTCCCAATGCCAACGTCAAGCTCCCCCTTATACCCACCCTACTGTGACCAGCCTGGCTGTCACTGCCTCCCAGCCAAATCAAAGATACAAGGCTGATTTTGGCAAAACTGAATTACACGGGGGTAAAAGGAGAAACCATTCTTCTCAAACTTATACAGAAATTTAGATCTGATCATTTTCTAAAATAAAGTTAATTATCCAATTGAAGTTCTGATTAGAGAAAATGAACATGCCACGGTGTTTATTAGTGAAGGCAAAAACAGGGCATCAACAGATACTGCTCAACATCACACATCAGAACATCAAACCCCACAAAAACAACTTGCTCAATAAACTTCACTAAGTATTGTTCCATTATCATTTATGACATAAGAGCGTAGACCAGATGACACTTACCTTGCAAAGTCTAAAAAAACTAACGCATCCCTGAGAGATACGGGCATGTCATTGCTTATTTTATTATACGGAGGTTTTTTCAAATCCACAATGAGAACGCCATCCTCTTCTCTAAATATGGTCATTGAAACAACTTTATTATTTACCATCCCTAAAAATTTTGTCTTTGCTTCCTCTCCCCAGCCTTCACTCTGTTAGAAAGAAACAAAAAGTGCTGAAGATGTCTGAGAGTCAAAGAACACAGAAGCAAGTGAGCACAGATGCACCCGAACAGAAGTGCATTCAAAATTTTCTAAGAGCACAGATTGTTTAGTTCACATCCAGGACAGCACAAAGCAATGTTCTTTTATGACAGACCGATAAATATTTTTAACTGTGCAAAACTGAGTCAAAATGAGATTTAAACTTGAAATATATGAGTGTAAACCCAGAGGCTTTTTAAAGGCAGACTGCTTTAAGATTGTTTCCTTTCCAACTAAAGCAATACAAGCCATCTTTTAATAGATACACATAGATTTTAAAATATACTCTGCAGTAGTAAGTTTTATTCTGTTTATACTGGAGTAAGATCATGGTACATTACGCACTGAAATTCTGTAAGATATATCTTAAGATGAAATTCTCCTGGAGTAGCAGAAACAGCTTTTACTTACTGCATTTTTGGGAACAATATCTTTCAATGAACACTGGACTGCTAAAGGAGGAACAGCTGCAAGTTCTGCCTCAATGTTCTTATCTGGCTTCCTTACAAACAAGCAAATGTCATCAGGTTCAATAGTTTGCAAAGGAGCAGGTTCAGGTCGTTCAGCAGCATCATACCTATTGCCAGTGAGGAAAAAAAAGTAGTACTAGCTTAAAAGCAATGCAAAAAAAGTAAATAAAAAGGAAAAACAAAAAAAACAAAACCACAAAACAAACAAAAATCAAACAAAAATCACTGCAGTGACTGGCATAATGCTAGAGGGTTTTTTTTTGTTTTAAAAAAAAATGCATTTTAAAATTATTTTTATTTTTAAGCATTCAGGACTCACGTTACCTTTCTGCAGTAGAAGTCTAAAACAAACATTTTAACCCCTGAAGGTTTACAGTTGTGTACTCGCATACCCTCGCACTTTCCCTACAAATATTAGTGTCACTTGCTTATCTGGTTATCAGCCTGCATGAAGCGTATTTGCTGACTGAGGATTTTCTTAGCAGAGAACCTCTAGTATCAACACTCAAAGGACAACTGCAGAGGAACAACTCTTTGTGAACATACCCTGAGAAAACTAAAGCTTCTGAACTCCCTAAATCGATCAGGAATACTTCCATCACTGCCACATCACAAACTTTGTATCTTACTGGATCAAAAGACTTCTGCTCTTTTTTACTTTTTACAGGGAGTAGCTTTGTGATAGTTCCACGGCACCACATTCCGGTTTCCTTACTCTTAATAAAAATTTGAACACCTACATGGAAGCAAACAAAAAGCCTAGATTAAGAATTAATAGGTATTTTGCACTTCATTGTTATATAATTTATTATTATAATTCTAACATTCTATTCTCGTCTTCCACACAGGTAGTAAGACTGATGCAGCTAAAACAAAGACAAAAAACATTAATCATCTCGTCTTGATACCTGCCAGAAGTTCTCTCCTCATTCATTGACACAAGTTCTGTCCATCTAGGAGAGAGTTACCTTGTATTTAGAAATCATTTCTGGTAAGCCTTCTACACGTTTTGCTGAAATGCCACTGAAGTCTGGTTGAGTTACAAACAGTTCTGTCAAAGTCACATAAAAAACCTGTATGAACAAAGTCTACCCCCAAACATCAAAACGGTACCTATTTCACAAGTTCCCTACTTCTGCGTAACATACCCAACCTCAATTTTCATATCCAAGATTTAGGAAAACACACTGTAATAAACCACTAATAGTTTCCAAGGTAATTTTTTGATTCTGCTCTGTATTCAGAGTTGTAACAAAACTTTTATCACTTCTCTGAACACCTTCTAGAAATGAGTAACACTGTCAACATGTAAACCAGAACATTTTTTAATTACTTAGCCATGTATGAACTGTTTTGTCTTTCATTTTATTTGCAGAATGGTTTCTAACCAGTCAGTGAACTGTAAACAAAACCATCTATCCACCAGAAGCAGCATGTTGCCTGCTTAAGAGAAAGCAAATTTACTGAAGTAATGAAAGAACAAGTCTGTTCATTACAATCAGTATTCTAACAAAGACCTGAACAGTTAACAACCATCACCTAACATTGGAGGACATCAACGTTTACAGCCAGGTGTTCCTGCTGTTAGTTTATATGCTGAATTTGCTAAGGTCGGTAAGTGAAGAAACTTTCTGTGTTTCCGTAATTTTCATTTTTAAGATTTAATGTAAGTCTACTTTACAAAACAATTTTAATTGTAGATTCCAGAATACATGGAAATACTTTCCTTGGGCAAGGAATGGTAAAGGAAAAAAAGAAATAGAGAAAGAAGATCTTACTAAAAAAGACATACTACAGGATGGTATTTTAAGCTAGCTCACACATGACTGATGCACGTGACAAATGACTGATTTACCTAGTTCCAAAACATCTGAAGGCAAGAGATAGGAACTTTTACTGCAACAGAAGTTGTTCAGTTTCTCCTCCAAAAAGACACCTTCTTTCTTCTGCGAGTATCGACGAATATAGAAGTGGCATGGACTTACAACATGGCTTACCAACACTAGTTCTGTTGAACCTGAGCAAGACAAGAAAGACTGATCAAACGCTGTCCAAGTGACTCCAGCAGACACTGTTAGACACAGGATTAATTATGTTGTGATCATGACAACACACCTTATTACCTCAAACAGCTTTCAAAATTAAAGTCTGCTCGTGCTTGTTTCAGACGAGTTACACATTTGCCTCCTGATTAAATCTGCTCTTTTTCATGAGGAAGAACTACCTCCCTTGAGACACCCTGCAAAACTAAAGGCTGTCTTGCTACTTATAAAGCGGCCTCTTGAATTTACAGAGGTAATTCAGAGCATTGATTCCCTCTATTTCACAGTGAAGTACGAGGCTTCTAGAAAGTAAGTTGGAGAGCCTGATATGCCAACTTCTGAGAACAGAAATCCTAAGCACTTTTGTACAGCAATTCCGCATTACTGCACGGGTCACTAGCTTGTCCCAAGTGGACTAGGAAAAGCATGTATTACTTCACTAGATCACTGATAAACCTTTGAATTGTGCTTTCCGTAGTCCATATTACTGAGAAAATTGATCATAGTAAACAATTCTAGGATTAATTTAAACTCCGGGATCTGATTTTCATAGTGTATTCATGACAGAAGCCCCAACTCAAGAGCCTGGAAAGGCTCAGACATAACTGATGTTTACTTGATGTTTCTCCACCAAAATTCTCTGCAGCGTAACGAAGTGGCAGCGAACTCTACAGTTCATCTTCATTATGGGCATCAGAATTTCTCTAGGACGTACTTCCAAAGAAGTTGTTATGAACTCAAACTACTTGTATTCCCTACTACTCTGCTGAGTCTCTTACAAAGTAGCCAATGAACGTACAAGTTACTTGAAACCTAAGTTACTTGACGGGCAGGAGTGTATTTTATGAGGTTAAAAGAAACACACAAAAATGCAGTTTCCTCTACTGCTTCTTCCTCTACCAACGAGCTTGTATTTCTTCCCCAGTACTGCGATCTCTACTCTTACTGCTTTTTCCCCACTCAATGAACAATTCAAAGCACTACACAAACTGTGCCTGCAGAATTTGTGAATGAAGTAGCTTACTTCCTCAAATTAGGGTTTTGTACATTTATCTTTTCACTCAGAATTTAGAATACTGAATGTACGCTGGGAGAGAACAAGACAACAGTCCGAAGTTCAGTATATAAATTGGTCCCATTGTTCACAGGATGCACCGATACCACCACATCAAGAACCTACCAGGTGCTGAGACACACTGCCAATATTAAATTTCTGAGAGTTACGTGGGATTTAGTGTATTACCGATTAAGTCATTCTACAACAAACGTCAAAAGTTGACATAGTCTTTACATTGGCAAGGAGAGCTGATCAGGGAGCATTTCTGCTGAGTACAACTGCTGGTGCTGATGACTTCAGCAGTATAACCACTTCCCAGGCTAATTTGAACTGGAAGGAATTCACAAACCTCAAGACTGCTCCTCCACGTGAACAAGAATGAGTTAACTAGCCAAGATCTGAGTATCTTTCTAGCACATTCCTGATCTCAGTTAGAAAGCTAAAAAATATGTCCAACTCTGCAGGTGATTCCAGTGCTTTGTGTCACTGCTCAGAGAATGGGCTCCTTCTATTGAATTAAACCGTTTACCTGACAGGAAAATCACTTACCAGCTTTGTGTTCAAAGCTTGTTTTCTTCTTGAAAAGTTTCTTCCTCTGTTCATTGTGGTGTTCTGGGGGAAGCTCTGTTTATTGTTTTAAGAGAAAAGTTTAATCAATTAGATGATTATTCATACATCTTGCTGCAGTAAAGCAGCAAGCACAATACAGAGATTAGGTATATTGTAGTAACATACTGCAAAGTGATAAAAACTTCCTAACTCTTGTACCCATCAGGCTACTACACAGTACTGGTTTGCATCACATGCTCATGACTCAAGTTCTGCTGGGAACTTTAGGGTTATACATGCCTGGGTATGCAAGCTGAAGGACACCAGCTCATTGCAAGGACAGCCCAGCAGGTAAGGGCATTACTGCTGGAATGGCCACAAAGCAGACGCGAGGGGTAAACAACGATGGTAATGCCAGCATCCCTGCCCCTCTAATGTACCCTTGAAACCCCTTCCAAGGTCTGTTATCAGAGTAACTATTACTCGAATGACTCCAGGGATGCCTGGAGTAATAGGTAAGGAGCTCCTTTGCCAAGTATTACTGTAATTCAACAGTATGGATTAATTAGTGATTGACTCAATGGTATGGATTAGTGATGGGTCAGTTCATTGTAACCACACATCTGAAAAGGCTGGGGCATTTCAAAGATACGAATAAATATTTACCCTTTTAATTCCCTACTTTGTGTCCTAGCCCCTCTGGGGTTGGCATGGACCAGCTGTGAATTTTTGTGACAGCTTTTTGTGTGTGTAACCATTTCCATACCTGTTGTGACTGAAACAGATGTAGGGGCTGTGTATAAATGGGCAGTCCACACACTAAATCCAATGTTACCAAACTATCATTAAGACAACTGAAGGCACGTTACTCGGATTACATTGCTCCTTGAAGGAATTTTGTTCTGACAGTTTTGTGAAGTCCCCTGAGATTACTGAATATGCTATTTTAGACAGCTGAGCCAAGATCTGGAATTTACCCAACCCTGCGCACACCATAGGCTACCACAAGTCCTCCTATGTATCATCCCCACCTTCTCCAAGGATCAACCACAGATTATTAAACCCATGGATTTTCTATGTTTGTAGAATTACAAGAAAAAGAACATGCTGAAGTTAACCACATTAATTATAGATGAATCCCACTGTTATCACATTAATTATAGATGAATCCCACTGTTATCCGTTGACAAGAACAGAGGAAACAAACTCACGTCTGACTGACCATCTGCCCTCTCCACTGTGAGAGTGCATCTGGTATGAGGTTTTCTGTCCTTGCAGTGCTGACAGTATCTGTACTTACTCTACAGAATGGAGATGAACATGCGTATGTCCTCCTGGAAGACTCCAACAGCATCCATTTACACCAAAGCAGGCATCCTCTCAGCCACTTCAATGCTTCCGCAGTTCTCATGTTTGAGACTCAACACTGGTATATGGTGCTTGTACGGATGTGCACGGAGCTCCAGGAATCATACTTCACCCGGTTACAAGCAGCTGGAAAGGCTACTGATGTCACCTAACTTGTCTCCTCTCAGTAGCCTCATGTCACTGCTGGTGGCAGTTTTCTCCCAGTTTTTTAACATTACAGCCTTTCAATGTTTACATGGCCTTTAAATGAACTTACCACATACCTTAGCCTTTTGAATATGTGCATAAATGGGTGAAGATTTCCTTGCAAGCTCAAGGAATTTGTTGTCACATCTCAACTGCTCAGAGAATAAACCTTAAAATTGAGTTCAGGGAGAAGCCTGTCACTCCTACATGCAATGTGTCAGAAGCGCCCCAGGAACGAGTACTTTCGGAAGGAACCCACTAGGCACACTCTATCTGAAGCATGAAGGGCTGCATTTATCTACAGCCTCTCACCTGGTGCCTGATCTAAAAGCTTTCATCTACCACCTCATCTGGCCTTGCAATGACATCATTTGAGCAACAACAGGTAGATGGCGCATGCTAAAATCTTTAGTGCTGAGTGACAGGAGCACTTGTGTTTCTTGACAGCCTAAATTTATCCTGAATTCACGGCAATGTGAATAGAAAAGAGCAAGCTTCACGATTTCTGTTGTTTCAGAGAGCACAGAACCTGCTAACAGAGAACCTGCTCCTTTATTCTTACAAACAGATACTAGGATCTGAAGACACTAGTATTCTTTTATGAACATGGGAGGAATTAACAATCACAGAACTGAAGGGGTTGGAAGGGACCTTGAAAGATCATGGGGTCCAACCCCCCTGCCAAAGCAGGTTCCTCAGAGCAGGCTGCCCAGGTAGGCGTCCAGATGGGCCTTGAATATCTCCAGAGAAGGAGACTCCACAACCTCCCTGGGCAGCCTGTTCCAGTGCTCCGTCACCCTCACCATGAAGAAGTTCTTTCACATGTTGGTGTGGAACTTCCTATGCTCTATCTTGTGGCCATTGTCCCTTGTCCTGTCCCCACAAACCCCTGAAAAGAGCTTGGCCAAATCCCTCTTTATACACATTGATGAGATCCCCTCTCAGCCTTCTTTTCTCCAGGCTAAACAGACCCAGGGCTCTCAGCCTGAGAGGTAACACTGAACAAAACCATAAAGGAGATCTCCATTATCCCAACTTCTGTCACATTCTTTCAGCTTTGCAAACATTATTCCTATGGACAGAGAAGTTGCCATCAGCCCAGACTAGATGATTATTTAAGTCCAGGTCCTGTAGAACAGCTGGATCTTCCACTAACAAAGCACATAGAGAAGACTTCTGAAGTATTAACACCTGATAAACAAAGGCTCAAATCTACAATTAAGAGCTAAAGTGCACCAAAGAAACCACTGTAATTCAATACTGAACAGTTCGGAAAAGCTTTAGGAGGATCACATCCAGCCCCAAATACAAAACTTAACTGGCTTAGCTAGAGTTCCTCTAGGAACATCTAGGAACAAACCCTTCCCTAGTCTTAGACAAAAGAACAAGGTTGTTTTGTCAGTGAGAATAACAAAGCATCCTTATCACAAGATGGAAAGCAATCACGTCTACCAGTATTGTTCTTTTCCAGTCCAAGAAAAGGCATTCAGCAACCACAGGCTGATCCACTACAAACGCTGATCTATTTTCCTGAACATCTGCCATCAGAATAGCTTGATTCCCACTTATGTTTTCTGCTAAACTAAATAATGAGCTCAACTAAAACACGACTCAATACTATCAAAGTACAGTCCATCTTTCCATAAGCACTCCCTAACATCAGCTGGAATCCTAATCCTGACTCTATCCTAACCGCCTGCAGACTCAGTGCCTAAAAACTGAACTTCAGGCCCTTCCCACTTTGAGTGTAAACCATCTGAAAATGTTCTGAGTACCCAACCAGGTCTGAGCCCACTTAAGTTTCATTTAGTACAACAGCAGGTGTGCCAAAGGAGCGAGATCCATCACCAGTTAGGAATGAAGCCTTTTTATCTTGGTCCAGGCAGAAATCTGTCTGGACTTTTTCCTCACAAAAACATCTGTGTTGACTGCTGTTCACCCTTGATCTTGGAAGAGTTTGTTATTTCTTCAGACTTCTGTGAGTGAGGAGTAAATTTCCAGTTCCCTAGGTTACTCCTTCATTTCTAAACAGGTATGGCAGGAGCAGTCTGGTACCTCAGCTATTCTCACAGCCAGCCATTGTTGGTTCTGAAGTTGCTTCATCCACTTTAATGGAACTGGAGACTTAGTGTGAAAACCCAACTTCCCTACAACTCTGCTGAGCTTACTTTTGTACCCACCCCAAGCAGAAATGTTACCCTTAACGTTACAGCTGCACTAGTCACTGACAACCCCATAGTCATTTTTTCCCTGTAATCTAAGCATTATTTCCATGTTCCAAGTTATTCCTAATGCCTTCTGCCCTACCACTGAGCACCTCCTGGACCCTAGCTTGGAGGACTTTGCAGGACTCACTTTGATGCCACTGACTCAGTACTGCAGGGTCCAAAACTGGGCACAGCACTCTGCATTCAGTCTTGCTGAGCACCTACCAGAGGGGCAGTCTCACTGCCTGGACCTGTGAGCTATACTCCAATTAACACAGTCCTGGGAAAGCCTAACAAGCTGAAGAAGTTAACTGTTGTTGCCAGTTAAAGTACAACAATGCCTTCAAAAGATGCAGAAGCCCAGCAAACTGCCAGGACAGCACCTTCCAGGAGCCAATGACAAACTCTGAAGGGGACTAATGATTAGGAGCTGAAGAACCATCCAGGCAAAGTTACGATTTGTGTCTGAAAAAGCTTCTGAGAAAGTTTTCCCTAAGGCAAGCTGAACAAAGTGAAAGAGGTACTAGAGTAGTTCAAAGGAAGATAAATACAGTCATCAGCAAACAGTTTGCACTAAGCTAACTACAAGCACAACCAGTAAGTAACAATGTGCTTGTCATCTGAACATAGTAAGCAGCAGGTATTTAGAAACTTACTTTCCACATCATCTTCAAATATTTCTTCTATGATGACATCTGGGCTGGATGGGCACATGGGTAGGGCAGGAATGTTCTGATGAGGTACCACTGCAAGTGATTCTTGTACTTGCACATTTTTCACTGCTTTATGAACACCAGGTTTATTTGCCTGAGCCTTTATTTTACTTTCTCTGCAAGGTGGTGGAAGCGTGTTGTCTACAGAGAGCTGAGTATCACAGCTTGGCATTTCTTTTTTGTCACCAAGGCTAAGAGCATTCTGTCCATTATCTCCACTGTATTTGGGAAAAGGTTTATTTTGAGACACATTAATCCAGTCTGTTTTCAGAGAAGCACACAAGTCAAACCACAAATTTTATTAAGAAAATATCATTGTGTTCTGAAAACACGTCAGGAAGGCTGGTTGAAACAAAACTGTATTATGTGGTTTTTCAATACCAAGACAGCAGAACAGGACTCCTGAAACCTAGAAAGAACTGGCACAGGAGTGGTACGCATTCTTGGGCACAGCTGAGTACACAGAAGAGTTGTTCCTGCTTAAATGATCAGACAGCACAGGTATAAACACAAAGTATGTGAAAAACATTAGTGTGATAGATGCTCACGTTAAAAAAAACAGAAGACATGCTAGATGCCTCACTACTGACAGTTACAGTCAGTGAAACTTTTTAAGGTAACCAGTGCTGACCAGAAGAGCCTTCACAACAACTTCATTCCATTTTTTGTCTAAGACCATAGGGGGAAAAAAAAGGAAAAAGGACAAATAATATGAAAACAATTGTAACTTTAGAAGTTAGTTCTTGTTAAAGTTCATCTGATGTCACTTTTTTGGCATACATGCTCAGTATTTACATTATAAAGCTGAATTACTACAGATTTCAGTATTTTGGTTCAAGAAACTAACTCTCAGATCAACCACTTTCATATGCAGAAATGATAAACGTTTTTATCACCCATCAATGCCAAAGCTGAAAAAACAGCATAAAAGCTAGGGAATATAGCTGGGTGAAAAACAAGGAAAACTGAAATGGATTAACTGGAATGCTGACACGCACTTAACAGTTTTGGTTCTTCATGCAAAACTAATAAGCATGAGCCTTAAAATTTAGTCTCCACTAAGTATTTAACTATTAAGAAAAGCTAAATTACTGTACCTATCCCTCTTCATTAAGGAAATACTTACTATCCTGATGCTCCCCATTCAATCTTCCCCAGATTCTTTAAGAAAGATGTGATCTTATCAGCGTCCAGGAGAAATCTGGAGAGAAGAAAACATTACAAATACCTATCAAACCATCAGTGATACAGGTATGTTTTTCAGCACAGAATTCACGTTTGATGTGGAGGAGTAAAAGAAGAGATTGATTAGCTATTCTTATTTCACTCTTCCATTTCTATGGATTATTTGGTTGCTTATTTTTCCTCTATGTGTGAATGTGAAAATCTCTCCTGCCTCTTGCTCTATTTCTCATGCAGAGAGTGGTTCTACATTACTTACTCTGTTTCCACATCTATATAACCTACTACCCTGAGTTTCGTCGATACTGGTGTCTTTATTGAAGATAAGTAATTATTTAAAAAGGTATTAAACCAACATTTTCCCCACTTTATAGCTGGAAGAGTGCTTAGAAGTTGCACAAGTCTATCAGAAATATATTTAATGCATGTATTTGTTTACATAGCAGCAAGTTGTGTGCTTTCTCCTGATCCCTCAGATGAAGGCAATCATGCCTTTTCAGCAGTGTTTTTACACACCTGAACTAGCAGTTTCAGAACTATGTAAGCTAAGCAGCTTGATTAATGCCACTTACACAGCTTTTGTCATTAAAATATTTGAGTGTACCCATTTATCTACCAATATACCTCCTACTCCAGTTATTTACCTTGGAGATGTTTTTTCCTTCAAACTATTCACTCTTGAGAGCTCAGCATCAACTGGCAACTTCAGATCATGAATAACCTGAAATTAAGGAGCGCAGTCTTAGTCTGCAATATATAAAGATTAATTATACAAGTGCCTATTAACTATAATATGACAGTCTAACATCTTTAATTCTACCAAGAAGTTTACTCATTGACAGCCAATAGTCAACTGTTAGTCTTATGTCAGTTACATCTCCCTGCACTGCTAAGGCTTTAACAGTTTGGGGTTTTGTAGCTGTAGCATATGACTAGAAGCAAGTTGGAATTTCCTTTTATGTGAACAGCCGCTGGGAAGATAAATTCTGAACAAAAAGGTGGGCCTATGGGAAGAGAGTGGTGGGTACCAGCCTCCGGAGTTCACACTGAGCAAACAAATGCATGGAGAAAGGAGGGATTGGAATTCCTTCCTGGGTCAGATGAGAGAGACCAAGTTTCTTCACATGGAAAGCACAAGTGATTGCAGGAAATGGGAGTTTAAAAATCAAGCTGCATGCAAAAATGGCTGCTGAACAGTTATTTTTCTTAACACAAGGACTAACAATACTCCAAACAGCCAAGCAGACTTAGAATGACAGAGGGAACAATTCTGTATACCCCTCATTTCAAGTACTAGAACATGGAACAAGCTGTCACTACATATGCAAATACAAAGTATAAGTGTAAACACACAATAAAAACCCTTAACCTTTGAAGGCCCAGGTTCTTAAACTGTTCCTCCAAGCACCTTCTCCTCTGTTGAAGGAGACAGAAAACCTCACTGGCTGGAGCTTTGGTCTGATACAGCAGGTATCATGCTCCTACAAGCCGAGGAAGAAACATGGAAGTAGAGGCCTGGACCAGGAGAACATACCCAACTCTGGCGTAGTTCATGCAGTGTGAAGGCTGGAGAACTTTACAAATGGGGAAGACTCGAGTCTGAAATCTTGAGAACACTGCCCCTTCACTGAACAGTACTGGCTTCGTTTCCTGTCACCCCTTCCATTTGCCACTGCTGATAGCAAGCTCTTTGAGACCAGGCCCTTCTTTTTTGTTTCAAGTGAGTCACAAAACTGATTTGTGACCAAGGCCAAGTTTAGACTGGCAGCGCATGTGCAGAGGTGGGTTGGTAGAGCACATTACTGTAAAAATTTCAATATTCAAGTCAAACTACGAACCAGATCATGAAAGCTTTCAATACAAATACGAATTTATTCTTTACAAAAATTTCACAGTAACTACCTGAGCCAGATCACAGTAGGTTCTTACAGAAGGTGTAATTCTTAATTCCCTTGCAATCCTAATGGCACCGATCAAGCGTTTTTCCTTCTCTTCAATTAACTGCTTAGCTTTTGCAACATTGGCACTGTAGTTGTTGATGCTCTTCACTAGTTCTGCACACAGTTTCTTTTTCCTGCATTAAAAACATTACTTTTCAGAATTTAGTAAGCACTCTGCAGTACAGATTCTAACTTTGACTATGAAGTACAATGGCCAGTTATACCACAATACAGAGTGGTTGCATCTCACAGAAATACCATTATCCTCACAGGGAGGAGCAAACAGCACAGAATATAAGTAATATAAAAACCAGGGGAAGCAAGACCATATGAGTTCTCAGCCACAAGCCTTTTCCTTTGAAGAAACTTTGTTTAAAAATGCATGTCCAATGAAGCCTACGGGTACCTCCATATACATCCAGTTGATAAGCACAGAATTTCCTGAGTTGGAAGGGACCCACAAGGATCATCAAGCCCAACTCCTAAAAAACTAATGAACTGAACAGTTGGATTGAAAGATCAGGTGCCCCTTGCAGTCTCTTTTGTACTAAGCTTTGCAACAGACATGCACTGCTTTTAGTACATAGAACTTATAAAAATCTGAAGACAAGTGTTCTTTAGCATCATCCTTGGTATTATTATTATTATTATGATTTTTTTTTTTTAAATCAACTTGAGTATTTGAAGAAAACCTTTTTTGCTCAAGTTACTGATTAAACTGATCATTCTCCTCATGGCAGTATCACCCCCTCCCCCAAGCTATTTCAGGAAAGAAGTCATTAATGCTATTGAGTTTTTCTTTTAAAGCAGAAGCTGAACATACTACTGTTTTCCAACCAAACAGACTAGCTTCAAGAACTAGACACCACTATGGAAGAGCAGAAATACTGCATAAAAATTAAATACAGGTATTATGTACTGTCATGAGAAATTCTGAAGTGTTATTTTTATCTGAGTAACTTGCCCTTCGCCCCCATCACACAGCTGAGAATATTACCTTGACAGGACAGAAGTTACAAGCTCATCAAATTTTCTATCTGCAGCTTCTGCAACTTTGTCTCCTTCCTGCTTCACTTTCAATTCCAAGCATTTCAGCATCTATTCCATTCAGTATAAACATGTGTTTATTCATGAGTCTCACTTTAACTCAGAACAAAATAGAACAGAACCGATGAACAGTCCAACAGCAATGAACACTCCAGCATGAGGAATTAACACTAAACTGCGCTGTGATTGGTACCACGGAGAACAGGCCAATCAGAGGATCATAACACAAGTACAATGGAAGAATAGCTACAGATCATTAATCATTTTGTTTTCTTTAGCTTACAGTCAACTCCCACTGTCTGGATTTTCGTGGCCACTCAAGTCTTTAGATACAACAGGCAAAAAAAAACAAAAACAAAAACAAACTGGAACTCAAGTTCTGCCTGAGCACCAGGCAGCACTTCTGTGCTGGGCGGGTGACGGAGCCCTGGCACAGGCTGCCCAGAGAGGCTGTGGGGTCTCCTCCTTGGGGATCTCCAAAAGCTGCCTGGACGTGGTCCTGGGCAGCCTGCTCTGGGTGTCCCTGCTTTGGCAGGGGTGGCACCAGGGGCCTCCAGAGGCCCCTGCCAACCCCTGCCATCCTGTGATCTCAGGCCCGCTGCCTCACTTTGACATTCTAATACAGCACTGCACGCAGGTCGTTCGCAAGCTAAGATTCCTACTGTTTAAACTCACTGTGAGCACCTAGAAAAAAGATTCTTCCTCTACCTAAGCATCAACTTTCTGTTGCTATAGCTACATTTAATGAAGAGATCACAAGGGAAAAAAATCTCAGTAATACAACTGCTTTGGCAATACTCAGCCTTGACTGAAAAGCTGTTAGAAGACCCCAGTTATAAACACATGAGTTGTTAGAGCTGCTGAAAGGCACAGCTTTTACGAGATGCTGTTAGTATCTGAAGCAGGTACTTATCATAATTTTGTTTAACTGGCAGATCAGCCATTGCAACAAAACAAGTTAAAGGGGGAATGGAAAACAGGTTTTAGTGACTCTCCATGCCACACAATGATTTTACTTTAAGCTTTTGGACCATTGAACACTTCTATGCCTGTGTATCTTAGAATACATACAGAATGTGAAGTGGTAGACCAAAATGCAAGCTTTTCCATTCATTACACCTTTGCTTTCTAATTTTAAATCCAAGAAGAAGCAAAGAAAAACAAAAATTAACTTAGCTGCCAGAGCAAAAGCAAGTGCTAATTTCACCTTGATCTGAGGGAACACAAGCTCAGTACTCAAAGTTTTGCTTATATGTGCATGCCTTGTATACAGATTGACCTGTAACTGCCAAGTTATGGACAGGCTCAGGTACTCCACACAGTGCAGAGTTCAGTGCTATGCATTCACAGAAATAGTCCGAACAGCTCAAGTACAGAAGACATATTTAAACACACTCAGTGCCTTTAACAATACGTTTCTGTGAGTACTCAAGACAAAAAGCTTTCACCAAGGCTAGCATGTAACATTGCAGGATTTAAATATATTTTTGCCTACCTCATCTGCATCTTTTAAGTAGCTGAGATTACAAATACCTATCCACAAAGCTTCATCAATGCCTTCCAGAGTTTTATTTTCCTAGGGAAATGAAAAGTAAGTTGACTGAATGACTATAACAGGCTATACTCAGTTGCGATTTTGACAGACTTGAGGCAGGTGACGCTGGCGGACCTCTGTATGGCTATGACTAGCTCTACAGCTGCAAACAGGCATGAAAGAGCTTGTGAACATAACTCAGGTGGGCTAAGAACATTACTTTGTTGTATTTGACTGACTCTGGATCAGATTTTGCTAAGCACACACAAAGTATTTGCATGCTTACACAAACGAGAATCAAAGAAGGCATTACAGAAAACCAAGACAAAATGTTCCAAATACAGAGCACAAAGCAAAGAAAGCATGCAGGACAGAAAGGAAATACTGTGGCTTAGAGAGAAGTGCTACACTTCGGAATTTTTACTTTGGAAAAAAGTGAGAACAGCAGGAAACTATAGCAAGCTCACAGTGCAACGCTGATGCAAGAGACAGTGAAATACTCTGGTATGAACTGGAAGAGAGGCAAACAGAACACAAGCATGTTCTTCCACCACTGGTTTTACTAAAGCTCGTGTTGGGAGTACTGGTAAGAGTGCTGGCATTTCACTGATCATCCTAAGTTGAGGATGCCTCAAAGAGTCAGGGCTGGTGCTGGTGAAGTCTGTCACCATCGGGACACCCATTTCCATTGCATGTCTGTTAAGTTGCCTTTTGGCAAATATCCTCATGTCTGAAGGGTTCCTCATCAGTTAGGGAGAACAAATACAAGAAAGAAAAAAGTTAAAGCTCAAGTTCAAAAACCTGAACAGTTCTGCCTCAGATCAAACAATCAGATAGGCTGAAAGTGCTATCATGGAGTAACACATAACTACCTACTTCATGGTTATCATTACGGTCAATGACACTATCCATCCTTTCAAAACACTGACATTATTATTCTGTGACCTAAGTGATCAGTGACTCAGATCTAAGAAGTGGACCTGTCAGAGACTTTGAAGTCACCCTCCACAAATAAAAGTATTCTGGAGAAAAAAAATGTAAAAACAAAAGAAAGCAGCCGCTCATCAACGTTAGACAATTATCTCAGTGCAGGTTATTTTTCCATCCTTTGAACTCATGACATGGAAACCATTCATTCTCAACTTTTTCAAACACAGACAACTTCTGTTCACAGAAGTTCAACTACCATCAAAAGATTGCTTACGACCTCAAACTCAAGATACTCTAAAGATGACTTCACATGATTTGCTTTAATATTTTGTCCATATTAATATATGGATGTTTAAGGTAACACTATCCAGGTTTATTTCTGATGCTTTTCCCAGAAAATGTTTTCAAACTTTAACAGGCTGTTTCACTGTAAAAAAAAAAAATGTATTATGAAACAAGACAAACATATGCAACTAAGATACTTTGAAGGTAACCATAGAGGACGGTCTCCTTGCGAGAACACAGGACTGGCAGAGGATGTACTATCAATTTCCTTTTTATTGTCACTTTAAAATAAGCAGTTAGCTTTTTTTTCCCCTGTAACTTCACAAATCTCCTCCAGGAAGATCATGTTAGAAAACCTAATAGAATGCTTTCAGAGATCTGTTTGTCCAACATCACATTGCCTTGATAAACCACTAGACTGCTAAAAGGATGTGCTGCAAGAGCCCTGCAGTTGTTTTCTATTTGAAAAGAAAGCCCCAAAGTCAAATACTGCAAAGCCAAGCCTTATTTTTTAAATTAAATTCAAAATACCTAATAGCACAGCCAGCTGAACACATCAGCCTTCCTCAGCTATGACCTGGTTGGATGTGAACAGCATTCATTTTAAGTGAAGTGAGTGAACTTTAGCAAAGTTACTTTGTTAATACCAGAGTTGTACATCAAACCCAGTACAAGATGCAATAATTGCACTTAACTATTAAGGTTGTAAATTTGTGTTTTTAGAACTGCAGTATTAACTATGCTTACAAAACCAGCAGGTGCCAATATACAGAAATACAACATTAACACACCGTGTCTGCTGATGGAGCTTCACCTGGTTTACACTTCAGCCCACTATTGGAGGAAACCAGGCACTGAATGCTTTTCTCTTCTGTGGTGGAACCGGAGGGCCTGCAAAACAGAACTTCAAGGAAAAACCTACTCATTTGAAACAAAAATATCAAACCTCCCTCGAAGATTTTAATACATGATTTGAACATTGCAACATCTGTCATTAAGCACATGTGCACAACTGTTCTTAAAACAGTTCAGTTTGTGAGGTACTGGACATACCTGTTTTTTGTTAAGTCCCCTTCCTACCAGCATCACCTTAAAATTCAGCTGTAGCATCTACTATTTCATCTTACAATTTTGGCAAGGCAGAACAAAAGCTTGTAAGGTAGTAGCCATTTTCACCCTTGACAACACTAAAATGCATGCCTATCAACATTCTAAGATTCACTTTTTATTTGTTGCCCACGTATTTTTTAGCTGTCCCAGTGGCTATGAGGCTGTTTGCATTTTCCTAATACAAGGCAGATTATACAGAAATAATCTACTGGTGTCATAGGAAGGTCCTTAAATTGTTGTCTGATCACACAACCCAGCTTTACTGTCAAGTACCTGTAGTGGTCAACAGCTGTCAAGACCTTCACGAGAACAGCCTACAAAAAACAGCCTAACTGCAGTGAGGAAGCAGTCTTGTTTCTTCTACAATCCATTTCTTGTTTGATGGATCGTGAGAGGATTTGGCAAACCCTGCTGCACAGGCTGATGCGCATACAGGAAATCTGAAGTTTCATCTTACTTTGGTCAAGTTTTCTGATGCATCTTACCTGCACCTATCTCAGAGGATTAATTCCCATGTATCCCTCACACTCATCTAACAAAACCCTAAGAATTACCTGGGCCTATTCTTACTTATTTGAAGATGACTCTCCCTGGCAACAGCAGTAAGGGAAACAACCTCTTTAAGACTTCAAGTTCACATAGCCTAGACAGCTAAGGAAATGTAATGTAAGTATGACAATACTGAAGAACTTTGCTGGCATCTAACCTTAATGGTTCTAGTAACTGGTTACCTAAAGCAGAAGGTGCAACAGCGCCAGAAGGGGCTGGAGATGCACTTCAGTGAAGTAGTTCTTCCTACAATGGTTTCAGCAGTTCTGTCTCCCCTGACCCCTTATCAGAGTTACATGTGCAGCATTTAAAGCCTTCAGTTCTAAGTATTTCAAGTCAAACCACATCTGTTTCTTTCTCCCTTTCAAAAAAATATTACTTGTATTTAGATGTTAGAAACACAGGAGGCCCTCAGTGCTTGTCTGATGCCCTCAATTAAGTTGTGTTTCAGCCGCACCAGACAGCCATCCCGGGAACACATTAGTAAAGTTTAAGTCACATTAAAAAATAGAAGCAAAAAATTAGCTGGAGATGTATTTTTGGAATTTCTTAGTCAATTCCCACCCCAGTGTGGCATCTAGTCACATTAAGAAGATGGGTTATGAAGGTTTACCTTGCTAGATCTTCTGAGCTACCACTCGGTCCAAGTTTAACATCCGTTTTGGTCTGAATTCAGAGGGAAAAGTAAAACAAGTTCAAATACATGGTGAAATCAAACTCCCCCTGTGAACAGCATACAAGCCTCTTCTCACCTTCAGCAAACCACCCCCCACCCCACATATTCCAACGAGGCCAAGCTTCAAAGCAAGCACTGTTGACTGAGCAACCAGTTGTGCAAGAAAAGATGCCAAGTTGAAGTTTGTAGTCAATATATCCTTGCAGTAGTGTTCCTAGTAAACGGAATGGCCGTTTCCTGTTTGCTCTTAGCACTTTTCCCCCCATTATGCAAAATCAGTAAGTGCTTCCAGTATATTGCAGCAGTGAACTTGATTTATTTCTCAGTAATTTTACTGAAATTAACTTAAATATAATTTAATGGCTTGGCTAAATTACCTTGAAGATTTGTGTTTTGCAATAGCAACGAAATCTGAGTTTCACAATGGAAGTACCGGAATGGTTACTCCCTACCTTTCACTTTACATTAAAGGTATCTAAAAAAAACACAGTTTGTCCAAAATGGCATTAGGATGTTTGTAACACAAAAGCATTCACAAGTTTTTTTTTTTAAATGTTGAAACAAACATTTGTAAGACGTGGTACTGCTTAAAGGACAATTGTTTTTTAAAGGAATCTTTTTACTTGTGAACTGACAGACTTTTTCTAAACATACATTTGCACCAGTTCTTTTTTTTATGTTTATGTGCAGATGAGAAGCTAGAATGGACCTGGCAACAAGGGACAATGATTGTAAAACAAACTTTTCTAAAATCAGACTCTGGACAACAGGTGAATACTTCGTAGCTATAAGTGCACTGCTGGAAACAATAGCGAAGACTTGCTGGCAGAGCACAAGTCTACAACTAAGAGCACACATTTCTGTGACTGGAGCCAGGCTGACTTCAGCCACTTCCAACAAAAAGTGTAGAAGATCCTGTAATACCACTGTTTCAGAACAGAAAGCTTTACATCAACCTACTTCCGTTGAAGAGGAACCACAAGAGTCAGTCTCTTCATCGTTCACCTCATCACTGATCTCTACAAAAGCAAGCACAGGTATAATACTTGACAAGTGTTTAAGCAGCAACATATCTTAACCAGGGACACAAACAGGAATACAAGATCACTGCAATAGTTTTCTACCAAGACATTAAGTCAGCAGGAATTTGAACACAGACCTTTATGACACACTTCGAAAGCTTTAAGTTCAGATATATAGATATGAAAGTTCACAGAGAGTTACAAAAACTTACCTACCTTTTACGATTTAGGGCATTATCTGCATTATATGTATGTTATTCTGCTGCTACATGAGGGACAAGAAAACCACATGAAAGGGAAGGCAAAAAGGCAAAGAAAACATTCAAAATGTGTAGCTATATTGCAGGAAAAAAAACACTTTTCATAAAGCCTCCATATATACTACATACTACGAGTTTTACAAGTCTTACAGACAATCAAGCAAAAAGAGATTAATCGAATTTGGCAGCCTGTTTATTGTCTTTGGGAGACCACCTGAAACAGTGAATACTGCACAACACAAAGCTGCTGGCAATAGAAGCCAAGAACCAAAAATCCTACCTTTCACACTCATATTGTGTAACGTATGACACAAATCACTTGTTCTGTGACTTTGTTCTGGTAAGTCCTCTTCTAGTATCTTAAAACACCTTCAGAAATAAACATAAAGGTTTAAAATCTTTAGCGACATCAACCAAACGTGAATTCCAACTCCTAGCTCTTAGAACTAAGCTCACCCACTTTTTACCAAATGCATAAGAAAATGCAGAAAAAAGGTTCAGTGAATGAGACACAGACCACACGAACAAAATTATCCTCTTCTAACTGAAGGAAAATCATACTGAATTCACTGCCCATAAAGGCGATACTGGAGTTTTTAAGGAACCAGAACCAGTTTTCAAAGTCACTAGAGCCACCGACTATATAATGATTTAAGTCACGTTTATACAGTTAATTAAAATATACTGAATGTATTAATGTCTTATTTATTTGTAAAATACCCAGATCACTATGATATTGATAACATAATAGCCCAGTACTTGAAAACACCCCAAGAAGCATTTAAAGTGTCTTTTCTCAAAACCTTCACCAAATTCTGAGGTTGATTCTAAAAACTCTATAATTCTACATTCAACCTTTCCTTTACCAAATTCTAAAGCTTTATACACACCATTACTGCATATCTTCATACACAGTACGTAAAAATACTTATTTGCAGCACTGCATAATACAAACATTACTTACTACACTTCTTCAGTTCTACTTCCTAGTAATTACACAGGCAGAACTTAAAAGAACATGTAAGTCACTAGAGTAATCTCATTATTTACATGCCTTATAGCTTTCAGTTTTCTTCTTCTAAGCTCTTCACTACTGCCATCCATCAAGTCCTTCTTTCCACTCATTGCATACCTGACATTAGAAGGAAGAAAGTGACAACCTTACTTCAAGATAGACATTTCTTCACTTAAGCAAATACGACAGATCACATCCCTTTGTAAGAATTGAAAGGAAAATAAAGAGATGGGGAGTTCTTTTAAAATGCATTTTCCTTGGAATGCTTTTGAGTTTAACAGAAGGCTGGTCTGTCTGCCTTGTGCTGCCCAGATACCCCGCTAGACACACCCCAACCCTTACCAGCACCAGTTCCACGACTCCTTCCCGATGACAGAGCCCCCAGCACAACCACCCTCCCCACGGACCGCGGGGTCCCAGCCCCTTTATAACGGGGACGCACCGAGGCCACAGGGCACCGACCGCCGCTCCCTCACAGCGCCGAGGCAACCTTCGCGCGCCAAGGTAACTCCCCTCCCCGCCAATCAGCGAGCGCCACGTCCGCTCTCCTGCACCTTGCAGCCAATCACAGAGAGGCGGGAGGGGGAGGGCAGGGCTTGCTGCAACCCGGGCGGGCAGGCTCCGCCGCCATGTTGTTGCCTTGAGGCGCGGCGGGGCTGGGGCAAAATGGCATCCCAAAGCCGCCCCGGATTGAAGACCGATTTGGAAAATGCAGTCTCATTGGCTAGAAGCTATTAGCGCTTGCTTTGGGGTTACTTTATTCCAGATTTCTGTTTAATTCACCTATAGTGAAATACAGTTTATCACACTGATGTTCTCTCAACTTTTAGACACTTTCCCTGCTAACAATGAACCAAGCCAGCTTTCAAAGAGGCAGGTTTCCTAAGAAGCCCTATGTTATTCAAATCTTCTCATTGTTCAAACAGTAAACCTAGGTTCTACCCCAGAGCCTTCACCTTAAAAGTGCTACGTGTTTGGTAGGTTGGGGTCTTGACTCAATAACGCATAATTCAAAAGGTCATGCGAAATCTGCTTAGATTTTCTTCACAATTGAGATTAGTTCAATTAAAAAAAAAAAAAAAGGCATGAACAAAAGATCAGTAAAGTTCAAAATTAGCCAATTCTATGGTAGTAGCTCTTCACCTACTTTTAGTAAATTAAAATCAAGCATGCTTGAATGCTTTACTCACACTTGAATATACTTTGCAGCATGACTTGGTTGAGACGACAGACATTTCTACAGGTTATGCAGCGCTTTCCCCCAGAAGCCCTCTTTGTTAACCAGGACCTGATTAAACTCAACTTTGTATGAAATGCTCATAGAGACTTGTAAAATTTTATAGCAGTGCCTTGTGTCCAGTCTGCATCTCTTTGGTGTGGTTCGGCCTACAGAAAATTTGCTTCTTGTAGATTAAGTAAGACTGAAGGCTTCTAGGAGATGGGGAGGGATATTTGTGAAAAGATGCGCAAGTCTAGGTCCTCCAAGTAGTGACTGATCCAGCAGTCTATAGTAAATTTCAACTGCAGACAGTGTGTCAGTGAGGCTAACATTTATCACCTGCTACAAAGACACAAAAAACAGTTTATATTTGAATTTTGAATAAAGATTTCCAAATACATTCCCTTTCTGGACAGCTCCAGCAACATCACAAACTGCTGCCTTGCTGTTCCACCCTAGGATTTTCTGTGTGCTCCCCCAGATCAGCTGGCCAGGGAACCTAGTTGTCCTTGCATTCACCAGTCCTGCATCTCTAACTCGCAGACTCTTTCAATGATTTCGACCCTGATAAGGTAGCCACCACCTTTTCATCCAGATTTTTCTACACTTTGTAAATAACAAAGTGCAATATGAAAAATAAAGATGCATCGCTGCAAAAACAAACTCACCTGTACTACATCAAAAAGACTGTGATACAGAAATGGGCCCTTAGATACTGTCAGATTTGTCAATAAAAGTATGGTGCTGCTCACTGAAAAGGGCCTTCGCTAAGTGAGGATGCTTCCCAGGGAGGTAGATAATACCATTGAACAAATTAGGTTCAAATTTTCTTTAATACAAAAAGACCCACCCCTGCTGATTGTGCAGTCCCGTTTGCCATTTCCTATCCTTGTCCGGACGGGGTTATGAAACTTGATTACAACCAGTACTGAGAGGAGTCCATTTCAAAATTGCCCCACAACCCACATCATTGACTTTGAAGAGGCCTCCAGTCTCTATAAGAAGAGCTCTAACGGACTGACATGTTTAATGGCAGTAACCAGGACTGAACAACAGATGTGACAGCTACCGGTGGATTTCCACAGCTACTACAGTGACTGTCATACCACAGCTGAATCAGTGGCAATTCTACAGATTCTATGGACCTTGCAGATGTGTCTCACCTAAAATTCTCATCCCCAGTATGCCCTCTGTTTGTGAGACTGCAAATCAGTATGTACCAGGCTGAAGCTGGACATGGAATACAAATTCCTGTTACCAATGTTTTTCAGAGTCAATCTCCAAAGGAGTTCTACGAAATATTATCAAAAGACAGGGATGAGAACTGAAAATCGTATTTCTCCTTGACATCAAAATTCATAGACTCAATTTAGATACTGGTTCCATGGCACATTATCATTTTTGCATCTTTAGTTGATTCATGTTTGACAGATGACAATTAACCCTCTCTTTCTGTCCTACAGGATCTAATCCCCCTTCTCCTGCACTGTAAATACCAGTTGCTTTTTCCCTTGGACTGTCCAACCAATTATCTCAATGAAGTAAAAATCTTAGGAGTTTTCTCAGCTTCAATTTAGCTTTGGAAATTGTTTCCTCTGTTTCAAAGGTGACAAAAAGCTTGTGCACACAAAATTTTGTTTTTATGTTTCATAATCTAAGCTAATAATTAATGCTTAAAAAAATTACCTGTATTAATGTTATCTAAGAACATCGTGAATAATGTCTGAGGTGTGAAATGTAGGGTAGCTGATGGCAGACTTGTTTTGAATGTAGCTGAAGAAAGGAAATTATAGAAAAGATTATCTAAGTTAAAGATCTAAGTGAAATTTTAAACCAGCAGTGTCTAAGATTGTCTGGATAACAGGTTCTTTGATGAAAAGCCTAATTAGTCCTAATTAGCTCTTTGGTGAGATGATAGCTCATCCTTTGTTTTTATTTTTAGTTGCATTTCACCAGTGAATCAACAATAGCAACAAATGCTCACGATAGTTAAGATTTTTCTGCTAATTAGTTTTAGTATATTTTTATTATTGTTTTCTGCTGCTAGCTAAAATTCATAAAACATAGCTATGCATAGGATTCTCTACACCTCTCCCACAAATTTCATGGAATTATAAAATATATACATGCATGTAATTCTGTCTATCGTGCGTATATTGTTTGTCTCTTTGTCAAAATATACATACAATGAACCTAAGCTGCAGCCCTTCAGTTTTAGGTTCATACCACTCCGAGAATCTGATCACAAAAATGGCGACTTGCTTTAATATCTCAGGAAAGACCACAGTAAATGTACAGAAAAGAATGAACATTTTCTGCCTGTGCCACTAGCTATTGAGAGAACATTACCATGGTTTCTCGATTTTACAAGTTCTTATTTAAAATTCGTCGTGAAATGTCAGTGTTTCTATTTGGGAACCACGAGATGGCAGCATGGACTAACCATGGGTGGGCTCAGCGGTCCTGTTGCCTTTCACTTGAGTCATCTCAGCCGCTTCTGTAGCTTTGTCTGTAGCAGAAAGGACACCGTGCTGGGAAGACAATACTGAACAGACTGCCTTCGGTGTGAACAGCGTAGTTATACTTAAAAATCATCGTCAAATGTAGGTTGAAAATGCATATATGTTCTGTAGATCATCTTCCTAACCAGGAACATGTAGCAGTTTTTATTTCTTCAAATGCATCCTTTTTTTTTCTCATCATCTCTATCTTGCCCGTTCTCAGAAAGAATTTGGGTTTAAAAAATATAACCTTTAAATGCAAAAAAAATTGGGGTTGTTTTTTTTTTTTTTTTGCAGATTTTGTCATTTAAATGACAAATTCTGCAAATATGTGTCTGAGTTAATTGGTATGTAATCATTGTTGGATTTTTTTTCTGTAGTACAGCCGTGTGATTACACGGTAAGTAGAAAAACGGTTTTCCCCTAAATGTTGTGGGAGGGGCTGCACTTGTGTTTAAAGAAGAAAGGAGACCCTCTATGTTATACTAGAAATGGCCAAAAGCAGTGTTTGTAGATAGTGGATGTGCAGGTTTATTGGAAGTGTAATTTCATCAGTGATTTCATAGGGTTATCAATTGAATTGTCCAATTTGTAAGGTTTACACAAGGTAGACAAATAATCCCAAAACATTGTGGTCTAACAGAAGACACTGGTACATAAGGGAGTGCACTGTACTTGCTCTCAGCTCCTCACCCACAGTTTCCAGCTCATAGTATTTTTCTGAAGCATCCCAGGTTTAGGTTATTTATGCTACAAAAGCAATCCAACTTTTCAAGACCATCAGGTATTTGGCTAGCCAGTATGTACATATTAGTAATTTCTAAAATGACCCAATTTGCATAATTTCTGCTGTAATGCCATGGTTAGTATTTTCTTTTGTGAATCTTCTATCATTTTATGTAGTTAATTTTCTACAACAGTATTAGCTGGCTACTGTCATTCTAGTAAAAGTTTATGTTTACTCCAGCTAATGTGTTGCTCTCATCACTGTGTCTAAAATGATTTTTTATGACTGGTTATGGTTGATTGAAACCTGTGCTGTTTCTGAAAAGGGGTGTCTTGCCTTTTTCTGGTCCCAGGTGTGTGTTTACTCTTCTCCTGTGTTACTATTAGTGCTTCTGGGGCCATGCAGTGAGCTGGATCCATATGTTGTGGTTGTATAACCTTCAGGTCCTTCACAATTCATGCACAGATCCTTGCATTTAACAACGTAGTCAGTGGATGTTCTTACATGGGCATTTCCTCATAGTAACTGTTATTCATTGCTTATGTTCAGCAGCTATTATTTATCTAATTTTCTACTCATGAATGTAATTGCAGAGTGTGCCAGGTGCCTTTTTCTCACCCACCCTGATGGTTAGAACCAACAAACCATCTGTAAATGTAATGGTGGACAGTCTGATCAGAGGTACTTCTGTTGCATCAGTACTGAAGTTATGCTGCTTTCATTACAAGATTATTATTTTTTCTGTCTTACAGCATGCAAGGAATTTGCTAAGTCTGTTTTTATGTATATTAATAGTAAAAATATTACATGAAAATTCATAGGTATCAAAGATCTTGATTAAAAGTATTCCTGCGATTTTTGTAACACACCTTTAACATTTGAAGCAAGCTTTCATCCTTTAAAATTCATCTTTCAAGCTTTTTAGTGAGACTGTGCCACTGTCCTTTTTGTTAAAGCTCCAGCTGCTTTGCTGTGCAGGGAAGTGGCAGCCAGAGGTTGGGCTGCGAGTTAGCTTTGCCCATTGTGCTCGGTTAAGACTTCGGGAGCCCAGCAGAGGTGAGGCTGTTGCAGCTCTGCACCTCCAGGTCCAGCCACCAGCAAGGTTTAGCATGTATTCCCAATTTTATTTACTTTTATTGAAAAGACTGACCACGTAGTATGAATAGAGGAAAGATACCTGGAACTAAAGACTCTCTGAACAAGCAGAAGACCTTTTTCTGACTTCAGTTTTCAGCTTCTGAAACACGGTATTTTTTAGCAAGACATGGAGTTGGGCCCTAATAAAGCACTGAGTACCAAAGAGAGAGACTGCTGTATTCTGTGAGGTCTGACTAAAGGCTTTTTGTAGGCACTGAGGTTTTTCTGGGGGCTTTTCAATTATATTTATATATAACTAGATGTCTTAAAGATGTTGACATCTTTCTGAAATGCATGTTACAGATCAGCCACTCTTATGCTCACTGCAAATGAAATTCTGTCTCTAGGCAAACCAAATTTTCTCTTTGATTTTAAAATCTTAAAGAAACTTGGTTTCCCAGTAAAATTTTTTTATCTGAGATTCTTCTTCATGAAATATTCTTTTTAGTCAAAATCTTTGGAATATAAATTACTGTTTAGTTAGTAAAGAATAAAATGTGTACGTTGTTAGGTTCTAAACACATAGCTGAGAGGAACATACTGGTGAGTAGGCTTGTAATCTGTTTTTACTCAGTCATATAATGTATCTTTAAGCTGCTTCTTTATCGTTTGGATGATTTTAAAATATAGCTCTAAAAATACAAAAGGTACACGGAGCCCTCAGGAAACTTTACTAGAGCCTAAGGAAGAGCAGTATTTGAATAACATGTGAACCCAACACTGACAAATGCTAAGCAACGCTTTTTGGAAACAAATATTTCAACTGCATACATGCACGTGTATTCCAGAACAACTATAAGCTCTCCAGGAAAGAAAAAAATAACACCAAACAACAGAGCATGGCTCTGTGCAGCTGCTTTCAGAAACCAAGTGGGATGAGAGACTGTATTAATGGTGTTTCCATAGTCTATGGAGTATAACATTGCAGAAGATGTTATAATGCACCACGCTGTGAAGACTTCATGTAGTTTTGACTTCCATATATCTGCTCATGCATGGAGGAACAACTCGAGCCATGTTTTACAGAGCTTGTTTGTAAGACAGTGAAGACACAGTAACCTGGGCAACCAGATGGTCTGGTTTGCAGTCCACAGTGAAGCTTGCAGTGTTGTCTTTTTTGTGTATTACTGTCCAAACTAACTGGATCCAGGGTAGTTATATGCATATTGTAACCACATGCCCCACTGTAGCATGTTTGTTTTTCAAAGATGAAAATGATTAGCTAGTGAAAATCAGAGGTCTTGGAGGCAAAGGCTTAAGAGAAACAACCACTCTATTACGTCTGTGTGGTCTCTTCTTCTATCACTAGAGATCATGTATGAAAAACATGCTAAGAGGGAAATTTGGTCATGACCTGCACTGCAACTTTGTGTGCTAAGGCTATGAGTAGCCAGAATGACTCACCTGACATGGGCAGAGAAAATATTTATTCTCTCTCTTCTTAAAAGTTCTTCTAGCACTGTACTTCATGATGGATGCTGAGATAAATGCAGTGATCTGGTCGTATGATTAAGAGAACAAACACCGACTGGGATAGTAATACTGATTCTATTTGTTAAAATGGGAAGAATGTGAGATACAAAGCTGTGCCAGGGGAGGTTCAGACTGGACGTTAGGAAAAATTTCTTTACCGTGAGGGTTGTCAGACACTGGAACAGGCTTCTTAGTGATCACAGGAGATGCTAGATGAAAGACCTGAAATGTGAGAGTAGGTCAAATACCATGGGGAAGCTGAAATTCTGTTAGTGCATTTAGCTCTATCTATTGGGGCTGAGACTTATCAGATACTACATCTGACATCAACTCTGTCAGCTCCCCTTACTTCTCTTTTGGATTTTAGTAGTTCCTATTTCAACAGTCAGTGGTGCTGTATACTCTCTTACATATCTAGTTTTCAAACAGAAACTGTGTCAAATTTTCATTTGTTTTGATTGATGGGAGACTGACTGTTGTAAAATCAATGTGAGAGCATAAGAGGAACCTTTCCTTAATAGGAAGAACATCTCTAAGAACAATCTGAACACGTGATAATAAATGTTTTAATCTCTTGAAGCAACCAGAAAATTAAAAATTCTTAAAGTTAAATTTGTCCTGTATTTTTCAGATTCTGAAATGAAGATTCCTTTGGACAAATGATTTTGCATTATTAATTAATTCTCTGTTTCTTCAATAGATATAATTGTGTCTTTATTCGTGTGTGAGTTTGGTTTTGTAGAGAACTAAATTGCGAGATTATAGGAATCACACCTATGCAAGATGAAAGTGAAAGCATCAGCAGTACTCTTTTAGTGTCTGTACAGAAACAGAGTTTCAGCAGTTCAAGATGCAAATATGCAATGAGACTCCCTTCACAGCAGATTGTTCAAAATACGATTTACCACGTGTATAAATAAGCCTCTCAGCCATGACAGTGGGCTGCTCAGTTTTGGCCTCTCCTACTGGAAGTCTCTGGAAGTCAAAACCTCTAGCTTCCTTGTCTTTTATAACCAACACATATAAAATAGTTGATTTCTTAATAAGGTATTTAGAGGATTTACTAGTTAGGATTCTTCATAATGCATTGAAAATGGGGTTGATGAAGGGACAGTAACGACTATTCCAGTGGTTAATAAGGTTATGTCTGATGGTTTTGAGCTTGGATATTGAAACTCCTGAAATGAGAGTTCAGTACAGTAATCCTCCAGTAACTCCTTGTATGACCTCGAACAAGTTAGTTATTCTGTCACCAACTCCCCTTGTGTGTTTTGGTTGTTTTGTGATGTTTTGTCCAAAACTGTAGACAAAGGAGTTGGATGGTTAGTAGGAGTGGTAATACCCATGGGAAATAGCACATACTTTTGGCTCTAAATTCTGTTGCTTTACCAATATCAGTGATGTTGCTTAACTGGAATAGGATTACTGCCCTTTTCCACACCCATTTCAATCCTTGGCATTGTAATTACTATCAATTCTGCCTATGCTAGGAAAGGTATTTATGTGTTTTACTGGAAGGTAAAGGTATTAAGGTTTTTGTGTTATTCATATGTAAAGAAAAAACGATGAGTAATGGAATCAGTGACAAAAGGAAAATGAGAATTTAAAGAGACTACTAGGCAAGTGAGGCATATTCTCAGGACTGAGAGCATTTTAATTTTAAATCTGTCACTCCCTACATAACGTGTATTAAAAACAATGAACACTATGTTTGTGGTCCCAGAGAAAGCTATGAGTGTATGCCTCTTGTACCTACTATTCCCAGAAATGATCATTGTATTGTTCTTTTTTTGGTGCACATCTGCTGTTTGTGTGTTGCTACTGTGCATACAGGAAATGGGAATTAACACACCAAGAGCTTTTGGTGAATCCAATAAAAAAGATCTATTTAATTTTCACTTTCAAAATACGAGAACATGAACAGAAATTCTTTTCATTTACCTTGGCTGGTACTGGTGGCTGCTTCCTCTTTCATGTAGCTATCATTTTTTTTTTTTTTTTTTTTTTTTTTTTTTTTTTCCCCTGGAATAATGATTGAACTTTTATTGGTGAAGAAAACTATTATTTAGTACATTCATACGACGCTGACCATGAAATTGAGGTTCGTAATTGCAATACGGGACATAAAAGGAAAAATGACTCCAAACCACGTGCAGGAACATACTCTTGTTCTTTGCAGTTGAAGGCAAAGATAAAGATCACTGTGAATGATTAGAAATATACAGATATTTCTTTCCATTGGGAAAGGCTTACACGGGCTATAACTCTGCAGCTTAGGATGGATGTGACTGAAGTAACAGAGCCTATGGCAGTTTTGTGTAGGAAGGCATGATGGCTCATTCCTTCTAAGTAACATAAGAACCAGAAGGGACGTGATGAAATGATCAAGTGACAGACTTACATTAAGCAAGAAAAAGTACTTTTGAAAACAATCCTTAAGTTAACAATAAAAATTAGTTCCTACAGACGGCTAAATGTATTAAAATACAATCAGTCAATTTTATGATCCACAAATTAAACCAGAAGAACTATTAGACAGGATGATACAGACATAATCTGTCATAACTCTTTCAGTCTCTAAGTCCTGATAGCTAGAGAGTCTACTAAAAGAAGCATCATTCCACCCTTGCCCAATTTTATGGTTTTACTCTAACCAACCGTTTATGGCCAAAGCAAGACATAAGGCCACTTTAACAAATTGTCGTTTGGTATGGACCAGTCTATCTTTGCTTTTATTTCCATACTAATAGATTCTAACCCTGAGAATCAAATGAAGGCTTAATAAAATGTTAATATTGTAGAGTAATAATGGCATACAGCGCCTGTCTTTTTTGAGAACTAAATTCAACCATGGCAAGATGATTCAGCATACATATGAGAAAATTTGTACATGCTTATTTCAGATATGTGATTAGTTTTTCATGTGTTTTAAATCCATTTATGATAACACTATTTAAGTAGTTATACATAATATATTTGACAGCATGAGTAAAATACATGTTGAGTGAAAAAAAAAAAACCAAAAAAACAACAATTAAAATTTTGGTTGATGCCTTAACTTTAGCAGCGATGACACTGTTTGAACTGGGAATGGCAAAAAACTTTCCTTTACATGAAGATCCAATCCTTCCACTGTAGTCTGATGGCTTGCTGATGGAGAAATTTTGAAGAGCAGTTAAAGCACAGGCCTACACTTCCTATAACAGGCATTCTGGCACCCTAATTCAGACAAGAGGTTGTTTGTGAATACATATCATGTGTCTCAGATTTGTACCACCCCAAGAATATTTAATAAGAATTTCTGACATACATTACTCATGAGATAAAAACCTCAAGATTTTCCAGTGTCTGTCTTGCGTGAAGGAAAGGCTTTGCTGGATTTTCTCTCCATGTTGCTTTCTCCATTTCTACAGTCACACTTGTCAGGCTGAAATAATATGTGGAAGCTCTTACCTCTAACTCGCATATATTCCAGGACTCACTGGATTTCTAAATGGAAAATACAAAACCTGTTCTTCCAAACTGAACCACATACACAGCCAGATTGGAGCACACAGCAGTGGCTGGAACAAGGAAAAAAGCAAATCCAAACTTTTCAAGCAGGCCTTTATTAAAATAATGGAAAATACCAGGAAATCAGAAATGCTAGCTATTCCTCTGAGTACATTTCCATGTATTTACAAAGGGGCTCAGTCACATTCCAGGCAAAGCTGATCAGTTCATCCCTGGCCAGTTTTTTTCAGTCTTCCCAAACAGGTCACCAACAGTTCTGGATATGTTTAAAACCCCAAGTCAAGTTGTTCTTATCCTAGAGTTGCTAATGAATCCAAGAAAGAGCCAAAAGTTTGGCTTGAAAATTTATGTTTATTTATTTATTTATTTTACTTCATTTATTTTACTTTTACTTTTTTTTTGGTCAAGAGCCTTTAAATACCATCCTTCCCAGATGGAATTCTGCTTGGAGCGTTCAGTTGTGGTGTGTCATTAAGTAAGACAGGTTGGTTCAGCAGTGTATATGTGGACTTGAAGGAAGATGATTGCCAAAGTGAAAGAAAGGAGATATGAAAGAAGAGACTAAGGAGAGAAAGTCTGATAAAAAAATGTATTAATCCCTGACCAAAATACTCTCTTGAAAATTCGACCTGTTTTTATTTACCTTGTTTATTGTTTTCTGTTAACGTAGCAGTAGAAGCTCTTCTTAGGACTGATAAGAGCTTGTAAATTTTGTTAAGACTTGAGGCTAATAAGAACATTGTATTTTCTGGGTTCCCTGTAGTAATATGAAAAGGTTTGGCTTCAAAAGGAGTATCAACTTTTATAGATAATCCAGTTAAACTATGTCACTCTGCATTATAACATTCACCTCAGGTTGGGAAGAAGTGAAGATGGCAAAGCAACAGCATGGCTTCATCAGATTCCTCCTGGAAGATTCACAATGCCATCACAAGAAATGTTTTGAAAACATTACAGGCCCTACTTGTGAATAAGCTGACAAGAATGACACAGGACCACGCAAAGAGCAGATTACCATCTCTCTGCTACTTGTGATCATGTCTGCAACCCTAACAGGCATGTGTTATGCCACCTCAAGAGTCAGTTTGTAAGCACATGGATTCCTAGACGTTTGCAGTGTGGACATGATTCATTGGACCATCCTCTTGTAATTAGGGAAGAGGAACAGGCACTTTTAGAATACTGGTCTTTGACTTCTCAAGGAGATGTTTAAAGCAAAACAGATGAGTCACACTGCCAATCCTTCTCTGTTGACCGTAATGGGAGCTTGCAGAGACTAGCTGAGATACAGATGTCTACGTTACAAACTTGAGCTGAATCCCACCCAAACGGTTCTGTCTATTAACGGGCCTAGAAAAGTTTTCTCTTCAGTCCAACCTGTGTAAGTTCTCAGGCATTCTGTCCATGCACATTAACCATGTACTAGATTTAGGATTTATTAACGCTTGCTGACTGACTGAGAGAAGACCAAAGTGTAATTGTTTACTACATGTGAAGGTTTGAAGAAGTGTGCAGAAGTGCCCATGGTGCCTGAAATCTCAGTCCCTAGGGAAAAAAAAAAAAAAAAAAAAAAAAAAAGAGAGAGAGAGAAGGCTTAATTTTATTCTCACCCAGCAACTGACTTTTTGAGGTCAAGTTAATTCAACACAAACAGTAAAAAAATCTGACCACAGAGCACACATTTGTTAGCGTGTCTTTTTTTAGCAGAGCAACTAAAAGTGCATTTTTCATGCTGCTGCATTAAAGAGACCACCCCCATGTTCCTGAAGTCAGTTTCATCCACTCTGGTGGCAGGCTTCAGATATGGGTGATCAGGAGTAAAAATTGATTGAAACTTTTTTTTTTTTTTTTTTTTTTTTTTTTTTCCCACAAATAAAAGGGATTATTATTCCATTACTGGTTTCTCTTCATCCAGGCTAACAACTACAGCCTACACTGTAAAATGTATTTGCAAATTTCTGTAAATTGAATTAATATAACTGCAGTTCTAGAAGCATTCAATTAGATTAATAAGATTAGCTGAAATTACATGTCATCCTTTTTCCAAGATTATTCAAATGAGTGCAGTAAGCTTGGCTTTTACTTATTTTATTTTATTTTATTTTATTTTATTTCATTTCATTTCATTTCATTTTATTTATTTTATTGCTATAATTAGTTGATAAAGTTTTAAGGCAAACAATAAATAAAAAGCCGTTGATAAGAAAAAGCTTGTTTGTGTTTTTCTAATAAAATACAGCATTTACTTTCTGATGATTCAAGTGGCAGGTTACGTAAACATTTCTATTTCTGATCCTTTTAAGGCTTTTGTCTTTGACTATTAAGTGTTTTGTAGGGGAAAACATGATCATCAAGTCGGCAATCTGCCTAGGATTTCAGAATGGCATGAAAATAAATAATTACACATGATGAAAACATTTAGGATATTACATTGTGATCATTTCATATCACTGGCAAATGTATTTCAGGAAGAAAAACAACATTACATAAAGTCTAGTGGTACAGTAAACAAAGGGATTTAAAGACTGATGGATATTGCTCTCTTCTTTCCCTAGGATAAAATATCAACTGTAATACTTTAAAATTATTATTATTATTTTTTTTTCTCCACCACAACAGAAATCTGCAGGTGGCTGGTAATAACTAATAAGACTTTGGCAATCTGTAATAGCTGTTATTGGCAAGAGTAATCCAGAGGGACCAAAAACCTCGATTCATAGAAGGATTTCCCTCCGAGATCACCTGGATTTGTTAACATGGTACCTCAAACACCTGCATAATTATTATGAGGAGGAAGAGAGCTACTCAGTTCCATATTCCAGGCTCCAGGTTCCACACTTGAATAATATGGTGGCTGTAATATTCATAATTCCTGTCAGCATTCAAATGCAGCTTTTATTGCCCCTTTATTTATTTCTTTTATCCTTGCTCTGACTACAATGCTAATACTAGCTTGAACTTCTGCCCAGAAGGAAAGGTTGAGTTATACACTGCATCAAAGGAGGAAGTGAAAATAATCATTAAAATGCAAGATGATCTCATTTAATGTTATTAATCTACTATGTTAAAAATTGTTTAGACATTTCTGATTTTCAGAAGTGCCACATTTCCAGAAGGCAATAGCACTTTCACAAAACAATTCCTATGCCCATATATATATACATGGGATCACAAGATTTGACAGGTCATATAGAAGTTTACATGTTGCTATATTTTTAAATATTTATCTTGCCCTGTGATCTCATAAGCAACATCTACTCATAAAAAGAAAACAAAACAAAGCAACTTGAAGACCTTTTTAAACAAAGTTCAATAGAAGTTGTTACAGATTGATTTCTGTCAGCTCTTGTGCTTGAAGTAAAGAGTGTGTCACTTCAGTGGATCTTCTGTGTGAACCTGCTGTTGTGGTAAAGGTGTTCCCTAGGCCTCTCCCACTTGGGAAGCTGTGTGAGCTCTGTGTGCTATTGAATGCGTGATGCGAAGTCTGTGTTTCACATTGACCTTAGGCTGAATTAATGGGAGTTTGGTACAGAGTAAGTAGAATGACACTGAACTAATTTTATCCTTCAAAGAAACAGAGGAGCTGCACCATCAGGACAGTTATATATATAAAAAAAAAAAAAA